>CAUYUJ010009410.1:0-34436 GCA_963575745.1 Prorocentrum cordatum | reverse complement strand
CCTCCTCGTTCCTCGCTCCTCATCCTCCTGCTCCTCTGTATCCCTCAACTTTCCTCTGTCATGGTGAAGAAGCTGACAAAAGATACGGAAGTGGCGGGAAGGCCAAGCTGGCTCAAGTAATGAGCACTTCGGATATCATGGGTACGGGCCCGTGTGCGAGCCCTGGAGCAATGGAACTGTTGTCGGACCAGCCAGGCCCTGACACATTTCATGCAAATCTACTGCCTGCCCGCGCCCCATCCCTCTGAACACCCGCACTCCCTCGACTTCATCGCTCTCCTCCCTGAAGGTCTCCGGAGGCGTCCAGAGGCTCAACCGATTACATCAAACATTAGATTTCTGCCGCTGGGGAAACAGTGGAGAGAACGAACACAGATACTCAATGGCGACGACGACGCCCACGAAAAGCCTTGAACCGACTGCAACATGATCATCGCCCAGGGCACTGCAGCGCGACGGGTTCCCAAGCGCATCCTATCCTGCATTTCGATGTGATCAATACCTGGGGCCCGAAACTCTCGACAGAGTCCAAAGGACCAGATGTATAGGCCTCCTAGATGGTGTCTGCGTAGATATGGTCGGAGGATCGCGCTGCATTGCCGGAGCATCGCCGGCGGTGCATCGGCGATGCATCGGCGATGGAGTCGGCGATGAACCGGCGATGCGTCGGCGTGGAGAAAATCGGGCTACACATCGAGCCGCATCGGCGCTGCTTCGGCGATGCGGCGTGATCCTCCGACTCCATGGTCCATGGGGTCGGAAAAGATGGGGTCGGAGGGTCGCGCCGCATCGGCCGGCAAAACATCGCCGAGACGTCGGCGATGCGTCGGTGAAGTCGGCATGGAGAACATCGGGCTCCACATGGAAGCGCATCGCCGATGCTGCGCGATGCTGCGCGATGCTGCGCGATGCTGCGCGGTCCTCCGAACCATCAACTCGGACCCAATATGGGAGGCCTCGAACATACAGTCGGACCTAAGACACAAGAACATCCCTCAAAAACACGAGACACCCCGCCGGCCAAAACACACAGAACATCCGAGAGTACAATCCCCCAAGACGCACATAATGTCCAACAAACACGAAGAACATGAGGGTACTATCCCAAAGTCGGCGTCGATCTGGTGCCTCGGTCCAACTGTACTCGGACCCAGCTGGGAGACCTCGGAGAAGTTCGTCCCGAGTAATCTCTGGACGGCTCCAGGGCTGGTGAGGCCCGCCCCGCGCTAGACCAGAAGCGGCGAAGAGCCCCCGCATTCCTGCTTGTTTGATGCGCTGCGGAAGCCAGGCACACCCCACCTTCAGGAGATACAGCCGAAAAGCTGTCCGAAGGAACCCAAAATAATGGACGAGGCCCCGTTCTTCCATAAGTCACACTTCGATGTCCCATAGGGAGCCTAAGGAGAACCTAAGACAAACTGTGAGACAATTAAGGAACACTGAGCCCCTCCCCAACGAAAGGGTTCCTTCTTCAGCGACCCGACTGTAATTCTTAGGAGGCCTTCGTAGAAAGTGGGAAAAGCTAGGAGATCCGACTAGGAGGCCATTACTTAGACCAGATGGAACCATATTTTAGCCCTAGACGGCGAGAGCCTGATGAAGTCAGATTCATCGGAATTCAGCAGAATGAAGCGGGATTGTGCTGAATTGGGCAGGTTCTTGATCGTGGATGTACCAGCGACGATGCTGAGTTGAACCTGCGGAGGGCTACATCCTGAACACCCCAGCCTAGAAGAAGGCAACACAACATAAACATGAAATGCCGACGGTCCGCGCGAATTTATTGGATCCGCGCTGGACCCCCTCCCTGGCACGCGGAGCGCGCCGGGGGCGGCGCCAGAGGCGCCGACGGGGGGGCGCAGCGCGGATCCAAGAAATCCACGCGGAGCGCCAAAACTTTGTTTATGACGTTTTTCTTCTTCGACACCATTCTCGCTGCCGAAGCGGGACCTCGTGTCCGAAGAGGACACATGGCACCTGCTGAGGCGCCAAGCGGACTGCCACGCTACAGCCGACAGAGGACGCTCCGAGAGCATCGGACGTGCTCCTTGCTGCATGCTCACCCAGGCCTGCGGCAATCGTGAGAAGTGTGAGGCGGGGATTCATCCATCACCACCGTCAGGGGGATCTCTATTCGGGGAAAGCGGCAGGCGGTGGATACGGATATAGTTGCCGCCCCCCCTGGGGTCCGTATACATATATGTGTGTATGTATGTGTTTATATATATGTATATATATATATATAAATATATATATATGTTTTATATATATATATAAAAATATATATCACTAGTACCCGGAAGAGTCTGTCCAGCTTATCGGGAGCGGGCGGCAGCCTGCTCATAGGTTATCGTAGAAGTTCCCCCTGGTAGTTTAGGGCCACCAGGATGCCCGCCCGAGGTAGGAGACGACGAGGGGGCACCAGAAGACGAAGGCTGTCCCAGACATCCATCGAGCTCGTCCAGCACTTCGTCCACATCGCGGCGAAGATTCGTCGGCTTGATCAGCTTGATGCCGATATACATATATATATATACACACACACACATACACCATCGCCTGGTGAGGCCGCGTGCATCTATACCCACCGCCTGCCGGGTTCCCCGAAGAAGGATCCCCGAGTGCGGTGATGATGGATGAATCTGGGCGTGCCAGATCAAACTGTACGTTCACGCTCGCCGCGGTCCCGCTTGCACGAGTGACCGCGCCCAAACACAGGCCAGCATAAGCTAATCGCGTATGTGTGCGACAGGTTCGTGTCGTGCCGACCGCGGCGTTGCTTCCTGACCTCGCGGGGGCCGTTCCACCTCAACGATCGGCCGTTCCCGAAACGTCAGGTGGCGCAACATCGGCAAATTCTGGGTCGCCAGTGGCGTTCAAACGTTGAACGCCCGCGGCGGGGTCTCCGCGGGTCCACACGACGCGAACCTGCCGTACATACGCGATTGGCATTCTTTTGAGCGATAACGGTCGTTACCAGTCCTGGCCGCCCCCCTTGGTAACGTCACGATCCGTGCTGATCTCAGAACTGTCTGTGGTTGTTCCTAGTCCCAGACGGCGCCAGCGCGGGCGAGAAACGTGACGTTGCCGTCCCCGCCCCCACCTCACGACCTGGTGACGCCTGCCATCCCTCGGAAATGAAGAAACGATCTCTTGGCCTATGAAAACCCCCGCCTCGGCAAAGTGGGCGCCCTGCTCCATGCGCTGGACGCCCGGGTCCACCGCGCCGCCCTCTCTTGCGAGGCAGCGGGTCCGTCCGCGCTCTTGCCTTGTGGAACGCACGCCTCGGAAAAGTAGGGTCCCTGCTCCGTGCGCTGGGGGCCTGGGTCAACCGCGCCGCCCTTCTCGCCAGGGAGCGGGCCCGTCCGCCCACCACCGCGCACGCGCCTCCACCCCGCGGGCGACGGCACGCGCTAAGGGGAGGACTACCCGCGCATCCGCCCAGGCGCGCGGAGCACTCCGCGCGCAGTGGAAGACGAGGGCGCCGTTTTCAATGCGTTGGAGGCCTGAGTCCTCGGCTCCGCCCTCTCGCCGGGGAGCGCAGCGGGCCCGACTGACCACCACCGTGCACGCGCCTCCGCCTCGCAGGCGGGGGCACGCGCCCAGGGGAGGACGATCCGCGTATCCACCGGGCCCTCGGAGCACTCTACACTCACTCAAAATGACTACGACTCTCCTCTGCCCCACGTCCACACTGCATGTTCAAACGTCTTCTCTAGTTTGTCTACGCATACAGTATATAGTCCCGTCTGCTGAAGAATCAGGTGTATCCAAGCGTGGAACTGTTCGAGATGCTTTACCTTACAGCGTCTTCCAATCGGGACGTTCTCGGTGCTCCAAACTAGTGCGCCCGCCGCAACATTGGCCTCCTTTTAGGACAGATGCTTTGCTGTCAACGGTCAGAATGGCGCTCTCATCCTAGCGCGGGCCACAATCCCACCAGCCCTTTGGGCGTGAGTGGTTTAGAGAGCCCGCTCTGTCCTCAACCCCCCTTCTTCCCCTTCGGGGAGGGGTTTACCCCTCCCCTACCCCCTCCCCCTGGACCTGGAGAGGGAGTCCCGAGTGGTGTCAGGGGGGTCCATTTCGACTCCTCGGAGGGCCAAAAAACGACGACCCTCACGAGGATTCTGGCCCCGACGGGGGGACGCAGTTTGGCCCCTCTGCTCGTCTTTGAAGCAGAAATCATTGATTTTACAATGGTTTTGGCCCCATTTTGGCCTCCTGAGGGGGCCGCGCTCATCTTCCTTCATAGCAGAATCATTGATGTTACGAAGGTTTTGGGCTCATTTTGTCCTTCTCAGGGGGCAGCGCTCATCTGCGCTTCGGAGGAGGTCGCAAGAGGCCCCAAGATGGCCCCAAGAGGCCCCCAGGAGGCTCCCAAGAGGCCTCCAAGAGGCCCCCAAGAGGCCCCCAAGAGGTTCCAAGAAGCCCCCAAGAGGCCCCCAAGAGGCCCCAAGAGGCCCCAAGAGGCCCCCAAGAGGCCCCCAAAAGGCCCCCAAGAGGCCCCCAAGAGGCCCCCAAGAGCCCCTAAGAGGCCTCCAGGAGGCCCCCAAGAGCCCCACGAGGAGGCCGCGAACGCTCACACCGGACGCGGGCCCCGAAGCACTCACACCGAAGAGCCCGAACGATCACACGCACAAGGAGGGGCCCGAACGACTCACACCAGGACGAGGCGGCACGAAACGACTCAACCCCACAGGGAGCCCGAACGACTCACACCACGACGCGGGCCCCGAACGACTCACACCACGAGGAGCCCGAACGAGTCACACCAGGAGGAGGGGCCCGAACGATTCACACAAGGATGAGGGGCCCGAACAACTCACACCACGAGAAGCCCGAACGACTCACACCAGGACGAAGAGCCCGAACGACTCACACCACGAAGAGCCCGAACGACTCACACCAGGAAGAAGGGCCCGAACGACTCACACCAGGACGAGAAACCCCAAACGACTCAAACCACGAGGAGCGCTTTCTCTGCCTCCTCCTCCGCCTCGTCCTTCTCCCGCTCCCCCCACAAGGAGGATGTGCAAGGAGGCGGGAGGAAGGAGGAACAGGGGAGATATGCGGGGCCAAGCGGACACACGCCTGAAAAACACGACTGTCGGCATGCTTCGCAAGAGTTGCTGCTGTGAGATGGGCTGGTGGGGATACGCGAAGCGTAAAGAATTCTGGATTCCAGTCCTTCCTGGTCGTTGTCGCCCCGCTCCTTTCCCCTTCTCCACCCTCTCCTGGACCTCTTGCTCCTCCCGCTCATCGTGCACCTGCTCCTGCTACTGCTGCTGTTCCTCCTCAGCCTCCGCCTGCCTTTTCCTCATAATTTGCCTCCTGCTCATCAATCTTGCTCATCCGCTAAACCCTCCTCTTCCAATGCACGCAACTCCCCTGTATTTGATTGCGCGTAACACGATAACGGCCTTTTTACTGCTGCACGTCCGCAATGACCCCCGTCGGCGGATAGAGAAACAAATTATCCCGGCAAAGCAACCTAACAGCGATGTGTAGGAGCATATCTGGACGCATCCCCCTTAAGATTCAGATGAGAATTCAGTTGTAGAGTTCTGCTGTTCTCGCAGTCGTAGTCGCATTCGCGATGACAGTCGCAGTGGCCTGCATTAGCCTCAGCCTCAGCCTCAGCCTGCCTCAGCATCAGCCTCAGCCTCAGCTTCAGCCTGCTTCAGCCTCAGCCTCAGCCTGCTCCTGCATCAGCCTCAGTCTGCCTGCAGCCTCGGCCTCAGCCTCAGCCTGCCTCAGCCTGAGCCTGCCTCAGCCTCAGCCTCAGCCTCAGCCTGCCTCAGCATCAGCCAGCCTCAGCCTCAGCCTCAGCCTCAGCCTCAGCCTTAGCCTTACCCCGAGGGGGCCCCTCCCGTAGGGTAGGGGTCGGGACCCTAGGGTCCCCCTGGCGCAGGCGGGGAGCGCTGGGCCCGAGGGGCGAACAGCCCCCGCTCCCCGGGGGACGCCGCCAAAGCGCGGTTTCCTTCCCCCGGGGGGGTCGCCAGGCCCCGTGTGCTTCCCCAGGGCGGTGCTGGGTCCCCCCCAGCGCTCGCCGCCCTGGGGCGGGGCCGGCGGCCCGTCCTTGTCGTGTCGCTCGCCCGTCTCGTGTCGTTCGTGTCGCGTCGTTCGTTTCGTCCCCCGTCGTGTCGCGTCGTGTCGTGGTCCCGGGGCCCGAAAAACGCGGCCACCCATGGAGTGGGTGGTGGGTAGGGTTGGCGCGGAGCTCGTGCTCCTGCGCCCCCTACCCCGACCAGGGAGCGCGGAGCACGGTCTCCAGCGCTCCCTGGTCGCGCTTAGGTCGCGCCACGGGGGCACGGCCCCGACCGTGGCGCGGCCTGCGCCGTTTTGCGCCCTCAGACGACTGCCAATCGTCTGTTGAATTTTGGCTTTGCCTCATTGAGTTGGGGTCTGTGGCTGTTGATGTCAAAAAATCAGCCTTAGCCTCAGCCTGCTTCAGCCTCAGCCTCAGTCTGCCTTCAGCCTCGGCCTCAGCCTCGGCCTGCCTCAGCCTCAGCCTGCATCAGCCTCAGCCTCAGCCTCAGCCTGCCTCAGCCTCAGCCTCAGCCTGCCTCAGCCTCATCGCTTCACCCTGCCAGTAGCTCCTGCCCTTCAGCCTCGGCCTCGGCCCTCGTCTCAGCCTCAGCCTGCCCTCAGCCTCAGCCTCAGCCTGCCTCAAGCATCAGCCTGCCTCAGCCTCAGCCTCAGCCTGCCTCAGGCTCAGCCCAGCCATGCTTCGAGCACTGGTCGTCTGCCTTCAGCCTCGCCTCAGCCTCAGCCGGCCTCAGCTGAGCCTGCCTCAGCCTCAGCCTGCCTCAGCCTCAGCCTCGACCTGCCTCAGCCTCAGCCTGCCTCAGCCTCAGCCTCAGCCTGCTTCAGCCTCAGCCTCAGTCTGCCTTCAGCCTCGGCGTCAGCCTCAGGCTGCCTCAGCCTCAGCCTGCATCAGCCTCAGCCTCAGCCTCAGCCTGCCTCAGCATCAGCCTGCCTCAGCCTCAGCCTCAGCCTGCCTCAGCCTCAGCCTCAGCCTGCTTCAGCCTCAGCCACAGTCTGCCTTCAGCCTCGGCCTCAGCCTCAGCCTGCCTCAGCCTCAGCCTGCATCAGCCTCAGCCTCAGCCTCAGCCTGCCTCAGCCTCAGCCTGCCTCAGCCTCAGCCTCAGCCTGCCTCAGCCTCAGCCTGCCTCAGCCTCAGCCTGCTTCAGCCTCAGCATCAGTCTGCCTTCAGCCTCGGCCTCAGCCTCAGCCTGCCTCAGCCTCAGCCTGCATCATCCTCAGCCTCAGCCTCAGCCTGCCTCAGCATCAGCCTGCCTCAGCCTCAGCCTCAGCCTGCCTCTGCCTCAGCCTCAGCCTGCTTCAGCCTCAGCCTCAATCTGCCTTCAGCCTCGGCTTCAGTCTCAGCCTGCCTCTGCCTCAGCCTGCATCAGCCTCAGCCTCAGTCTGCCTCAGCCTCAGCCTGCCTCAGCCTCAGCCTCAGCCTCAGCCTGCCTCAGCCTCAGCCTGCTTCAGCCTCAGCCTCAGTCTGCCTTCAGCCTCGGCCTCCGCCTCAGCCTGCCTCAGCCTCAGCCTGCATCAGCCGCAGCCTCAGCCTCAGCCTGCCTCAGCCTCATCCTGCCTCAGCATCAGCCTGCCTCAGCCTCAGCCTCAGCCTGCCTCAGCCTCAGCCTCAGCCTCGGCCTGCTTCAGCCTCAGCCTCAATCTGCCTTCAGCCTCTGCTTCAGTCTCAGCCTGCCTCAGCCTCAGCCTGCATCAGCCTCAGCCTCAGCCTCAGCCTGCCTCAGCCTCAGCCTGCATCAGCCTCAGCCTGCTTCAGCCTCAGCCTCAGCCTCAGCCTCAGTCTGCCTTCAGCTTCGGCCTCAGCCTCAGCCTGCCTCAGCCTCAGCATCAGCCTGCCTCAGCATTCAAAATGTGGCCAGGGAATGGAATTCTGGGAACTCGAAGAACACGAAGTGGCCTACAGTTTGCTCCGGGCATTCAAAATCATACCCAGGAATGGAGTTCTGGGAAGTCCAAGAGCACGAAGTGGCCTACAGTTGGCTCCGGGCATCCAAAATGTGGCCCGGGAATGGAGTTCTGGGAACTCGAAGACCACGAAGTGGCCTACAGTTGGCTCCGGGCATCCAAAATGTGGCCCGGGAATGGAGTTCTGGGAACTCGAAGACCACGAAGTGGCCTACAGTTGGCTCGGGGCATTCAAAATGTGGCCCGGGAATGGAGTTCTGGGGACTCGAAGACCACGAAGTGGCCTACAGTTGGCTCCGGGCATTCATAATGTGGCCCGGGAATGGAGTTCTGGGAGGTCGAAGAATGGAGTTCTGGGAGGTCGAAGAGCACGAAGTGTGTGACTGTTTGCGAAAAACGAGGTTCCCCGGCAATCCCCAACGGCCCCCCAACGGCCCCCCAACGGCTCCCCAACGGCTGCCCAGACCCCCCTGTGGAGTAATGTGCTGCTCTCTTTTAAGACCACTAGAAACCTATCAGTCTTCGCTGTTAGGTAAAAACGCAATGGAAGGGGACGGGTGGGAGGTGTCGCATGTCAGATATTACACGAGCGCACCTAGCTTGGCGCGCCCAACACCGACGCTGTGGGGGCTTCTGCCGCCTTCGAGGTTATGATGTGCCCTTTTGCTGGAGCCTCGAAATCCTTAATGGAGGCCTCCGGAGCCTCCACAGAGAGCTCCCCGGTGGCCTCCATGGAAGGAGGAAAGGAAGGAGCTGGAGGAGGGGACCATGAAGGGCGAGCTGGGATATACCCACCATGGACTGAGAACTGGGGCTGCGAGTTGCGAACGGACCTCCAAGGGAAGAAGGGACGAACTGCCCACCATGAGCGCAGAAGGAGAACAATTGTTCGCACGAAAGAGGCGTGTCCTGGTTTCTGGGGCTCTGGAGACGACCCTGGAACCGTCAACAAAATGACTCTGGATGACAACCTGTCTGATGCGGGAAACCGCCTGA
Organism: Prorocentrum cordatum; assembly: GCA_963575745.1. NCBI lineage: Eukaryota > Dinophyceae > Prorocentrales > Prorocentraceae > Prorocentrum > Prorocentrum cordatum. The sequence continues at coordinate 25,490 of CAUYUJ010009410.1, read as the reverse complement.
ACGCGGCGGCTTGCGCGGGCCGCCGGCGCGGCACGCCATTGGAGACGAAGGCGCTTACGCGTGACCTTACGCGGGCAGCTTAAGCGCCAATGTCGGCGCAGTGGAAGAGGAGGAGGAGGCGGAGGAGGAGGAAGCAGAGGGGGCGGCGGATCACTTGCTGAAAGTTTCGCGGAGTATGGTCGAACCCGCCTCCCTCAGGCTCGGGGAAGAGGAGCAAGAGGAGCAAGACGAGGAGGGGGGGGAGGAGGACGAGGAGGAGGAAGAGGCCCTCTCCTTCATGGCGAGCCACATGATGCAGTCATCGTGCTGCACCAGGAGCGCCAAAATAGGAACGAGCGGGCTTCTATGGCCACGGCGCCCCTCGGCCACGAGGAGGCTCCCCGAACTGGATCTGGGGGAAGGCCCGAAGCCAGAGCCCCGCCAGAGCCCGAAGTGGTCCCATGGCAGCGTCTTGACTGCAGAACGCATCACGCAACCCTGCGGCACGGTGCGTACCCGGACGTCGCCCCCTGACGGGAGTCTGCCACTCCGCAGCCCTCAGCCGCGTGTGAGCTCAGCCCAGCTGTTGGACTCGGCCTTCGCCAGGGTCACCTGAAGGGCTGTGTGTATGTAGGTGTCATACCAGTATGAAGTATGAGCAGCACATATGGTGTATATGTAGATGTTTACGTACGTGGTCAGCCATCCTAGGTGGTGTTGGTTTTTGTTCCAATGGGTGTGATAAAGCGCTTCTGCCGCAAGCACTTGAGTGTCGTTGTTCCTTATTGGTTGCTCCTTGTTGTTGTTGTTGTTGTTGCGCTCCAGCGCCATCCTCCTCCTCCCCCGCTTCCTCCTCCTCCGCCTCCCCCTCACTTCTCCTCCTCCTGTTTCTCCTCCTCCTCCTCCTCCTCCAATTCCTCCTCCTCTTCCTCACTCCTCCTCTAACTCCTCTCACTCCTCCTGGAGAGTAGGAAAGTTATGATCACGAAGCCGAGGACCAGGAGGAGGAGGAAGAGGAGGAGACATTATGTTCGAGAGGCCTTGCAATAGAGACTCTGCGGATTGCTTCCAATGCTGAATCTTTCCAAAATAATGACATTGGAGAATGTTCCAACGAGGGTTTCCGTGGTAGTGCTTTCCAACAGCTTGCCTATGGAGCGCGTTCCAGAAGACTACAGCGATGAGGCTTTCCAGTCAAATTCATTTGTAGCGCTATCCATCAGGTTCCTCCTCCAAGGTCGTCCAGGTGAACTCTTTAGTAGAGTGTTCCCCACAGGAAATCCTGATGTGATGACGTGAGGCTGTCCAATGGATGTCTTTTGGAATGTTTGCCGAAAGATCTTCGTTGTGACGCGTGTCTTCAGAATCCCTTTGGGACGGTTTCGAAAGGATTCCTGGCGTGATGTCTTCTCAGAAATCCATTTGAAACGTGTTACCCAAAAAATCCGGTTGCGAGGTCTTCCAATCCAACAAATCCTGGTGTGAGGTCTTCCAATATAATCCGTTTGTAACGCTCTCCAAAGGACTCCAATGATGATCTTTTCCAAGTAAGAGCTCAGAGTAATGCGTTCCACAAGGCAGGCCATGCAGACAACGCACGAAACGTCAAGAACATGCATGCACGCACAAACGCACACACACACACACACACACACACACACTTTGATACACCACAGAGCATACAGAAAAAAAACGGGGAGGCGGAGACGGGCAAGAAAGGCTGAAACACACTCGTCTTGGCAAACCACCACGGCTGGCCAAAACATGCATCGGTACCCAATCCATACATGTCGAAGTATCGGCAACACCTGACGGGACAAGCCCTGCAAACGCCGATGGTGTCCACAAATGTTGTGGGACTCTGGCCATGGCTCGCGGCGGAGACAAAGAACGGACAACACAGACCCACGCACTTGTTACAACCATTTCCATGTGCTGCGCATGCTGTGCGTGTTGCGTGTGTGCCGTGCGGTGTGCTGTGCTGCGCGCTGCGTGCTGATCGCTGCGTGTGGGTGTGCGCAGGATTGGGTGAATGCGTGCGTGTGTTGCGCGTGCGCGTGCGCGTTGCGTTTTGCGCATGGGCGGGCGTATTCGGCTGTCTGCGTGTGCGTGCGTGTGTATGCGTCAATGTGTGCGCGTGCGTTTCTACGTGTGGCGTGTAAGTGTTGCGTGTTTTGTGTTCTGGCCCTTGTGGGGCTTCTGGTGTCTGGTAGGGAATCTAGTCGGCCGCCTCCTCCTCCTGTTCTTAACCGCGCCCTTGTGCAAAAACAAAGGCGAACGTGCCACTTAAGATCCTGTCCATGCAGGGGGCGAAACATGTAGACACACATATCTACGGGTAGCGAAATTACCTCGCTTCTACAAGCAGAATATACAATGACGCGTTGTACCCCATGTCACCCAATACACTTCGTCAGAGTGAAGAGGGCCGAACGGTCATTCACTGTCCCCGGGTGCGTGGCTGAAATGGAATTCCGCGGTGCGGATTATCGTTGTTGTTGTTTGTTGTTGTTTGTTGTTGTTGTTTGTTGTCGTCGTCCCCCCCGCAACCCGCCCCGCGACACACCCGCGACCCACCCCGCGACCCACCCCGCGACCCACCCGCGACCCACCCGCGACCCACCCGCGACCCACCCCGCGACCCACCCCGCGACCGCGACCCCGCGACCCACCCCGCGACCCACCCCGCGACCCACCCGCGACCCACCCCGCGACCCCCCCGCGGCCCACCCCGCGACCCACCCGCGACCCACCCGCGACCCACCCGCGACCCACCCGCGACCCACCCGCGACCTACCCCGCGACCCACCCGCGACCCACCTTCGACCCAAACCACGTTCAAGGTACAAACCACCATTTTCGGCGCCTGCGGCGGGTTTTTTGCATTCCTTCCACGTGGGGAGCCCGCGACCCACCCCGTGACCAACTCGCGACCAACCCGCGACCCAAACCACGTTCAGGGTACAAACCACATTTTTCGGCGCCTGCGGCGGGCATCTTTTGCATTCGTTTCAGGTGGAGAGCCCGCGGCCCACCCGCGACCACGTTCAGGGTACAAACCACATTTTTCGGCGCCTGCGGCGGGCATCTTTTGCATTCGTACCCGCGGCCCACCCGCGACCCAAACCACGTTCAGTGTACAAACCAATGTTTGGGCGCCTGCGGCGGGCTGCTTTTGCATTCCTTTCAGGTGGAGGTGGAGAGCCCGCGACCCACCCGCGACCCAAACCACGTTCACTGAACAAACCAATGCCGCACAAGCGCGGCGGCGGATTTTTGCATGCCGTCTGAGCCCGCAAGGACCTCTTCAAGCCCCGCGCATCCACACCAGCCCGTCCAGCAACTTTGCCCTGGCGAGTTGCCTTGATCAGAGAAGGTCGGGGAGCATAAAGTGGAAACAAGGATTGCGTTGCAGTTATCTTGGGAAAGGAGGGGGAGGCAGGAGGAGTAAACAGGGGACGACGAGAACGCGGAAGAAAGGAGGATGTACGGAGAATGTGGAGAAAGAAAAGGAGGAGGAGCAGGAGGATGAGGAGGGGGAGGAGGGGGAGGAGGAGGACGAGGAGGAGGAGGGGGATGATGATGAGACGAATGGGAGGACGATGATGGAGGCCGGGGGGGAGGACGACAATGGGAGGACGATGATGAAAGGACGAGGGGGGAGAGGGAGGACGAGGAAGAAGAGAGGAGGAGGACGAGGTGGAGGAGGAGGATGACGATGACGATGACGATGAGGACGAGGACGAGGAAGAAGGACGAGGAGGAGAGAGGAGGAGGAGGAGGAGGAGGAGGAGGAGGAGAGCGCCATCGACAGGGAAGGTGGGGGCCACGAGGTCCGCCGGCTCGACGACGCCCGCGTCGCCCGCGCCCGCCCCCTCACTCTTATCCGCAATTGCGGGGTGCTACGTACCCTATATCTACTATGACCCTCGCGCGCGCTTCGCGCGCACTCAAGGTCTAGCTAGGCTGGATGGTCGAATTCTTGTGTATCTCCATTGCATGGTACTTCTTCTTAGGAGCTTTCAAGAACCATGAAGACGGCCCAAATGGCTTTCAATATTTCCTACGGTCCACCCGCGGCGGCCCAAGACAGGCCCACGGAACACTTCGGGGGCTCATTTATTCGCCGCGGCTGGATGTAGCCGGAGGAAGAGGGAGGAGAAGGGGAGGTGAAGGGATTCCTTGGGACCTCTTTTTGGGACTCTTCGAGACCTCGTGGGGCCTCTACGGTGCCTCTTGGGCTCTCGTGGGGGCCTCTTGGGGCCTCCTGGGGGCGTCTTGGGGCGGAAGGCTCGAATTGCCGGTTCGTGTTCCCCCTCTTGGGCCCCCCATGGGGCCGTCTTGGAGCCCTCTTGGGCGATCTTTGGCGCCTCTTGGGCCATTTTAGGGGCCCTCTTGAACCGTCTTTGGGCCCTCTTGGAGATAGAGACCACCGACTCTGCTGCTGGCTGTCATAGAAAAACCTTCTAGGCCCTCTTTAGAGCCCTTCTGGCATGTCGAGGCTCGTCTGGGAGGCAGTCTGGAGCCGTCAGGGAGCCCTCGGAGCCGTCCAAGGCCCCCCCATGCCAACCTTTGGCAACGGCCCGCCCCCTCACACCCCCCTGTCGGCCCACTCCTGTACGCGTGTAGATACATGTTTGTATGCATATATGTACATCAATGATTGGGTATGTGTATACTTAAATATAGAAACATGTGCCTACTTGCATCTGCATTTTTCTCCTAATCTGCAGCGGACTGGAACATATTGGCGCGAGTGCACATGCTAGTGTACTCGGACGTACACTTCGAACAAGGAGTGACCCATCATACGGACCAGAACAAAGAAAGCCATGGCTTGTCCGAGACGGACCAGACATGACCACGTACCTCAACTTGCACATGCAAGCATTCGTCCAACGCGCGAGCGTACAAGCAGTGGTAGACGAGGCAAGATGGCAACGTCGTTGAGCAAACAAACATAATATGCATAACAAGAAACGGATCGGCACGCGCACCGGGAGGGCGCGTGGAAGGCCGCCGAAATAGAATTCGTGCGCAGATCTACCAGCTGCAGGTTGAGGGGGAAGCACAAAGCACACGCCTTTGCACAGCCCCGCGACTAACAGATCCCCTGGGACGAGATCCCTGCGCGGCGCGGACGCCCACGTGCAGAAATACAAGACGATAACACGCCGAAGCCTAACAATAGAAACAATAGCGGAATTAGCAATACCATCACAATTGTCATAACGCAGCAGGCCGAACGCAATGGCACTGTAAACAACTGTAAGCGTGGAAATAGGAACAACAGTACCCTACTATTGGCACATTATTCAACCAACGGGAGTCATGAAAAAAGGTGGCGCGCCAAAAGCAGGTAGCAACACAGACTTGATGCGGACTGACACTTATACACCAGTCGGAATCGCCGTCGTAGTAATGATGGAGCTGGCCAGCGTAGCAGTAATCACACTATTCGTGTTCTGTTGCTACTAAGCGGTGCTACGACAAGCTGGTACTACGAAGCGGTGCTACTAATACCCTCAGCAATGACAGCAAAAACCTTACCGACTACCCACCAGACAAACACAACCCAATCCGACGACCCAAAATTCGGGTTGGGGGGGGGGTACGGGTTCCACGTGAGTTGTGTCAGCTCGCCCTCCCCCCACCCTGGAAATGGAGGGCAAATTGGGGCCTTCGGGTTGGGTTCGGGCGGTTTGGTCGGTGGTGACTTACCTCTTTGGAATTCGTCATTCGATTGGTGGTGATTGTCGCATAACTGGTGAACGCTTGGACATCGCCCTCAGGCGCTTCCTCGACTCCAACGTAGGATTCGCTATGAGCACTGCTCTTGCGTGCTCGCTATCGCTGTCGTACTCACCCACGCATTGGCTACTCGTACACAGTATTTGCAAACGTATGCGCGCTCAGAACAGATAATCAACATTGGCTTCGCGCTTGTGTGAATAATAGCTCGCTTGTATGCGCGATCCACTAGCGGTGGTCACGTCATCAGAAAACGCACCGTGATTGTGCCGCCCCCCTGCCGAGTCGCCTGAAGCACGCCGTCACTCAGCGTCCAGGTGCACTCGTCAACGTTGGTCGGAGCGTGCAACTTCGAATCGATAAGGACGTCGCCTTTGGCCTGTCAATAACAAGTCCAGCGGAGGGGTACAATTTAACAGAGCCGTTCCTTGCGGGCCCAAGCCATGCCGTACACACGGTCAACCATCCGAGTGAAGAAGCTGGGCAGACTTACTCACACTGTCCGTGGGTGTGACTGGAAAGTGGGTCCGCGGGCCGCAATGCGAATAATTCGGGCAGGGAAGGGAATATCGGGCAGGAATATATCAAACACTTGTTTCGCCTTCAAGGTGGCTGCAGCCTGGTGGCGACGACGACGACGAACTGGGGACATCTTCTTCGTCTTCCCCTTCCCCCGTGGGTTGCTGCGACCCCCTCCCTCTGAGGACCTCCGTCGGCTCCCGCGGAGCCTTTCGGGAGGCGGAAGCTTCCTGGGGATCCCCGCAAGCTTCGGAGGATCTCCGAAGACTTTCAACGTGGTGTCTGAGGACGAGGTGGGAGTGGAGGGGGATGAGCTGGGAAGAGGTGGGCCGAGGAAGAGGGAGGGGAGGGGGGCAGGCACATCCGACCAGACAAAAGGTGATACAGCTGGACCACCGTGAGGTTCTTTCGTTTCCACATAGTTATCTGCTCGTTGCCCGATGTGACTATGGTGGCCTCTCCTCTTCGTGTCACAGAGAAGTAATCAGCCAGGTCAGCTCATACCAACGAACCGAACTAGCAATCGTGGGAAATGTGAGCTTCCCTTAGCAGCCTATCCGTCCAGGCACAACCGACCCTTCTGTTCGAGCATGCGCGCCTCTACCTTTAGCCTCTCTCTTGCGAAGATAACCTTGACAACTTTCTTGTCTCCCTTCTGAAGGCCCTCCTTCTTGAAGGTCACCTCGACTTCGTCCTAGGGAGCAAACGGATGGATAAATGGATAGGGGGAGGGCACGTACGACTGTGCGCACTTAGACCATGTGCGATCGAACGAAACATATAAGACCAAAGCCCAGTTATGCGTCGGTTGCAACACAAAGCGCGAGCTGGCCGTCGGACGCGTGAGACCTTGAGAAAAGTCTCGAGCAAGCCCGAGGCCCCGAAACGCACCCGAAACGATGCCTCGGAACCCATGATCCCACACGCTGTGGTATTCGAGCCAGCGCCGCCAATCAAAAAAGAAACAATGTGAAATCCGCCGATCCGGCGTGTGAGTTTCTGAGAGCGTGGACTTGAGCTCGCTCAAACTTCGCTCATTTCCGACGTCATTTCCGACGTTTCTCGGTACCCGGGGACAGGGGGGTATAGAAAACTACACTTCCGGAGCCCCGACCGCCCACGACAGCCCCAGAGGAAGCCAAGAAAGGCCCCAGAGGCCCCCTGGACAATGGAAGAGGGCCCGGGATCCTTGGAATCTCGCTCTCACCCCCCCTGGATCGGCGGCACTGGCCGGAGGCCAGCCCAATAAACATGAACAGCCGGCGGTCTGGGCGGATCTCTTGGATCTGTGCTTCGCCCCCCCACCCCCCTGGCGCGCGGAGGCGCCGCCCATGGGGGGAGGTCCCAGCGCCAGCCAGAGGCATGCCAGAGGCCCCGCCAGGGGGTGGCCCCAGCATCGACCAAGGAAAATCAGCGTCTACGCCCCTTCTGCTTCCTCTTCTTCGAAAACAGATTTGTCCACTTCCACCGCCTCGGAGAGGCGACGTCCTGCGACCGTCTACAACAGGGGAGCGGCAAAGAGAGGGGTGTCCAAGAGGAAGGGGGTGCAAATCATGACCGGCAGCATGTGCGCGGCCCAGCGGGGGGGCCAGGGACGTACCGGAGTAAGAAGAGGCGCCATGAAATCTGAAGAAATATCATGGCCCCCGCCATGAGATCCACCCCCCCCTAGTCATCAAACCCCTCTTTGCCGCCCCCCATACAACGGGGGAGAGGGACATCTTCTGGTCGCAGAAGGGCTGGAAGACCCACGCCCACCGCCTGCCGAGGCTCCCGAAGACCGCTCCCCCATGCGATGGCTCCGGAGAAGTCCCGGCCCTGGGGGCGAGCGGTCCTCCGTCTGCCGCCAAGTGTACTTGTCGGTGTCGCCGCTAGGAGCGGACTGGTCCATCATCGCGGGGGTGATCTGCGCCGGGTTGTTGGCGCCAACCTCCGAGAGGGCTCTCGCCGTCGCTCGGATACCATATTCGTGTGTGTGTGTGTGTGTGTGTGTGTGTGTGTGCGTGCGTGCGTGCGTGCGTGCGTGCGTGCGTGCGTGCGTGCGTGCGTGCGTGCGTGCGTGCGTGCGTGCGTGCGTGCGTGCGTGCGTGCGTGCGTGCGTGCGTGCGTGCGTGCGTGCGTGCGTGCGTGTGTGTGTGTGTGTGTGTGTGTGTGTGTGTGTGTGTGTGTGTGTGTGTGTGTGTGTGTGCGTATCTGCGTGCGTGCGTGCGTGCGTGTGTGTGTGTGTGTGGCCCCGTCTCTTCTCCCCTCCGAGGCCGCCCTGTCCGTCCTCTTCCTTCTCCTGCATGCTGGCCAATTCGCTTCTCGGTGCCCCTGCTTAGCTCTATCGCCGGTGAAGCCAATCTGCGCCGCCGCCGACGCAAACAGCGTGCGTGCGGGACGACTCGGGCACGTGCAACTTCCGCGGGGCCCTCGCGGCCCCCGAGGTCCAATGGAATCGGGCCGGCCGCTCTTCTTCTCCTGTGCACCCTGAATCTCTCGGCGCCTGGGCCTAGGCACCCTCCCGCGCTGGAGAAGAGCGTCCCTGCACATCGCAGTCGTTGGCCTCGGCCGCCGCCACCAAGTGTCGGGCGTTTCCTCCTCTCCGCACGGCTCGATACCTTCCCCCCAGCTGCGAAGCCTGGTCTCGTTTGCACGCTGGTCTGCACCCCATTCTCGCACTTACTGCGGTGACGTCACCTGGCCATCGGAACATGGAGACGTGTTTTGGACGCCCGAGACGGGTACAAAAAAACGTGTAATCCGAATCGGACTCCGACCGCTGTTGGGCACGCGGCTTGCTGCCTCAAATGGGCAAAGTCCGCGGCGACGCCGACAACGAACCCTGCAATACAGAGACAAGAACTGCTGTTGCTGCTGTTGGTCTTCGTACCCATTCTTTCCGTACCCATGTCCATCGCAACGAAATGTGTTTGTCTTTGTCTGCGACGATTGCCGGAATCAGTCGAACCCTGTCAACTCTACACGGTGGCTTGCACGAGTCCAAGTCGAGCGGGCGGATCCACGGAGCAACGCGCACGGCAATACTGAGTCCACCACGTCTGGGCGACGCGCTATGTTCTCACTGCAGCATCATCTGACAATGCACTGCGGGGAGCACCGTGCGACACAAATCACCAGCCAACCTAGACAGAGAAAAACTGTGGCATAAGCATGAAGTTGTTGCGCTTCGCGCGGATTTCTTGGATCTGCGCTGGGCCCCCCTCCCTGGCGCGCGGCGCGCCAGGGGCGGCGCCAGAGGTGCCGCCGGGGGGGAGCAGTGCGGATCCAAGAAATCCGCGCGGAGCGCGAAAGTTGCGGATCATGGCGTTCTTATTTTTCCTCGACAACAACAAGGACACTCACTGACCGAGCCCATCGCTCGCAGCATGCACGACGCTGGTCCTGGACGACGGGGGCATGCAAATACTTCACCATTTTCTGGCCCCCCGGCGGCCGCCGCAGGACACGGGAACATCGGCAAAGCACTCGGGAGAGGCAGCTTGCCGGAGGGGGAAGCCCAAGGCGTCAAGGCTCCTGCGGTTTCTCCTCAACACCAGCTTTTTCACAGTCGACCCGTATCATAATGATGAGGGTGCAAGGACCTTGGAAGGCCGTTTCGAAACTTTTCGAGCGGAGCGGGGCCAGCCAAACTGGCTAAGGATGACCGAGGAGGCAAGAATGCAAGGGTACCCTTAAGATAACCGCCCATCCTTACTGTGCGGGTTGACTGCATTTGACAGACCAGGGGCTGCTGGTGGGCCCAAGGGAAGGCAAAAACTAAGAAAAGCCTCCACGTCCGCTTGCCACAAGACCCCTCCTCTTCTTCTGACATTAGGAAAATCATTCGCCAAACATATCCATACTAGTGCAACATACACAGCATTATTTGTACACCCACCCCAGGCTCGCCTGGCAACGGCTAAGCTGCGCCAGGGTCGCCAAGAAGCAATTGACTGCGCAACCTCCTTTGGTTTCCTTTCTGGCCTAGGACTGGGTCTGCCCACTGCTTCGGGCACCCTTGGGCCAGTCCGTCTCCAGCGTTTCGGCGTGTGGTTGGCTATCCTCTTCAGGACCTGCAACAACCAACCACACGGGGGAGGCCGACGTTGTCACGAACGGCGCTTCTGTTTCCGACTGAGCGAAAACACCACGCGTACCTCTTGAATGCAAAGACACACTGTGTCTGGTTGTATTCTGGGACTCCTTCGTACACACCAAACTTGCCAGAAGATGTCAAGCCAGACTCTGGGAACCTGCTGTTTTGGCCTTCGAAGAAGGGCGGAAACAACTGGAAAGGCTTTTTAGAAGGAGGCTGTCTCTTGGAAGGCGGCGACATCTTTTACAGATGTAGTGTCAACGCCTTCTCAGAAGCTACCTCCTTCTAAGAAGCCTGCCCTCCTCCCCCATACCCCCCTGCGCGCGCCGCCAACACTTCCGACAAGACATCCCTTCTCGGCGAGTTTCAATGGGGACCCTTTTTTCCGCCATGGCGACGCAAGCCTATTGCTTGGAAGGCCGGCCAGGGCGGACAGGCCGGCCAGACCGTTCTGGGCATCCACGCCTCGCTGGGCGGAAACGGGACGTCACTTTCCGCGAGATGTGGGTTTCACCATGGTCGCCGTCATCGACAATCTGCCCAACCCCCCTACTCATCTTCCTCTGCCGGTGGGATGTTGCCTTCGACGCAAGGCTCGCCATGTCGCCGCTGGACCTGTTCGCGCGCTGCTTTCTGCAGAGCTGCACCCAGTCCGCGTCCGTGCTACAGTCCTCGCAGGAGACGGCCACACGATGCGTCGACTCGATTCTGCTCTCCCCGGGCGGCCTCCCCGTGCTTCTGCCCCCCCCCCGGGTTCTGCAAACTCATCTTCCCCCCTTCGTCCTCCCCCCTTCAAGAGACAAGGCTGATTTCTCGAGACGCCCGACAAGAGCCACTTCTGGTCATCCTGCGCTTCCTCGCAGGCCTCCCCATACTTCCACCATTCCCCCCCTCTGGGCTTGCCAACTCGTCTTCCCCACTTCGTCATTCCTCCTTCCAGAGCCCGGGCGGATCTCCGAGGACACCCGGCAAACACCTCTTTCGAGGGCATACCGTGATCCAGACATGAAGAAGACGTGAGGACGTGAGACGCGATAGAGAAGGCAGGAAGGCACCCAACGCTCGGAAGCAGGCGCGAGTTAAACAGTGTGTTGCGTTTTCGCTCTGCTTTCGTTTTCCCTCCTTCTGTCATATTTCGGCCTTTGCTGCAAAACGGGATCAAGCCGAAAACTGTCTACAAATTCGCCCAAACACCGTTTGGCTCGTTTCCTGCAGGGCAAGAGGGCTTCCATCTGTTTTTCGTCAACGATCCGGGGGGCCTGGCCGATGGCAACGAGACGACTCGGTAACTCCCTGCGGAGAGCCAGCATACCAAAAACAACACCACATCAGAATGTGCTGCGCAAAGCGACCCTGCTGGCCTCCTCGCAGACATGACTATTGGTCTGCATAGCCACCATCGCTATCAGACCAATTGATGACGCAGACAAACTAACATCATGGGGCGGAACCTGCTGAACAGAATCGCGCAAGAACGACACCCCTATCCGTGACGTCTCGCTCACCGTTTGTGTGTGTGTTTGCGGTAGTGAGGGAACAGGCCGTCATACATACGACGCAAAACCGTGGGAACACCTGACATGTTGTTGTTGCTGGAAGTCCTCATCCGGAAAAACAGCAGCGTTGGGACGAAACTGCTCCGCATACCGCTCAAAAGAAGAAGGGGGACAACTTCGCCCCTTACTCGACCATCCAGAACGCAATAATGAACCCCACGAATCTTCCGAGAGCTCCTCTCTGGCTTGCCGAGGCCCGTGCAGCTTAACACGGGGCCGCTCCAGGGTTCCTGTCGAGAGCTGGACGTAATGAAGACATTTGTTGAACGCGGGGGTAGCCGTGATTATGAAGATGGCGGTTGATGGTCATGATGGGATGGTGATGCTGACGATGATGGTGAGGTGATGGTGCTGTGATGGTGAGTGCGAAATGAGGTGAGGAGGAGAGGGCGGGTGAGGGCTGTTTTCCTGCGCGGAAAGGGTCGGGTGCAGAGGAAACACAAAACCCAATTAGAGTGGGGGGTAAGAAGCAACGGCCCCTTGGGAATGCCCGCGGATTGAAAACTGCCCGCGGATTGAAAACAACATGCATCGTGGGATGTCCAGGGAGACGGCCCGACAACTCGCCAGGACGTCCCCAAGCAGGCGCCAGCCCGCCCCGAAGACGACGACGACGACGGCGACGACGACGCCGCCCGCAGCTTCGACGACTTCGACGACAACCCGCCGACGCCGACAGCCGCCGAGAACCTCCGAAAGTCGCCTCCGCAGAGGCCTCCGCCTGCCGGCTGGGGCCCGCGATGGCCGCGGGATGCCGACGGTGGCTGGCAAATCGAAGGCTCGCAAATGGGGCCGAGGAGGCGGAGGAGGAGCAGGAGGAGGAGCAGGAGGAGGAGGAGGAGGAGGAGGAGGAGGAGGAGGAGGAGGAGGAGGAGGAGGAGCAGCAAACGGGTTCGGAGAACCGCGCCGCATCGCGGATGCATCGCCAATGCATCGTCGACGCATCGGCAAGGGCGATGCGTCGGCGAAGCTGGCGTGGAGAATGTCTGGCTCCGCATCGAACCGCGTCGCCGACGCATCGGCGATGCATCGGCGACGCGGCGCGGTTCCCCAATTGCACCTACTCTGTCCCCACGTGGGAGGCAGAAGGCCAAGGGTAGAAACAAAAACCCGCAAGACAGCTCTTCCAAGCCACTGCGATGGTACATAAGCGCATTTTTAATTCTCGGCCATAAAGGGCGTTGTGGGGGGGGGGTACGGGGGGGGCCTACAAAAACGCCCCCCCCCCCCAAGACTGGTACAGGACGCACTGCGGCAGTGCCGGGGGCGCGTTGCGCGCGCGTGCGGAGCTCGAATACAAATCAGCGCTTATACCAGCTAGAAAGATGAGAGCTGCACAAACACGGCAACAATGAAACGACGAGGCGAGCAGAGCAGCCGAGCACGACCGACCGCCGGGCCTGCGCCTCCGGGGCGATCAGTGCACCAGCGCGCTCGGCGGGAGCGGGGACGCACGCACGGGGGGGGGGTACCAGCACGACGACGACCTGGATCGAAGTCGGGGAGAGGACCAGGAGGCAGAGGAGGAGGAGGCGGAGGAAGGGAGGAGGAGGAGGAGGAGGAGGAGGAGGAGGAGGAGGAGGAGGAGGAGGAAGAGAAAAAGTCCACCGGGGCTGAAGGAAAAAGTCCAGAGACGCACGCACGGGCTCTCCTCGAGGCCGCCTCAGCGTCCCTGCGGGCGGCGCGTCGACGGCGGGCCTCCTCTGCGTTGGCAGCAGCGCGCTGCCGCTGATGCTCGGAGAGGGGGATGGGAAGCGGGCGGGGGGAGGAAGGAAAGGAAAGGAATAGGGGGGGAGAAAAGACATCCCAGTCGGGCTCCTCGAAGATCTGTTCCAAAATGGCTTCCTCCCCGGGAGCCTCCACTTCCTGGTCCTGGCGCGGGAAAGGACTCGCACGTTGGTCAGCCTGCTCCCTGGGGCTGTCGGTTCCAGACTCCTCATCCGAATCGAAGAAGCGAGCACGCTCTGGGTCATCACGAGGACGGTGCCTGCTGTGCCCAGGCCTGGCAACACCAGGCGCCACATCAAACTTCTGATCATCAGTGCCGAGGGAGATGCATCCAAATCCTCTTGCAAACTGTCGAGAACACTGGGCATGTCACCAGCCCAGGAAGACTCAGTGCCTTCACCAGGCTCAAGTAACTGCGAAAGACTGTCACATGTACTGGAAGCGATAGAAGCACACATGCCTGGAGGGTACGACTTCTAACTGGCCGCCCTAATCTTACCCTGAGCATTCTTGCCCAAGAGAACCTGGCGGGCCCCTTTCCCTTGCGAACACGTGCCCGCCCCAAAGGTGTCAAACGAACGGTCTCTCAGATGACCCATGCGAACCGCAACTGAACAGGTCGAGCCCGACCGTGCTCCGAGGGGTCGGCCCCAAGACCTCGACGCGCGCGCGGATCGAGCGCGATGGCGCTGCTGCAGGGCGAAGCCGCCAGAGCCGGGAGCGGAGGCCGCCGGAAGGAGGCGGGGGCCGTGGGGGCCCGCAAGGCGGGCGCTGGGCGCTCTGACCAAGCCCCCGCCCCCGCTGTCAGCTGCTCCGCCATCGAACGAACTGGGGCGAACAGCCGCACGCTGCCTGCGCGAACAGCAGCCTGTTGCCTGCGTGCTGCCTGCGCGAACGAACCAGGGCGAGCAACAGCATGCCCACGTTGACGCGTGCTAGCCCACAGGGCTCCCCGGGTAGACTCAGACGACTTGAGAGAGGGGGGGGCCTCCCTCGTGCCGCCCGGGCGCAGACCGAGTCTCACAGGGAAGCCCCCCCCCCCCTCCTCAGGCGTTGATAACCCGTCCCATGCGGAGATGGTCAGCCCAGTGAAGAATCGACTTCCCCCCTCGTCCGATCACCACGCGCCACATCAATAGCAATACCAATACTGAGCATGAAGACTTCGACGGGGAATGCCGAGATCTGTCGTTCCAACTGCCACTGAAAATCCCCCGGCCGACGACGGGCACTGACACTGAAAAAATGCAATGCAAAGTACGTTGGTTGCTGAATACTCAAAGGAATCGCGCTGCTCGGTATGCCCTCGAAATCTCCAGGACGAAATGGGGAGAGAAAAACGGGAATCACGCTCTGGGTGTCTTGACTCGGCGGGGGCAGCAAACGCATCCAGCGCCGCTAAACAAACTTCTGGAATAAGTGCGTAATCGGACGGCAAAGGGATATCCCTAGCACCCGCGTCAGATAGATGCTGCAGAACTGCGCTGACATCCTGCGACACGGCACCCACCTGACGATGAGCTGGCACAGACACTCCCCATCTACTTTGACCAGCCTTCAGCTGAGCACGCCGACGCACAAACTCAGCTGCATTAGGCTCATCCACGCTCTCTCCAAAAGAGCCGTCGCCCTTGGCAGCAACTCAGCAAAACAAAACCGACCGCGCACTTGGGTGAACCAAACGATAGGTGATGAGCGAGTGCCGAACGATTGCTGAAATTCATGGAGCACGTGCTGCGGGTTAACAATGGCCAAAGGGCCCGAAGAATGTAGCCAATCCGAGCGTGATACACGCGAAGGATATGAGACCGAAGACCCCGATTTTGCCAAAACAGACTGCACAGCACGGACACACCCACGACTTAGCACACTCACGTTCATCCAATCGAATAGGATTGTCTGGCTCATTGATCGCAAACGGTACTCCTGCATCACGAATCACACGAAACATGACCTTTCCAGCAGAAGCCGTCAGACCCTCGCGTAAAATATGCCGAACATTGAAAACCGACGTATCTCGAATGTTAGCCTTCAAACCGGTAGCATAAAATTTGATGCGCGACTCCCATGCCTCCAAATCATCAACAGGACCTGGTAATTCATGGAACACTGGGTGAAACAAATGAACCCACCTGAGATCGGCAGTGACCGGGTGATTCCATGACCTCTGACATCCCCGACGGCATGTAGCGGCAAAAGCAAGAATACGCGGAGGACCCGAGTGCAGAAAATGGCCGACAAGCCGAAGACGATGAACACTGAGAAGAACAGCCGTGGGAGGTTTACCTAAAGCAGCGAGCACAGCCTTAGCATCGGCAGCAGTGGCATCACGACGTGGCATCTTAATGATGGCCCGGTAGAATATGACCACCTCGTCTTCCAGACCCCTAGCCTCAGCATCCGTGAGATACCTCCACGTCCTGGACTGGAGCAGCTTCCCCGATCACACCAACGAATCCAGCAGCACAGTCGCCGTGAACTGCTCGATGGCGGACTGGCGTAAGACTCGCGAACGTAAAGCTTCCCGAGCTCCAGCGCAGCAGTGGGATCGGTGGGCAAGCTCAAGATGGAACGATAGTCATCCTGCGTACCTCCAAGTGAACATACTGATGCACCGCGTGAACCACCAGAGTCCCCGCAAACTCCGTAGGACCCTAGAAGTCAACCCTGAGTTCACACCACAACCTCTTTTGGCCGCCTGGGAACCAGGAGTCAAGACATTGAAATATTAAAGCTGTCTTGCCCGCCTTCGTGCTGAGGCGAAATCCTCGCACTATAAACGTATCTGGCACTTCAGCAACGAATCACGGCGCTAGCGTGAAAACTGTTGGGCCTGGCCCAAAACGAAAAGCACTGCATCATCAACAAAAACACCGTCCACATAATGAGAGGTCCTATCCGGACTTTCCTGCCCTCAAGACGTAGCTAGCGTAGCATGTTTGCGTAGGACCCCTGAGGGCGATACCCAACAGCAACAGCTTAATTCTGACGAGGTCCATGGTAGCCGCCATAACCAAGTTGAGCACGAGATCCCAAATTGCTGCCCAGGGCTCGAGCCTAATTCGGGAAACGCGACCGACGTAGCGTCTCGAACGTAGAACCCTGACGGATCAACCGCATCCGCAACCTGGGCTGTCCGAAGAGGAGAGACCCCACTGACCTCGAGCAAGGGCGGGGTTGTCACAAACATACTGCTGCAACTGTGCCATAGCTTCCGGAGGGAGACCACAAAAAAACACACAACAACTTAGCCAGCGACACATCATTACACGGGAAATGCATCACGAGCTGCCGAACGGACTCATAATACGCCTGGACCACATCCATGCAAATCGGGAGGACGGACCTGTTGCGAGGGACAGGAAACTGTTGAAAGAGGCGCAGCTCCACTGCACCGAACTCTGTGTCACGACCTTGGAGACCTCCATACTGCCGTTCTCCCGCAAAACCAACAAGAGACTTCACAACTGCTTGCCTAGTGATAGTGCGGAGCCTTTTTTACCTAGCTGCGAGGAGCCCGATATGGACCTGTGACACCCCACCTGCGAGGCCGAGCCAGACTTGAAGACGCTCCAATAGACACCCCCTTTCTACTGGAACGGCTCACAGGTACGAGCAATAGACTTTGCAAATTCGCTCGCGAAAAGCAGAACGACACGACCTGGGATCCCGTCGGGGCCAACGGCAGACGCCTTCGAACGAACAAAAACGGACTCCATGAGAGCGGGCGAAGTTAACTCATCACTAGTGATCGGAACGTTACGTAAAATTTCAGGCGGCAAACGAGGCAAGTGCTCAAACAACCAAACCAGCTCCGCAGCAGGCACTATAGGCGCCGACTCCTCCATCCCAACGTATTCAACCCAACGATTGGCGACATCGACGAACGCTCTGAGAGGTTCCTCGTCCCTTCCCAGTAGCAGAGACAGGGGCTTGGCAGCGAGCTTGCGGCGAGAGCAGGCACCCATTGCGCGCAACTTTACAAATGCCTGCAGAAAGTCCTTGCGTGACCATGCACTGGCCACCTCCGCCGCCGAGTCGGCCGTGTGCCGATTGGCATCTAACTTGACACGATGACTGACCTCTGCCGTGTGCATATCCAGAGGCATGCTGCGAACGGCACCAGAGAAAACCAAACACAAAATACATGTTCACCAATCCAGCAGCAACATCTATAAGTCTATAAGCTTGCCCAGAGAAGCCAGGAGACAATCAAGAATAATCCAAGCCCGACCCTTAGAGAGTCGACGCACAAACCGACCACTGCATCACACACCGAAGCAGTACCCCCAACCACTGACCTTAGCTGTTGCAACAGCGCGGACTTGGCGAAGCCAACCGATAGACCGAGGGCGACGCTGAGAGATACTAAGGCAGCCTGAGCGAGCATTAAACCAAGCCCCATCTAAGCGGAGCTGCCCAGGCATACGTTGTCGGGGGGGAGGGGGGGAGAATAGAGGGCATAACGCGCGTTATGACCCAGAGGATAAAAGAACACTCTCCATCCGATAGGACGCAAGCAAGCCCAAACATCCATCGAACCGAGGCGCTTCTCCTCAATCTCTCGGCTCCAGGGCCCGGGGACCATCAACACGGATCCGATGTGACGAACTGTCCCCAAGAGATGACTGCAACTCCCAAGAGGACCACGACATGTGATACCCACCGTTCGGAGGAAATGAGTAAGAGCAGCGCGTAGAGCTGCCGCTCGCCTTCTGACAAGATAGGAACGAGATAAGCCATGCGATTATCCAAATAGAAAGGCGCAAAACTTAGTTCGGGATCTGGGAGTCCGAACTGTCTACTTACAGTGAGCGTTGGGTACTAAGGATGGGCCAGACAGGCAAGGATGCAAAAGCATCCTGGGAGAACCACATCATCTCAACTGTGGGCGAAGACTGCAAATTAACTGGGCAGGAAAACATTGTCGGGTGATAGCTCGAATCACGTTCTTCAAACACCGACTGCAAACAACAATCTTTACAAATTCCAAGAATGCCGGGCAGAACAGAATTCCAAGGAAGAAGGTGGTGACTACCTGTGCGGCCGCTACCACCACGATCAGGTAAGTCATTCATCGGCCCCGAGCCATTGACGTACACATCGCACGGCTGAAACAAAAATATTCATCTCCTGCGAAACGTCGAAGGAACGAGCAGTACGACCGCACAGGCAACCAGCAACCCCTCAGAGCCCGCAAGGCAGCGGTAGCTGGCCAACCAAAACAGACACCCACAACTGCCATCGCCCCCGGAGGGCGGTGCCGTCACGGCGAGCGCAGGCGTGCGAGGCACGCTGGCCATCGAACGAGGGCCTGTCGTCCCCAGCGTGGGAAGAAGAACATGCAACGACTCGGCTGCAACGACAACTCGAGGGAACAAGGACAAGAGATGCGATGACAATGTTAATGGAGCCATCCATTAACACTGAGCGACATAGGAAGATTAGCATGGCCCCCTGCGCCAGGATGGCGCACACGGGCATCGAGAAGCGTATGCAATGGCCACCCAACACCATCACCATCACCATGTCACACATTCCTAGCCGTATTTCGAATTCCCCAATTCTACAACGCCAAGCTAGATGGGGAGAGGTTACCGAGTCCGCTGGTCTGATGATTTATAAACAGAAGTCCTTCAGTGTGAAGTCTACCCGTCTCCACTCGTCCTCGGTGTCGTCGAACACTTTCCCTATGAAAATGTCCCCGCGGAACGTCTGCGCGGGATACCCGCAAGCCTGTACCAGACCTGCCGCTCTTGTGTTCTCTTCTAGCTCCTTTGCAACACCCTTGTCGTCGCAGTAGATGCTGACGGCGGTGAAAGCTGGGCGTGAGCGAGATGTCTTCTTTTGTATGGAGCACAAGAACAACACGCGTGATCCGAACACACCAAGCCGTTAACGCGTGAAGAGGTATGTTCGATCAGATTTGTGCTGAATTCGGGCAGACCTGGAACCCTGCGACCGATAAGAACGACGTGTTTGGGGAAACCGACAGGCACCGATACTGCTCCCCGGGTGCGTTCTGACCAGAATTTCGACGCGAATCCAGCGGTGGCGACGAGGGTCCCCAGGAGACGCGAAAAAAAACGAAAACGAGAGAAGGGTAGCGCTACGGTTAACTACGTAATCCTCCTCTGAAAAAAATGAAACCCTGCGACCGATAAGAACGACGGGTTGCCAATAATCGTGACCACTGCAGATCCACATGTACTGAATCACGTGGTTTCGCGTGACGCGCCCTGCGACGCGCTGCTGTCTTCGCGACCTCGCGAGGCCATCTTGAAGAAGGACCCGAGGGGCAACCAGACAACTTAGCTCCAAGACCTCTCGACCTCCTCCCTGGTAACAGGGGATGCGTACCAGAATGCGACCGAAATCTCCCTCCCGCCGCGGCCATCCCGCTCATTTCCTGGGGCCTCGTTCCAAAACCACTTTGCATAATACCGCCATTCCCTGGGCTTCCAGCTACTTACGTCTTGGGACCCCCCACACGAACAATCCCGCTCGTTTCCTGGAGCCTCGATCCAACACCACTTTGCAGGATGCCGCTATTCCCTTAACTTCCAGCCATCTACATCTCCGAGCGACAATTTCTGGATCGAAGCCTACACACACCCTCTACCGCGACCCCCACCACGTCCCGGCACCCCCGACCCACGAGAGTTCAATTCTTCGGGCCCCCCCGCACGACACATTCAGACCCGACATCTACCCGCGCTCCCATCGCGCCCTCCACCCTGTCCCGGCACCTCGACTCCACGTCCGTACTTGATACCTCCCACACGACAAATTCACGAAACCGACCCACACCTCACCACATCGCGATACCCTCGCCCAACGAGAATCCAATTCTTCGGACCCCCCAAACGACCAATTCCGACCCGAAACACATCCCGGCACCCCCACCCCACGAGAGCTCAGTTCTTGGGACCTCCGACACAGCGCATTCTGGCTCCAAACCTACCCACACACCCCACCGTGCTCATCACCGCGTCCTGGCACCTCCACCGCACGAGATCTCAGTTCTTGGGATCCCCCACAAGACAGATTTTGGCCTCAAACCTATCCGCATCCCCCACCGCGACCCCCACCGAGCCCCGGCACCTCCACCCCACGCATTTAGATACGTTCAGAGACATTCAGAAACAGCTTTACACCTTTAGCGACATTTCAAGACATTTAGAGATATTCTGAAACATCTAGAAACACTTAGACACTCTGAACGACGTTTCGCGACAAGTAACGATATTTACAAACATTTAGAAACAGTTAGAAACATTTGGGTACATCATGTCTTAGCTTCCAGAGCCGAAAACTAAGACATGTGTCAGCTTTCGGCCCGAAAGCTAAGACATGTCTTAGTTTCAGGCCCGAAAACTGAAACATGTCATACTTTTCGGCCCGAAAGGTGAGACACGTCTTCGTGTTCGGACCGAAAACTGCAACATGTCTCAGTCTTCGGCCCGAAGGCTGAGACATGCCTTAGTTGTCAGAAACGAGAACTAAGCCACGTCTTTCGTTTTCGGCCCGAAAACTGATACATGTCGCAGTTTTCCGGGCTGACAACGCAGACATGTCTTACTCTTCGGCCCCCAAACTGAGACATGTCTTAGTTGTCGGCCCGAAAATTGAAACATGTCTTAAGTGTCGGAGACGAGAAGACACGCGTGAGCTTCTGGCCCCGAAAACTAAGACACGACAGCTTCAAATGCCTTGGAATGTGCTGAAATGTCTTGAGAAGTCACAGTGTCGGGAACCGAAGACTAAGACCTGGTTCAGTTTCCGGTCCGGTAAGTAAGACATGTCTTGGTTTCCAGCACCAAATACTAAGATACGACGTCTTCAAATACCTTGACATGGTTTAAATGTTTTGAAAGGGTCCCCGTTTCGGGGGCCGAAGACTGAGACCTGTGTTAGTTTCCCGCCCGACAATAAAGACATGCCTTCGTTTTCGACACCGAAAACTAAATCATGCCTTAGCTTTCGGGCCGAAATCGAAACATGCCTGGGGGACCAAGGCCGCCACGATGGACCAGGGTGCCTCCAAGACGACCCAAGATATTTCCGAGGCCGCCCACGAGGCCCCCAAGACGACCCAAAAGGGCTCCAGGGGAGCCTCCAACACGACACGAAGAATGCCAAATCGATGTTTGAAAATTAGTTTCGGATTCTCGTTTTCTCAAGCTTCCGTCGGCGTAAGGCGGCCCAAGCGGCTTCGAAAATGGCCGCGCGACGGCCCCAGGGGGGCCTCGAGATAGCCCAAGATGCCCCCAATACGGCCTCAAGGCAACCCGAGAGTGCCCCTAGAGAGCCCAGGGCAGGTCCAAGGTAGCCTCAAGCTGGCCCTAAGGTCCCCACCCCAAACGACCCAAGACTGCATAGGAGGACCCATGGACGACCCCAGACAACCCCGCGATGGCCCCTAACCACCGCCCCAGACGACCACGAAGGCCCCGAGAGGGCCCCCAGATGGCCCCAGAAGGCCACAACGGACCCCTAGGACGGTTCCTCAGGAGCTCAGGACAGCCCAAAGACAGACCACATGAGGTCTATGTGGCCTTTGCAAGAGTGAAGACGATAGGTGCCCCATGACGGTGTTATTATTACCGTCCCCATTCACCTCTCCACCATCAACATCATCACCATCAGGTCACCACCATCAGCACCAGCACCACCAGCACCATCATCACCACCATCATCATCAGCACCATCATCGTCATCACCACCATCATCGTAAGCATCATCATCTTCGTTATCATCGTCATCATCAGTCTGATCAACATCATCATGCGCATCATCGTCGTCGTCGCTATTATTATTATTATCATCATGACAATCATCATCATCGCCATCAGCATCATCGCCATTATGATCCACATCACCAGCACCATCACCATTACCAACATCGTCATCGCCACGTACCCACAACATTGACACAACCAACTCATCAGCAACACCGCATCACATAATTATCAAGAGTTACGAACACAAACAAATGCATTCAAAGACATCCAAAGACATTCAAGACCTTCCAGAACATCCACATACATTTCAAAACACGCATCACCGTCCTCACCTTCCGATCAGGCCGGAAGGTCCAGAATAATGAAATGGAGGGCACGACAAAGCCTGGCCCGAAACCTACCCACGGGACCCCGACGCAACACATTCTGGCCCAAAACCTACCCACACACCCGACCGCGTCCCTCGCCGCGCCCCGGCACCCCCACCACACGAGAGCTCAGTTTTTGGGGCCCCCCACGCGACAGATTTTGGCCGCCAACCTACCCACACACCCCACCGCGCCCCCCACTGCGCCCCGGCACCCCCACCCCACGAGAGCTCAGTTCTTCAGACCCCCCCACACGACAAATTCTAGACTGCAATCTACCCACATCTCCCACCGCGCCCCCACCACGTCCCAGGACCCCCACCTCACGAGACCTCAGTTCTTGGGACCCCCCACGCGTCAAATTCTGGCCCGAAACCTACACGCACCGCCCACCGCGCCCCCCACCGCGTCCCGGCACTCCCACCCCACCCGAGTTCAGTTCTCGGGCCTCCCAACACGACAACACTGCATCCCCACCCCACGATAGTTTAGTTCTTCGGAACCTCCACACGACAATTTCTGGCCCGAAACCTACCCACACACCCCACCGCACCCCGCACCGTCGGCGGTAGAGGCGGTAGCCTTTAAGATTTGGGGCCCAACCCTGGGATATTCTATGGGGGGGCGTCCATCCTCGATAGGGGCTAGGGGTGCGTTCGAGTAGCCCCCTTGGGGTGTATCACAAGGTTTCCATCCTTTTTTGAGCGGCATCAATTTTCGTCGAAAGGTCGGGGGTCAGGGGAGAAACAATCGCCTGCGTCCTGGGGCAAGCTGTTTACACCAAAACCGTCTTCTGATCCGAGGCCATACGCCCAGCCTCCTTCAGGGGCCGAGAGTGACGACCAGCCGGCCGTTTGCAATTTTGGTCCGAGGTGTCTGGAAAGACGCGAGATCACGAGCTTGCAATGCCGAAGACGACAGACCTGGGGTACCCCGAATCCCCCGTCCCCAGACCTCCCGTCCCCATCCCCTGGGGTACTCTTGCAGTCCAAATCCATGTGTGATGGCCCCGAGACCCGATAACAGCGCCCCGAGCTTTGTGGGCCCCGGGAACGGCAAGGCCGCTTTTTCACCGTTTCCCCAAAAAATGTCCGTTGAAAATGGAAACGGCGAATAAACGGCGACCAGAAACGGCAAAAAAACAGCTCCAGGATTGGAACCGGAGCTGGAACCGGTCAAACAACGGCGACGGAACCGGTAAAACAACGGCGTCGGAACCGGCAAAAAAACGGCAAAACGGAACCGGTAAAAAAACGGCCCTGTCGTTTCCAGGGCCCACTAAGGCCCCGAGGCTGAAACTACAGAGCCCGAGTTCTGGGAACGACGACGGCGACGACGACGACGAAGATCGGCGGCGCGCCCAGTGGGGAACGGGGGCGGCAGAGAGGGGGCGTGCCCTCTCAGAGGCCCAAGAGGCCCCATGGACTGCTGAGGAGCCTTCTGCGCCCTGCCCGAGGCCGCAGAGGCTTCCTTTCGGCGGCGAGCGAGGGGGGGGGGAGCGAGGAGGAGAAGGCCTTCTCAGAAGGCGGCGGGGCTTCTTAGAAACCCTCGCGCCTTCTGAGAATTGTTCTGTGTCTTCGGGGGCTTCGAACACTTCTCAGAAGGCCCGGGGACTTCCGAGCCTCATGAGAAGGCCTTCTCCCTCCCACTTCCCCCCCTCGCTCTCCGCGGGTCCTCAGAAGGCTCGCCGCCTTCTGAGGAGGCCTGCCCCATCCTCACTTTCCCCAGTTTAGTCCAAGTCTGGGACTTGGCGTCGTCGTCGTTCCCGAAAGCGAGGACTGCGTGGAAGCCTCTGGGAGCGCTCTGGGAGCGCCCAGGGAACGCCCTGGAGAGGCCTTGCGGAGGCCGCAACGGCCAAGTCTCCGCGACGGATCTCGTCCTGCCCGGACGCCCGTCCTGGACCTGGACTTTGTCTGGGTGGGCGAACGAGGTGTCCTGTGAACGAGGGAGTGTCCAAGCCTCGGCGACCTGTCTCGTCGTGCCCGTCGTCCACTGGCGCTTCGACGGCAACCCATGGGAGCCTCCCATAGCCATCTTGCTGGCTCCTGGGAAACTACTTTCATCGACGCTAGATCGGCACTGATCCGGCGCCATCTCAGCGATGACAAGGCGCCACTCGACGCCAGCGCACCCCAAAGACACGGAGTTGCGAGGGTGTACGAGGCTCCCATGCTTTGCTGCCACAGCACCCGCCGTCCAAAGGGTGTGGGAGGAGCCTGGGAGAGTAGGGGGGGCGAGGGGTCGGAGAGGCAAGTGGGAGTGGTGGAAAGCGTCGACGACGACGACGACGACGACGACGACGACGACGACGACGACGACGACTCGAAAGTGCTCGATGGAGAGAGGCTGCCTCTACCCCACACGGGCGCGCTGCCGAGTCTGGCAGGCGGCCACATGCGAACCCGACCCCCGCCCCCCACGAGTTCTTAGGGGGCTGGGGGGTTCGTATCGCTCGGGAGCTACCGAACGAAGTGAACCCCCACCCCCCCTGTGAGAAATCGTGGGGGCTGGGGGGGTCGGGCTCGCATGTGGCCACCGATCTTGGAGAAACCAGAAGTTACGGATACCGCCACTCCCCAGACCTCTCCTGGGGTGCGCTCTGACAGGACCTCGGGGCGAATCCAGCGGTGGCGGCGAGGGCCTCCCAGGAATGCAAAAAGGGAAAAACGAAGGAAGGGTAGAAGTATGGATACCAGAACTCTGAGACATGGGAACCCCGACGGCGACGACGATCGGGCCGGGAGAAAGGGGGGGATAGCAAAGGGGG
>CAUYUJ010009409.1:0-34442 GCA_963575745.1 Prorocentrum cordatum | reverse complement strand
GTCTTGTTCTTTTCTCTTCGCCCCCTCCTCCATGTGCAGTCGGTGGTGGTGGTGGTTGTCCTCCCTTCCCTGCTCCTCGTTCTGTTTCTCACCTCGCTCCACCGCCATACGTATCCACCCTCTCCTCCTCCTCCGCCGTTCCTGCTTGTCGCTGCCCCCCTTCTCCTCGTCTTGTTGGGGTCTTTTCTCTGGAGCTCCAGGTCGGCTACGGTAGGTTTGTGTCGTGTCGACCGGCGGCGACCCCGCCAGCGGCGTTCAAGGTTGAACGCCGCCGGCGGCCCAGAATCGGTCGATGTTGAACGATCGGACGTTGCGGAGACGGCCGATCGTTTAAGGTTGAACGATCCCTGCGGTGTCAAAAACCAACGCCGGGGTCGTCACGACACGAACCTGCCGTATGTCTGACACGCGTCCGCGGACAGAGAGACAATCGGCGCCATGGGAAGGGCTGGGAGGGGGGGAGAGGATGTCAGATGTGGCGCGAGCGCGCCCAGCTTGTCCTTGCCCCTCTCCCTCCTCCTCCCTCCATGCTTTTCCCTCCTCCTGCTCTCCTCCTTTCCTCCTCCTCCTCCTCCTCCTCTCCTCTCCTCACCTCCTCATCCCCCTCCTCCTCCCCCTCCTCCGCCTCCTCCTCCTCCTCTCTACTCCTCCTCCTACCCTCCTCCTCCTCCTCCTCCCCTCCTCCTCCCCCTCCCCCTCCTCCTCCCCCCCTCCCCCTCCCTCCTTCCGCATCCTCCTCCTCCTCCTCCTCCTCCCCTCCTCCTCCTCCTCCTCCTCTCCTCCTCTTTCCTCTCCTCCCCCCCTCCTCCTACCCCATCCTGACCTCCCTTTTACTCCTCCTCCTCCTCCTCCTCATCCTGCTCTCCCCTCCTCCTCCTCCTCCGCCTCCTCCTCCTCCTGCTCCTCCTCCTCCTCCTCCTCCTCCTCCCCTCCTCATCCTGCAAGCTCTCAGGCAGGAGGAGGACGAGCAGCCACCTGTCAGACGCCCGGATGCTCCCGAAGCGAACCCTCCGATGAAATGTTCTGCTCTGGCGGCCAGTCCCTGGCAGTTCTCTGCCCTTGGAGCCTGGGTGTCAGCGGTGCACTACAGCGCCTCCCCTCCTCATCCTCCCTGTCCTTCTCCTCCTCACGCCTGCTCCTCCTCACGTTCCTCCCTGTTCCTCCTCCTCCCTCCTCCTCCTTTTTGTGACCGCCCAGCGCCGCGAACAGTCCTGCTAAAAGGCCGCCCTCGCTATGCGGATGGAGGGCGAGTAGTTTTCAACATGTGGCTCTCGCATGAGCGCCGCGCACATTTGTCTTGGCATCTAGTGCCCTTCAGTCCATCCCGCCACCGTGCCTGGGTCGTGGACAAGGGGCCTCTCAGGGGCCCCTTGGGGTCTTGCGAGTCGTCTCGGGGGATGAGTCTTTGGGGTCCTCTTGGGCGCCTCTTGACGGTCTTGGGGGTCATCTTGGCTGGAGGGCTCACAATGTCGGTTCAGGCTCCCCCAATTGGGGGCTTCTTGGGCCTCTCTTGGATGTTCGGGGGCCGTCTTGGAAGGGACTTTGACGGCTCTGGCTTCTTGGGTTGGCCCCCAGGCCCCCCCCTTTCCCACCCCCCCCAGGACGGCCCAAGGCCCCCTCTAGGAGCGGAGAGGCTCGGGAGGGGACTTTGGGGCCATGTCAGGGCTTGCTCACATCTCGGGTTCCGAAGCGAGCTCCGAGCCTTCGGCATTGTGGCGGATATTCCGACGGGTACATGTCTGCAGGGAAGTATGTGTGTGTGCGTGTGTGTTCACAATGGGACTCTCGCTTTAGCGCTCCACATTCGCAACAGCTACATTGATGGGAACTGGGTCGTTCTCAACAGCATACCTCGCTTGATCGCCCTGCACACTCGTTTGTCAAGCTTCGAGCTGTTCGATGGATGGGTGGCGATTAGTTTTCAAACTGAGGCGCTCCTTCAAGACCACTTCAGATGCAGTGTGATATGTTCAAACAGCTGCGAAGACTGAGCGCGGCTCCTTTTCAAACCATGGCCCTCGCCCAATTCTTACTTCCCGTGTTAAGACATTGGAGCGTGCCAGCTCCAACAATTGTGCGAATGGGGGCAGCTTGTTTTCAACATCGTGCTCTCGTTCTGGCTCCGCGCACTCTTCTTTTGCAGCCTCCGCTGGCCACAGCGATGGAGGACGCTTCCCCTAAAACTGAACGTGCTGTGTTGTCTGTATGGGCCGCTCTAGAAACAATGGCCTTGCTTTCGAGGGTCGAAGGAGTTGGCATCTCTTCCTCGGCGGAGGGCAGGCGGAAGGCGGCGGGAGCAAATCGGGGGCGGTTCTGCGAGTGGAATCCGACGGAGGTAAGCATCCGTTCTCCAAAGGAAGATTGTTCCCCAACCATCCTGTGGTGTTGGGTTTTCATTTTGACGAGAGCGCCCCGCGTTCCCTCTTCCTTCCCCTCCCCTCGCTCCTCCCATACCTGCCTCGGCCCTCCGCACCAATAAACAATTTCGGCACACCCCTCACACGTTGTGCGGCCCCAACGGGGCTCCACCGAATGTCCCAGTGCTACCGCCCGCATGCGTCCCCTCCACCCAATACAGCGCTTTGTGGACTTATAGGGGGCTCCACCGAAGGCCCCAGCGGCAAAGTCCACATGCGTCCCCCCCCCAACCCAGTACAGCGTTTCGTGACCCATAGGGAGCTCCACAGACGGCCCCAGTGCTACTGTCCGCATGCGTCACCCCCCACACAGTGCAGCGCTTGGTGGCCCCATAGGGAGCCCCACCGACGACCCCAGTGGCAAAGTTCGCATGCGGCCACCCCCACCCAGTACAGCGCTTCGTGACCCCATGGATTTCCACGGAAGCCCCCAGTGGGACCGCCTGCATGCGTCCCACACACCCAACTTGGAGTTTTCATCCACCCAGTACAGCGTTTCGTGGCCCCATAGGGAGCTCCACCGAGCTCCACCGAAGGCCCCAGTGGCAAAGTTCGCATGCGCTCCCCCCTACCCGGTACAGCGTTTCGTGGCGGACAGGGAGCTCCACCGAAGTCGATACCCACAGTTGCGGTATTCAAAATTGCATATGGTTGGGTCCTTCGCCAGGGATCTTGTACAGTGATGGTTTTTGATCAACGAGTGCGCGCACATAATTTTGGATTCAGGACCAGAGCCCTCCATGTGTGGCGGGGCATTAGTATAAGACCACTCGGGAGGGATAACGAGTATCAATAGCACTCTGCCGTTGGTAGCCCGTCAGTGTGTTGTCCGAAGCCTTAAAAGCAATATGCTGCTCGCAATGGACCTGCTCTGGCTCACGATCAGGGGGCCATGGGCCAGAGGGTTCTTTGCAGCATCGGTGGTGCGCGCTGGGCTGTATCTCCCTCCTTGCCAATTCTCCCCCTCCTCCCCCTCCGGCTCTTTCTTCCCCTCCTCTCCCTCCCCCTCTCCCTAGTATCATCCCTCTTTTTCCTCCCACTCCTTCTCTTCCACATCCTCCTCCACCTCCTCCACCTCCTCCTCCTCCTATTCCTCCTCCTCCTTCTCCTCCTTCTCTTCCTCCTCCTTTTCCTCCCTCCTCCTCAAAGTCCCCTTCCTTCCTTCCTTCCCTTTTTCCTTTTCCCCCTCCCCCACCTCCTCCTCTTCCTCCTCCTCCTCCTCGTCAACGTCCCCTTCCTTCCTTTCCTCCCTCCCTCCCTTCTCCTCTTCCTTCTACCCCTCCCCTACCTCCTCCTCGTCCTCCTCCTCCTCCTCCTCGAACGGTAGGTCTCCCATTGATCCGTGCTCTCTTCCTGCCTTGCCTCTCTGAATTGTCTCCCTTTTCCGCTGCTTCCCTGCGCCCGAAGCATCTATCCCACTAGGTGGGATAGAAGTTGTTGGACATTACGCCGCCATTTCTTGGTTCGGTGGCACGTAGTCCGGCTGGAGAACGCGCCCGTGGTTTTCGCATATGAATTGTCCTGCATTCAGGTAGACAGGTTCCCATACCTGACCTTCCGCTTTCATAGTTGGTAGCGGAATTCCGGCTCCCGTCCACCACCTACATCTTCCCCGCCGCCATAGCCCGCGTGGCACCTCCGCCAGTCTCTTGCTCGCCTACTTCTACCCCATCCTGGACTTCGTGTTGGGCAAGGTGCATCCTCTGGATCACCATGCCGCTTGTGCTCATGATCCTCACGTGCGCTAAAACGCACAGCTATGATAAAGACCCGTACAAGCGCGACGTCATGATCCACAAGGAGCGCGGCGCCCACTCGCCGCCGCCGCAGCCTGTCGTTCTCCCGGGGCGTATTCCAACTGTGTTGGAGTCGCTCTCGGGGCCAATCGAACCTCACGCTGAAAATCAACAGCGTTGGCCCGAGGTCCCGCAACTGCGTTGCGAGCGCCCACAAAACCGCAGGAGCAGCCGGCAGTTTCAATACGTGCATTCCGGGCGCAGGGGACTTCGTCAGCGGTCGCAGCTCGCGAATTGCGCTCGCGAGTGCGACGTGGGAGCGGCAGAGGAGGCAGCCGCGTAGGCGAGCTGCGCTCGCAGAGTGCGACGTGGCAGAACTGCGGAGAGGCAGCCGCATAGGCGAACATTGTTCGCAAGCGCGTGCCAAGATGTCTTCCACGAGGGGCTGTCTCTGCGAACTGTGCTGGTGGGGCAGCAGCACTTGGCATGAGCACGTGCTGACCGATTCTCTTCCTCCAGTTGGTCCAGGTGTCTGCTTCCCCCGTTCTCTACTGTGGGGGTTCGTTCGCCGGCTTGGGCCAGCGGTCTTCGGGAGTGTCGTAACCGTTTTTTTGGTGTTTGGCTCCGTGGGGAGGCCAATGCGCCTTCGGGGGTGGAGTAAATTCCGAACCCCAGGAGGCCTGTCTAATCAGGCGACTCTCTCCCCCAAGTGCAACTGTTTCTGAGGCCTCGTTGGTTGCAGCGCGGCCTGCGTGCTGTAGCCGACGGGGCGCCAGCAGGCCCGCTTGAGCACCAGACTCGAACTGTAGGTCTCCCATTGATCCCTGCTCTCTGCCTGCCTTACCTCTCTTAATTGTCTCCCTTTTCAGCTGCTTCCCTGTGCCCGGAACATCTACCCCATTAAGTGGGATAGAAGTGTCGGGCACACCGCCGCCATTTTTGGCTTGGCGGCACGTAGTCCGGCCGGACTACGTGCCCGTGTTATTCGCGTATTGACCTTCGTGCGCTCAGGATAAAGTTCCCATGCTCGACCCTCCGTTTCCATAGCTTTCTCTTCCTCCTCTTCCTCCTCCTCCTTTTCCTCCCCCTCCTCCTCATCCTCTTCCTCCTCCTCCTCCTCCTCCTCTTCCTCCTCCTCCTCCTCCTCCTCCTCCTCCTTCTCTTCTCCTCCTCCCAGCCTCCTCCTCCTCCCTCTTCCTCCTCCTCCTCCTCCTCTCCTCCTCGTCCTGTTCCATCCTCCCCTCCTCCTCCTCCTCTCCTCCCTCTCCTCCTCTCCTTTCCTCCTCCTCCTCCTCACCTCCTCCTCATCTCGTCCTTCCTCGTCCTCCTCCTCCTCCTCCTCCTCCCCCTCCTCCTCGCTATCCTCCTCATAATTTTCCTCCTCCTCCTCCTCCTCCTCCCAGCCACCTCCTCCTCTTTTTCCCCCTCCTTTTCTTCCCAGCCTCATCATCCATTCTTTTCCCTCCCTGAACGTTCCTGTGAGCGCCCCCCGGAACGCCCGCTTGTAGGTATCCCTAAGAATCGACCGCAGGGGGGGGGGGCGGCGCCTCCTGGGCCCAAGGTTAGATGGAAATGCGGCTCGAGTGCGCGAAGAGCACTCCTGCAGACTTCCTAAATAAAATTCTGCTGACTTCTTGTTGTTCAATGTTCAATACGGGGCCCCCCGAAGCCCCAACCCTTCCCCCAGGACTTGCTTTGCAAACTGAGTTGTTTGTTGACGCTTCCGTGGCCCAGCGAGGGCCAATGGAGGCCGAAAGTTGTGACACACCTGACTGACTTCCCAAATCGAAACAGCGTAGGACATCGCCAAGAGCTGGGGACGGCTCCCTCCCAGGCAGGGCTGGCGGACGACGACGACGACGACGACGACGATGACGATGACGATGGCGGAGGCGGAGGCGGCGGCTGCGGCGGCGGCGGCGACGGCGGCGGCGGCGGCGGCGACGACGACGACGACGACGGTTCTCCCCCACAGCCTGGGCGCTGGTCCACGACAGGCGCCTCAGGGCGCTGGCGCGTGCGCCGCGGCGGCGGCGGCGCGCGCCCGCCAGCAGCTGCGATGAGCAGCATCTCGGAGGCCGTTCGAGAGGGAGGGTTGCGGAGGAAGAGGGGAGGGGGGGAGAGTCGGCCACGCGCAGACGGAGAAGGGGAAGGGGTAAGGCTTTTTAGAACGAGGCTGCTTTTTAAGGTTTTTTCCCTACCCAGGCTCTGCCTAGAAGGGTTCTTACGCTCTTGGCTTAAATGGCCGGGCAGTGGGAACTGGCCCGGTCGGTTCCCCCAGTATCCGCCCCGCGGTTCCCCCAGTTACGTCCCCTTAGCTTAGCGTTGCTTATCTCATCTCAGCTTAGCTTAGTCCATCTTAGCTTAGCTTCAGCTTAGCTCAGGTTCATCTTAGCTTACCTACATCTTATCCTCGCTGAGCTGTAGCATAGCAGAGCACAGCATAGCATAGCATAGGGTAGCATAGCATAGCGCAGCATAGCATATTCGCATGGGTGTAATTCCCTACCTAAGCTCTGCCCAGAGGGTTAGCTTAACTTAGCTTAGCGTAG
Source organism: Prorocentrum cordatum (assembly GCA_963575745.1). NCBI lineage: Eukaryota > Dinophyceae > Prorocentrales > Prorocentraceae > Prorocentrum > Prorocentrum cordatum. The sequence continues at coordinate 27,737 of CAUYUJ010009409.1, read as the reverse complement.
CAGAGCGCAGCGCTGTATCAGCATAGCATAGCATAGCATAACCAAGCATAGCATAGCATAGCATAGCGCAGCATAGCATAGCATATCATATTGTAGCATAGCATAGCATATCATAGCATAGCATAGCCTAGCGCAGCTTAGCATAGCATATCATAGCATAGCTTAGCATAGCACAGCGCAGCATGACATAGCATATCTTAGCATATCATAGCATACCATAGCATATCATAGCATAGCATAGCGCAGCATACCATAGCATATCATACCATAGCATAGCATAGCGCAGCATACATGGCATAGCATAGCATAGCATAGCATAGCATAACCACTAATGCTGCTTCCTAGGGGCTCAAACTTCTAGGTAGGGTCGCACTGGGGTGATAATTAGAAGGAGGCTGCTTTTTAGAAGGTGCCCAGCGCCTTCTAAGAAGCAGCCTCCTTCGAAAGGCCTTCCCCTCGCAACAGTTCGGACGGCAGTTCGTCCAGGCCCAGCGGGGCTTGGCTGCCGCTCAGGCCCACCTCACACTGGCGGGAGGCACCGCGGGTCGAACAGGGGTGGAGAAGAACAGCGTCCCCCGCGGCGCGGATCGGAGGGCACCAACTATACACCAACACCGATCCTGGCCCAGGATCACCCTGGGCCAGGATCGGTGTTGGTGTATAGTTGGTGCCTTCCTAGCGGACGAAATGTTGCCCCCGACCGAAAGCAAGAACGGGTCGGTGGCGACCAGGGCGTGGCGCGCCACGCCAGCACACAACCGAGCAGAGGGCGCCAGCTTCCAGCGCGCTTCGGCTTGTGCGCCTCGGCACCTCGGTGAGCTGTGGCGCCGCCCCGGGGGCATCCCCGGCAGCGGCCCCAGGGCAGAGGCCGCGGAGCAGCTGCCACCTGTTCTCGCAGCACGCCCGAGAGTGGGAAGGCTGGCACCGTCCGGTGCGTCAGCGGTGGGCTTCGAGGTGCGCCGGGAGGCTTTCCTGGAAAGAGACCCCGAGAGAGGCGGTCGGACGGAAGGCCTGTTGCAGGCCGCTCCAGGGCGGTTGAACTCGCTGGAGCCTGCCCAGCAGAGGGCGCTAGACTGCTCTTGGATGGTACAAAGGGTTTGCGCACGGCTTGTGGCACGCTGTTGCAGCGCCGTGATGCTAGCTATGAGAACCGTGTCCTGCTCCCGATCTGACTGTTTCCTGGTTACCTGGCAGCCATGAGATGTTGCGCGAGGGTGTGCTTGTGATCCGAGCGCTGCAATGGCGTCCCTCTGGCGCCTGCACCCTCTCGGGTGGTAGCAGGTCGCCAGCCCCGCACCCTGGCCTGGTGGGAGGGCGAAGCGACGCCTGTGCTGTCGTCGTCGGCGTCGTGACCGTTGCCATCGTCACCTCCTGATGGGGTAGCAGTGGTTTTGTCATCGTTGTCCAAGGCCGCACCTAGTTCCAGTGGGTCTTCGCCTTCTCTTTCGAAGTCGTCGGATGGGGCTCCCCATGGGTCGTCGAGATCGTCGAAGTTCCTCCCTGGTGGGTCTTGCGATTGCGAGGGGTCGCCAGGTGAGCCTGGTGGCTCATCACTTCTTCGCCCTGCGGTGAGCAGGTTGGGCTTCATCTTGCTGAGTTCAGCCCTATAGTAACCCGCTCGTCTGTCTGTCAAGGGCAAAGTGTGGTGGCGGCGGTCATAGATCGCGACAGCGATGCTGAAGAGAACCGCCGCGTGCCGCCACTTGGTTCCGTCGATCACATCTTGCTACAGGCAGTGCAAACGTGCCCCAGCAGTGGCGAATTCATCGGCTTGGCGGTTGAAAGCCTCTGCGATCGGCGTGACTCGGCCTTCATTCATGCCTTGCTCGCCGAGGTGGCCTGCGATTTTCTGGACCTTGAACTTGCTGGGTTTGGCTTGCAGCACGCGACACTTTTGGGCCAGGGATCGGCTTGACCTCCCGCGACTTCTGATGGTTTTCCTTGGGGGAGGCCTCGAAGCCGTCGACCACGGTTTGGTCGTCCACGTGGACAGGCCGCTCAGCCGTAGACACCAGGTGGAGCAAGGCAAGGGCCACAGAGGCGAGGGGAGAGAGGACAGAGGGGGGATGGGAGGAGGAAGAGGAGGGAGAGGAGGAGGGGGGAGAGGACGGGGGGAGGGGGGGGGGGGAGGGGGGAGAGGAGGCAGAGGATGGGGAGGGGGGGGAGATCAACATTGACTATGACTGGCGGCTGCCGTGCTAGGGCGTGGCACCTCGTGCACGCGGACAGGACTGGATGTGTTTCGAGCGCGAGCGCAGGCACGATGGCCCAACGGCCACACGGAAGCCCAGCGGCAAATGGAAACAAAAACGACCCGAGCGAGGCGCACGCCACGCTGCAGGAGGGACGCAAGCGTATAAGCACACCTTTGCGCCTTTGCGTCGCAGTTCGCGGCAGGGGCAGACCGCGCGCGCGTCCAGGCAGGGCAGGGCCACGGTAGTGCAGATGGCCCCGCACGTAAGAGGGGAGGCGAAGACGGCGAAGGGCGGCCGAAGAGAACCGGAAGCGAAAGAAAGGGGGAGGCCCACTCCCGCGGCGAGGCCGCAGCGCGACGCGCGGGGCGGCCGGGCCAGGAGGCAGCCCCTGGCAGCGGGCGCGGGGCGGCATCGCAGGCGCAGCCAGGGGAGGGGCCAGCAGCTGCAGCGCAGGGCGCGGCACAGAAAAGGCGGGAGGAGCCGCAGCTGCAGGGCCGACAGAGGCCCCACCCTGCCAGAGCGGGGGGCGGTGCAGCGGCTGTGGAGGCTGCGCCGAAGCTGCTGCGGCGGACTGGGCGCCGGGTGGCACGGCGGGGCTAGCGACGCAGCGCTGCAAAGGCGGAGCGACCCGCGCTGCGAGACGCGCTGCTCCCTGCCCCACCCAGGCCTCTTCGCCTCCTCCTAAGGAGGAGGCGAAGAGGCCAGGCGAAACCAGTCGGCCGGAGAGAGCCGCGGGACCCAGGCGGCCGGAGAGCGGCGCGTGGGAGCCACACAGACTGGCCGCGGGCGGCGCGGAAGCGCAAACGCAAATTTGAACAAGTGGTTGATCGATCTTCTTTTACTGGGGACTGCTCGGGGCGAGCGACCCAGGAAACTTACAAGCAAGCTCTACGCGCCACCAGGCTGAATCCCGAGCCGCGCTTCCAGCAACACACCCACCCGGCCCCGACAAGCCGCCCGAAGGACACCACTCCCTCGGGCGACCTCCCGCCCCCACGCACGCCACGGCGGGGGACCGTGACCATGGGAATACTGGGTGGGGATCCTCCATTTTGCCCCCCGCGCAGGGGACCCGCGACACCGCCCGAACCCTGGCGGGGTACCAGGCGGGCCACCGCAAAGGTGTCGCAGACATGGCGGCGATGATGTGCAGGCTTTAATTCCCCAGAGCGCCGCGCGCGCGTGCTGCACCAGCGTACCGGCCCTCGCCCTGGGGCGAGGGGGGAGGGACGGGGGGGGGATCGTGAGAGGAGAGGGGGAGGACAGGGGAGGGGGAGGGGGGGGAGGGTCCGCAGGGAGCGGGCACGTGCGCCAGGTACTTGCCCCATTGCCAGAGCCATACTTGGAACAATGGCACGCGTGCCGCTTGCCCAGGAGATCGACAGCAATGCGCCCCAAGTGGGTGCGCCACGACCAGACCAGACAAAACCAGGAGGAGCAGGAGGAGGAGGAGGAGGAGGAGGAGGAGGAGGAGGAGAAGGAGGAGAGAGAGGGGGGAGGGATGGAGGCAGGAGAGGGGAGGGAGGGAGCAGGGAGGAGGTGGCTGGAGGTGGAGGCTGGGAGGAGGAGGTGGTGTGGAGGAGGAGGAGGAGGAGGAGGAGGGAGGAGGAGGAGGAGGAGGAGGAGGAGGAGGAGGAGGAAGCGGGGAGGAAGAGGAAGAGGGAAAGAGGGAGGGAGGAGAGGGAGGGAGGAAGAGGAGAGGAGGAGATGGCTGGGAGGGGGAGGCTGGGAGGAGGAGCTTGCGTTGAGGAGGAAGAGGAGGAGCAGGAGGAGGAGGAGGAGGAGGAGAAGGAGGAGGCCAGACCCATCCGACGGGCCTGCCTTTCAGCCGGGAACCCCATGTTGGGAAGGAGTTACCTTGCATCCTGCTCGTGAGTTAGGAGGAATGCGAACGCTTCGGGCCAAGTTCAGCGAATTGCCCAGCGAGGTCTGCCCCTTATGAGCGTGGTTGCTACAAGTTTGAACACCTGTCCATGACCTGTGAAGACCCCATTTTGAATGGGAGTCGCCATCGATCCGTGCAGCTGTTGCATGTTTCTTTGGGGCCGTCTCGAGCGAACGCCGCCTGCTGAACACCAGACGCCCTCCGAACTTGTCTGACGATTGTGCGCGGCGCTGAGGCGAGAGCCGCATCCATCCTTGTAAGTATTGTATGGTCTGATGACAAGATGCGCGGCGCTGAGGTGGGAGCCCCATTCAAAAACGCACCTCCCTTCATCATCGCGACAGTTGCAAGCGTGTAAGCCATCTGTTCGCGCTGCTGAGGCGAGGGCCCCATTCTGAAGTGCGCCCACCTTCCATCCTTGTAGATGTCGCAAGCTTTTAACACGACTGCGCGGCGCCGGAAGAGTCATCTGCAACGGAAAAGGATGGAGGATGAGGGTGAGGAGAGGGGGGAGGGGGAGGAGGCTTGGAGGAGTTTCGGAGGTGGCTGAAGGGAATTGGGATGAGGGTGGGAGGAGGGCAGGGGGGGGGGAGCAGGGAGGCAGGATAGGACGGAAAGTTTGGAGGGGTGGAGAAAAGGAGGGAGGAGAAAGCGGGAAGATGTGGGAGGCGGAGGAGGAGGAGGAGGAGGAGGAGGAGGAGGAGGAGGAGGAGGAGGAGGAGGAGGAGGAGGAGGAGGAGGAGGAGGAGGAGGAGGAGGAGGAGGAGGAGGAGGAGGAGGAGGAGGAGGAGGAGAGGAGGAGGAGAGGAGGAGGAGGAGGAGGAGGAGGAGGAGGAGGAGGAGGAGGAGGAGGAGGAGGAGGAGGAGGAGGAAGGGGGTCACGAGCAGGATCGGCAGGAGCAGGAGCAGGAGGCCCGAGAGGCCATCTACAGAGACCAGAGGAAGAGCAGGGGCGCCATGCCGAACTTCGTCGCCCTGACCTCGAAGCAGGACGACCTCTGCCCGGGGCCGGGCTTCCCTGATTCGGCCCGTGCCTCCCTGCGGGCGGTGGTGGCGACGTCGACGACGACAGCGGCAACAGTGACGACGGCGACGACGACTTCTTACGACTTCGACGACGACGACGACGACAACGGAACCACGACGACGATGACAGGGACGCCGGCGAAGACGACGACGCTCACAACGATGAGGACGTTGACGCTGACGACGACGAAAGGCACGACGACGACACCCGCAACAACGACGACGGCGAGGCCGACAAGACGACGAAGCGTTCGGAGGTCCGCGCGGATTTCTTTTATCGGCATTGGACCTCCTCTGGCCACAGCGATCCCTGCCGACCTCCGAAAGTTCATGTTCATGCTTTTTTGTTGTTCTTCGGTGTTCCTCCTTCCGCCCACCCCCCGTCTCAGGGGCAACGTTCGGGGGGATAGGAGCAGGGGGGAAACGCATCAACCTCCGGTTGCCCATTCACCGCCGATAGGGACCAGATATCCCACCTCGCCCAGCAGTGTTCCAAGACACTGGGAGGACGTCCCACTGCGAGAGCGCGATGTCTGCATGAATTGTACTGGGAGCCGTTGTTGTTGTTGTTGTTGTTGTTGTTGTTGTTGTTGTTGTTGTAGTTCGGGGGCCACTGGGCCAATCTGAGAGCCTAAAGATTTCCCTCTAGTAAACAGCAGGGTGCGAGCCCCGGGACGGGCACGTCAATTGATCCACTCTCATGGGCACCGGACGGGGGATCAACAATAGGCATGTTTGAGAAATAGAATTTCAACAACAACAACCACGAAGCAACTCATTTCAAGCCTGTTCGCTTCCAGATGCTCGCGTGCCATCCCCCGAATCCTCGATGCCCGCCCCTCTCTTCTTCTTCTTCTTCTTCTTCTTATTATTATTATTATTATCATTTTTATCATTATTAGTATTATTATTATCATTATCATTATCATTAGTATTATTATTATTATCATTATTATCATTATTAATATTATGATTATTCTTCTTTGTTGTACCTCCTCTGGGGGTATCTTTTCCTTCCCTGCCACGTGCAATTGGCATATCCCTTAAATGGAAGAGCAGAAATAATGGAAAAGGAGGAGAGCGAGGAGGAAGGGAGTGGAGGAGTAGAGGAAGGAGGGAAGGGTTGCAAGAGGGAGGGATGGAGAAGATGGAGGACGAGAGGGATAAGCAAGAGGGATTAGCAAGAGGAAATTGCAAAGAAGTCTCAGGCGAGAGCGCGGTTCCGGAGTAAATTATGGGGAAGCCCCGAGCGAGACCGTGGTTCCAGAGCGCCTACAGCGGTTCGTGATGGTATTGCAAGGAAGTCTCAGGCGAGATCGCGATTCCTGGATAGATTGCAAGGGCTCCCCTAGCGAAAACCAGATATCCCAATACATTGTGAGGAAGTATCCGGCGGGAGCCGTTGTTGTTGTTCGTGGGCCAGGGGTCCACTTTGAGCCGCAATATCTTCCCTTGTAAAAAAAAACGGGTGCGAGTCCCCCGAGGGGCACCTCAATCGAGAAACCACAAGGTGCAGCGGAGGGGGGGATCAACCAAATGCATTCTGTAGAAACTAGGATTTGAGCCCATCAACAATACCACCACCAACACCACCAACACCACCAACACCAGCACGCAAGTTTTGGCTCCGGCGACCTCCGTCTGGAGTCCGGATGAGCCCGCCAGTAGCAAAGCCACGGACCCGCAGGGCCCGCGGCGACGTCGGGGTGCCTGGCTGGCACGCTGCCGTCGTGGTCGCACCCCTGCTGGAGGCTGGGTCCGTCCAGCGCGGCGCCCCACCTGACGAGGAGCTCGTCGTGGTTCAGCGCGGCGCCCCACCCGACGAGGAGCTCGTCGTGGTTCAGCGCGGCGCCCCACCCGACGAGGAGCTCGTCGTGGTTCAGCGCGGCGCCCCACCTGAAGAGGAGCTCGTCGTGGTTCAGCGCGGCGCCCCACCTGAAGAGGAGCTCGTCGTGGCTCCTCAGGCGGCGTGCTCCCGTGGGCCAGGAGAGCCCCCCTCTGCAGTGCGCCCTGGGGCCCGGCGCCGGGCCGCAGCGCCGCCGGGGCCGGTCGCGGGCACTGCCGCGCGCGAGGTGCCTGCAGCGCACCTGCTGCGCACTGGCGCCGCGGGCAGCCTCCCCCGCCCGGGGCCTCCTGCGATCGCCGCGCGCACCACGGCTGACGCTGGTCGATGCGGTCAAGATCCGCGTCGCGGCCCCGGGCGTCGCCTCTGCAGAAGCGCCGGGTGGCCTTCACCCGCCTGCTGTCGCAGGAGGCCGCGGCGGTGCCGTTGTCCCTGGCGCAGGCGGCCTCGCGCCTCCTGCCGTTCACGGGCAGGTCGAAACTGTGGAGCCGCAACCCCTGCCGGAGGGTATGGCCGACCGCCTTGGGCCCCGTGCAGTTGCCGCTCCGCTTGTCGAGGGAGAAGCGGAGGTCGCTGTTGTGCCTGCGGGCCCAGGTCCATGGCTCCTGGGCTGGTGTCCAGCCCGATCGGGCCAGAAGCTTGCGCACGTCGCCGGCGAAGCCCCTTCCCGTGTCCCAGGGCACCTCGGCCGGGAAGTCGCTGAGGTCGCTCTTTTTCCTTGCTGCCCACGCGTGCCAGCGCCTTTTTGCGCCCTGGACGGTCCGGTACCGAGAGGGTCGAGCGGGTGCCCTCGTACGAGGCGCCTCGCTGGCGGCGCGCTCTGCCTGGGCGGCGTGGTGGTGCGGTCCACCGCACTCCGAAGCCTGCTGGCCTTTCCAGGGGGAATTGGGCTGTTCTGGCCACCCGCAGGCTGCGTTGGACAGGGGCCCCGTGGCGAGGGTCAGGCCTCGCGCATGGTTCCCGTGGGGCAGGGATCTGGCCTTGACGATCATGGCGTCCGCCTCTCTGATGCGTCTGGCTTCGAAGCCGGCCAGCGGCCGGCGCCTGCCCCGAGGACCTCGGCATGATCCTTGATGGCAGTGGTCTCGGCGCCTCTGTCCGCGCATGGCCCGCCGATCCTTGGGGCTCCTGTGCACCCACTGCGTCTTCGTCTGCTGTTCGTGCAGGCCGAGGACTGCCGATCACGTGGCCCAGGCGTCCCCCACCGAGAGCGTCGTCGTGAGGTCCATGTGCTCCCCGGTCCTGCCGTCCACTCGTCCACGCACGGCCGGAGCCCGACCCTGGGGCAACTCCGCCGGATGTCCCGTGCCGGCGCCGCCAGCACGGCGCCGAGCGCCAGCGGGACCAAGGGCCCCCCTGGGGAAGGGATGTGGTCACGTGCTGCTCCTGCCTCAGGGTTTCAGCCGGGCCTGTCCCTCTACAGGAGACATATTCAAAAATAGTCAAAACATAGTCTGGGGACGATTTTTTGAGTATTTTTGGACCTTTTTTATATTTGTTTGACTAGTTTAGTTTGTCCTAGAACATCCCCCTGTAGGGGGACAGGCCCGACTGAACTCAAGGGTGCTGCTGCCCAGCTGCAGGTACAGTCGGGCCGTTGAAAGAAGGAACGCTAAATAAGGAACGAAGCCCCTTCTTGGCCCAGGAGGACAAGAGGAACAGCACTGGAGGAACCTAAGGAACATCGAGCCCCTTCCGAACCCAAACTGGTCCTTATTTCAGCGTCTTGACCTTAGTGGGCCCAGGAAACGACAGGGCCGTTTTTTCACCGGTTCCGTTTTGCTGTTTTTTTGCCGGCTCCGACGCCGATTTTTACCGGTTCCGTCGCCGTTTTTTGACCAGTGCTGGCTCCAGTTCCAGTCCTGGAGCCGTTTTTTTGCCGTTTCCGGTCGCCGTTTTTTTTTGTCGCTTCCATGTTCAAGGAGCATATTTTGGAAATGGTGAAAAAACGGCCCTGCTGTTTCTGGGGCCCACTATAAGGTCTTGACTGTGCCTCGTCCGGTCCACCCGGGAAGTCCGGGTACCCCGACGTGCCCGGCCAGCACCATCCTTTGAAGTCCTGACGAGCCCCCCGTAACACGAAGGCAGGACAAAGACCAAATCGGGTTGGGACGGTTCGGAAATCTCGGGGAGCTGGCGGGTCTGGAGGATGTGTCGGGTACCGCAGTCGTTCCAGAGCATTCTGAGGCGCTCTGAGATCGCTCCAGGACGCTCTCGAAAGGTTCATCCTCATCATCGGTTCCTTGTTTCAGCGTCTTGACTGTGCCTCGTCCGGTCCACCCACGCCCCGCCCACCACGTGGGCCAGGCGGGACGGCATGCCGAGCCGCGTCGTGCGCACGCTGCGCTGCGCGAGGGCGCGTGCTGTCGAGGGCCAGGGAGCGGTCCCTGCCAGGAGGGAAAGAAGCACACAGACACAAGTAATCGTCGACTCCCCAGGAAAATATGGGAAATGGGGGGGGGGGGGAAGACGAAAAGTAATCGTCGACTCCCCAGGAATGTCTACGAAAAGTCCCTGCAGCAGGGAAAGAAGCACACAGAAACAAGTAATCGTCGACTCCCCAGGAACATATGCGAAAATATGGGAAGTGGGTGGGAAGACGCAAACCCAGACAATAGGTGAACATATGGGGAATCCAATAGGGGGACAGGCCCGATTTACCTCAAGGGTGCTGCTGCCCAGCTGCAGGTGCCTCGTCTGGTCCACCCGCGCCCCGCCCACCACGTGGGCCAGGCGGGGCGGCATGCCGAGCCGAGTCGTGCGCACGCTGCGCTGCGCGAGGGCGCGGTGTTGTCGAGGGAAAGACACACACACAGACACAAGTAATCGTCGACCCCCCAGGAAGATGTGCGAAACTATGGGAAGTGTGGGGGGGGAAGACGAAAACCCAGAAAACATGTGAAAATAGGGGGAGTCCAGTTATTGGTGTCCATTTGTTTGTGTGTCCCAGGGCCCCCTCATCCCTGCTCGCCACGCAGTGCCGCATGCTCGCCGCCACGGCGCACGCCAGGGCTGCCTGGCAGGCCTCGCAGGCCCCCGCGGGCGCTCACCATCGAGTCCTCCATCCACTGCTCCGGCCACCTCCGGCAGCCCTCTGAGCGGACGCGTGCGGACGCCCACGCGCGGCACCGATCGGCCGCAGATCTGCGGCGTGGCTGCTGCCGTCGCCGCCGGCCATCGCCTTGGACAAGTGCGCCTGCCGCATGCGGCGCCAGCATGCCGGGAGGCAGGCTGCCCCCCCGAACTCCCGTAAGGTGGGGGCGAGGGCGTTGCTGCAGCGTTCCGCGTCGAGGAGCTCGTCGCCCGTCCACCCATCGGGCCCTGCCGAGGCGCCCGCCCGTCGGCGAAGCGCCTCGCATGCCTCGTGCTCTGCCAGGTCGTGCCAGCGCAGCTCGGGCACCTGCGGGGGAGGTGCCTGTCCAGCTCGCTGCGCCACTGCTCCGCCAGGGGGAGCTCCCTCCGCCGGACCTCCTGCCGCCTCCCGGCGAGGAGCTGCAGGCCCCGGCAGGTGCCCGTGGCGTGCTCGTCGTCGCCCTTGCTGGTGGCATCCTGCGGCGGCGTCCCTGCGAGCCATTGGGAAGGTGCCCTCCTGGCCGCCCAGGAGCCTGGCCTTCAGTCGGGCCTGTCCCCCTACAGGGGGATTTTCGACGAAAAATAGAAATACCCCCCCCCAAAAAACAAAAATAGTCCAAAAACAGTTTGGCGACTATTTGTTTAGTATTCTTTGACCTTTTTGTTGTATTTTTGGGGTACTTTTATATTTTTCGTCGAAACTCCCCCTGTAGGGGGACAGGCCCGACCTAAGCCTGGCCTCTCCTCCCGCCTCTCGCGGCCTCGAAGGTCGCCCCGCTTCTTCTCTCCAGCGCGCCGCGCCGGCGGTGCGCCCGAGAGCCCAGAGCCGCGCGGCCGAGGCCCACGGAGAGGGGCCGCTGGGCATGCCGGCGTCCTCGCCGAGCTCGGCGCGAGGTGCTTGGCCTCCTGCAGGCCTACGTCGGGCCTGTCCCCCATGCAGGGGGATTTTCGACGAAAAATTCAAGATTCCCCCAAAATAGTCCAAAAATAGTCTGGGGACTATTGCGAAGGCCTTACGGCCGGTGCCGCCGACCCTGAATGGCGACGACGACGACGACGACGACGACGACGACGACGACGACGACGACGACGACGACGACGACGACGACGACGACGACGACGACGACGACGAGCGCTCTTGGGGGCCTCTTGGGGGTAGTTTGTGGGCCTCTGGGGAAGCTCTCAGGGGCCGCTTGGAAGCCTCGTGGGGGCCTCTTGGGGCTTCCTGGGGGTCTCTTGGAGGGGGCCTGGGACGTCTTGGAGGCTTCTTGGACGGTCTTGGGGCTATCTTGGGCGTTTTCGGCCGATCTTTGGGCGACTCGGGGCCCTCTTGGGCCGTCTCGGGGGCCATCTTGGGCATTCGGACCTCATTTGGAGTGTTTTCGAGGTTTCTAGGCCGCCCGAGGAAAAACGAATCTGCCCCCCCCCCCCCACCTCCCCCGGGACCCCCCCCGGGACCCCCCCCCCCCTGGGGAAGGGATCAAAGGGAAGGGGCTTCCCTTCGACTCGATTACGACACTGCTAGATTTTTCTCTCGCTCACGAGCTTGAGAAGGAAGCTGCAGGGAAAGGGGACGACGGAGGCGACGACCGACGGAGACGACGACTCGAACAGCCAAGCCCCTCGCACACGCCGACTGGGGACTATTTATTTTAGTATTTTGTGACCATTTGGGGGCATTTTGGGGGTATCTTTTATCTTTCGTCGGAAGTCCCCCTGTAGGGGGACAGGCCCGACCTAACTGGAGGCCTTTCCCGCGCGGCTCCAGCCGGAGGAGCCGGCGGACCTTCGAGGAGGAGGAGGAGGAGGAGGAGGAGGAGGAGGACGAGGAGGAGGAGGAGGAGGAGGAGGAGGAGGAGGAGGACGAGGAGGACGAGGAGGAGGAGTCCTTGCCGAGCTTGGTGCGAGGTTCTTGGCCTCCTGTAGGCCTTTCCCGCGCTGCTCCAGCCTGAGGAGCCGGCGGGCCCTTCGAGAAGAGCGAGGTCGCCGCCTTCCGCTCCACGGCACGAGTGCCTCACGGCGCCCGTGCCCTGGGTGCGGGGGATCTCGACGAGGTCGAAGGTGCCCTCCTCCTCCGCCGCCCCCTCCGCCGCCTCCTCCTCCGCCTCCTCCTCCGCCTCCTCCTCCGCCTCCTCCTCCTCCGCCTCCTCCTCCTGCTCCGCCTCTTCCTTATCCTCCTCCGCCTCCTCCTCCTCCTCCTCCTCATCATCATCGTCATCATCATCATCATCACCACCATCATCATCATCATCATCACCATCATCACCATCATCATCATCATCGTCAGCAGCAGCAGCATCATCATCATCATCATCATCATCATCATCATCATCATCATCATCATCATCATCATCATCGTCATCGTCATCATCATCATCGTCATCGTCATCGTCAGCATCATCATCATCAACATCAACATCAGCATCATCAGCATCATCAGCAGCATCAGCAACATCATCATCAGCATCAGCATCATCATCATCACCATCATCATCAGCATCATCATCAGCATCATCAGCATCATCATCATCATCAACAGCATCATCATCACCATCATTGTCATCATCATCACTGCCATCCTCCTTGCTCCTCCCTCCCCTCCTTCCCTTCTCCTCCTGTCTCTCCCTCCTCCCTTTGTTCTCTCTCATGAGCCGCACGGCCACCCCCGCATGGCTCCGCCGCCCTCGGGCGGCGCCAGGAGAACCAGGGGGTGGACAACCCGGACGACTTCCACGAGAGGCTCCAGGAGAGACGAATGGAGGAGAAGGCCAAAGGGGCGGGGAGTTGGAGGGGGAGGGGGACTTTGAGATCCGGGCGTCGGAATTTTATCACACCGGACGTTTTCGCCCGACTTCGGGCTCTGGGACCATCACTGATCGATCCTCTTCGAAAAGTGCTGCAGAAAGATAGGCTGTAGGGCTCTGGTCGCGATTTTTCGCGATGTCACATATTTTGTTTGCAGCAGCATCGGATCTCAAGGGTGGAGCAAGAGGGGGAGGGGGAGGGAAAGCGGGAGAGGGGGGGAGTGGGGAATGGGGGAGGAGGAGGAGGAGGAGGAGGAGGAGGAGGAGGAGGAGGAGGAGGAGGAGGAGGAGGAGTGAGGAGGAGGAGGAGGAGGAAGAGGAGGAGGGGGAGAGAGAAGGAGGAGGAAAGAGGAGGAGGAGGAGGACGAGGACGAGGAGGAGGAGGGGGAGGAGGAGGAGCACCGAGGAGGGAGGAGGAAGAGGAGGCGGAGGAGGAGGAGGAGGAGGAGGAGGAGGAGGAGGAGGAGGTTGGTCGGGATGCTCCCGTTGAGCTGGCATTCGGAAGCTTCGGACGCAGCGGCAATTCTCTTCTAGTATGGGGCCACAGACATATGGGAAGGCTCGGAAGCGTTCGTGCTGCCACGGCCTTGGAAGCCAACCTGCCTGCGTTGAAGGAGACGAGAGGGGGGAGTTGCGGGAGCACTTACCTCAGCTCGAGCAGGCTCCTCCGCTCCATCTCCAGCCACCAGCGAGGCAGGAGAGGCAGCTCAGGGGCTCACCACGGAGTATGTGGAGGGGGATCAGGCAGGGAGCGCGCCCGGGGCTCGTGCGATCCCACCAACACTGCCTGGTCGTTGCACGTCGCAGGTACGAGACGGTGACAGGAAGGGGGAGGGAGGCACCCCAGGAGGAGGGGAGGAGGGACGAGGAAGAGTGGACGAGAAGCCTGTCGGACAGGACCCGCCCACCCCGCGAGCCGGGCAGAGGGGAGCGGAGGACGGGTGGCAGAGGGCGGGGGGAGGGAAGACCTGCCATTGGGGACGGGCCTACATCCGAAGCGGTTGCCAAAACTGCTCGACCCCATCGGCGGCGCCATGCGGGCCTCGGTGCCTGAAGTCGGAGCTTGCGGCGGGTACACCCTGACCGAACAGGATCGGGCACCCCGACCAGCGCGGCACATCCCTCACCACATCACTGCCGTCGGCTTGCTGGCTGTTCTTGTTGCGTCTAGGGGGGCTCAGCAGTGGCGTACGGTCAGCTGTTGCGATGCAAGGCGAATCGGCGCTCGCTCAGCCGCGCGCGCACCCCCCACGAGTGTTTCCAGGACGAGCCCGCAGAGCACGGTGCGGAAAGCAACGAATGGGCTCATGCCCATCGCCAAGCATCGCGAACGACCCGGCGGCCAACACAAGGTGGGAAGAGACGCCCAGCGACACGGCGGATGCTCACCTCCGGCCCTCTTCCTGGCGCCAGGCTGCGGACCAGGCGGGAGGCATTCCTGCAGGCAAGGCGTCGAAAGAAGGACCGCTCTGGGCTCAGGACCGGGAGCCTGCTCGGGGCCGAGGCTCGCCGTGGCCGGAGGTGCCCTGGCCGGCCTCCGGCTGGCCCTCCTGCTGCAGGGGGGCCGTGGCGCCTCGAGGCGCCCTGGCCGGCCAAACCCGCCTGCTGTGCCGCAGGCGCCCCCTCGGCCTCCTGCCCAGAGCGTTCGCCCTGGGCCCTGCCTTCGGCAGCCGCCCGCAGGCCCGGCAGCGCCGGGCCTCCGCCCCACCGCCGGTCGGCGGCCGCCCGCATCTGGCGCCCAGCGTCCTCCCGGAGTCCGCGCTCCTGCGCCTTGAGCTCGCGCTCGGTCTCGCACGTGTTCTCGGCCTCCTTGAGCTAAGGGCGCCCTCGAGGGCGCGAAGCGACTCTCGCTTCGCAGTTCGGCTCCGATTCCTACTCATCCTCCTTTTCTCCCCTGGGGGGGGGGCAAGAGCGCGAAGCTGTTCGCGCTCCACGCCTCGCGCTTCGCGCTGCGCGGCGCGCGAAGTTCGGCGCCCTTGTGGAGCTCTTGTGCGGCCTCGGCCTTCCGCCTGCGCTCCGCAGCCGCGGTGCTGCTCCGCCTCCAGCCCGCGCGCTCAGCGCCGGCCGCGGGCCGTGAGCAGCGCCTCGGCTTCCGCCGCCGCCCGCCAGCTCCGCGCCGCGCGCCCGGCGGCCGCCCTGCCCTCTGGGCCCCCGCCACGAGCTCCAGGGCGGCCGCTCGCGGCCGCGGCCGCCCGAGCCCGGCGCTGGCCCCCGGCCGCTCGAGAGCAGCTCCGAGGCTCCGGCGTGGCCAGACCTGGAGGGGGATGCGCCACCGCGCGCCTCGCCCTGCTGGTCTCGCTGGGCCTCCTGGCCAGCCGCCGCTGGCGGCGCCGCACCAGCCCGCACCAGCTCGCCGGCCCGCCGAGGGGCGCGCCCTCTGCTGGCCCGTGCCCGCGGGCGGGGGCCGGGGCGGGGAGGACGGCGACGAGCGCGGACGGACTGCGCGCTTGGAGCTCGGCGCGAGCCGCGTGGGGCCTCCCCCCCCCCCCGGCTTGAAGGTCGCCCTCAGGGCGCCTCGTCTCTGCCCCGTCCCCTCTCTCTGCCCCCTCGCCGCCCCCTCCTCTTCGGCCCTGGTGTGGGGGGGGTGCTCTCCAGAGGCCCTCCAGAGGCCGCGGGGGGCCTCTCTCCGCCCTTCCCCTGTCGGCCCTCCCCTCCGTCGCCCCCGCTCCTCCTCCCCGCCTCCCTCCCTGCCCTCCTCCTCGCCTCTTCGTGCCGCCCGCTCCGCGTTCCCCCTCTCCTCGGGGGTCGCCTCTCCTCTCTGGCCGTGGTGCCCCCCTGGTGTCACGCCCTCTCCCCGTGGCAGTGGCCAGGGGCCGAGCTGGCCCACGGCGGCTCCAGTGCGGCGCGCAGACAAGTCCGCAGTCGCAGGGGGAGGGGAAGGAGGTCGAGGAAGCGCAGACATGCATCGAGGCGCGTGGATTCGCGGTGGGTCCCGCTTCTGTGCAGAACCACCAGCGTGCACCGTCGCCAAACCAGCACTCCCGCCATTATTCGAGCGTTGCGTTCCCCGATCCATGGTTCCGGCGCCCGCCCGCCCCCCCACAGAAAATGACGTCCCAAATAGACGTCCTCCTCCCTCCTCATCCCTCCTCCTCGTCGTCCTCCTCTTCCCTCCTCTTCCCTCCTCCTCCTCCTCCTCCTCCTCCTCCTCCTCCTCCTCCTCCTCCTCCTCCTCCTATTGTTTCCTCCTCCTCCTCCTCTTCTCTCCTCCTCCTGTTTCCTCCTCCGCTCCCCCTATCCTCATCGTCATCATCATCATCATCACATCATCATCATCATCATCATCATCATCATCATCATCATCATATCATCAATCATATCATCATCAATCATCAATCAATCAATCATCATCATCATCATCATCATCATCATCATCATCATCATCATCATCATCATCATCATCATCATCATCATCATCATCATCATCATCATCATCATCTTTCCTCCTCCTCTTTCCTCCTCCTCCTCCTCCTCCTCCTCCTCCTCCTCCTCCGCCTTCGAGGGGTGCGCGCCAGATCCACGGAACCGCAGTCCATGTCACCGTGCGCCCGAAGCGGGAGAGCCCAGTCACACAGGGAGGCACCGCCGCGCTTCGCCGAGGCCAAGCGCGTCGCCGAGGGCGGCCGGGCCGGGGGCTTCAACGAGCGTCAGGAGCCGGCGGCGGAGCGGGCGCCAGGGAGCGGCGGGAGCGGGAGACGCAGGGGGATCAGGAGAGGAGGAGGAGGAGGAGGAGGAGGAGGAGGAGGAGGAGGAGGAAGGAGGAAGGAGGAAGGAGGAAGGAGGAAGGAGGAAGGAGAAGGAGGAAGGAGGAGGAGGAAGGAGGAAGGAGGAAGAGGAAGGAGGAAGAGGAGGAGGAGGAGGAGGAGGAGGAGGAGGAGGAGGAGGAGGAGGAGGAGGAGGAGGAGGAGGAGCACGATGGGCATAAAGAGCAGGAAGGCCAGGAGGAACTTGTGTCCATCCAGAAAATGAGCGGGGGGATTGAGGCGGCACGGGGCGGAGGTGAGGGATGGAGGGGCGGAAAGGGATGACGAGGAGGGAGGAAGGGACAGGCGGATGGAAGAGGGGGAGAAAGGGAGGGGGACGCGGAGGAGGAGGAGGAGGAGGAGGAGGAGGAGGAGGAGGAGGAGGAGGAGGAGGAGGAGGAGGAGGAGGAGGAGGAGGAAAGTGTGGGCTGCCACAATGAGGAAATTATTTTCCGAGACTTTTGTGGCTAGGGCCCCATGCTGCATCGCAGATCCATTTTCGAAGCAGGGGATGGGGCAGCTCAGTGCCCACGGACGGAGTGCAACGTTGCAAACGTCGGAGCACACTACACGGTGGTAGTCGCGTTCGTGACGTCTACCATCGTCGCTGCGGCGACGGAGGTCAGCATCGGGTGCTCTCATGTTCTCAGGACGATGCTGGCCCCGGTTGCCCGCCTGCCACACTGCGTATCGCGAGGCCGGCAGGTGCTGCGCACTCGCGACCAAGGCGCGGACCTTCGGCACGGTGCGCGGCTGCCGGCGGCGCCGGGATCCGCTGCGGCGGGCGGCGCGAGGTGATGGAAGGCGGCCGCGGCAGGCAGAGCTGGAGAGGGGTGCTCCGGGTGCCCGATCGGGGGCGGCGATGACTCTGCTCGCAGAGAGTGCGACGCTGCCAGTGCAGGCGCGCCGAGCCCGCAGCTTCGTTTCGGCCCCCCGGCCCCCATCCCCCCTATCCTCTGCCATCCCTCCTCCTGCTCATTCCTCCCCTCTCCTGCTGATTAGCTTCATCCTCTTCCTCCTCTTCCTCCCCTCTCATGGTTGACTGTCACGCTGTTGTGCGCATCGCGGCACGACCAAATGAAGCACGTCGGAACGCACGGTCCAGGCTGATTCTCAAGCTGGCCAGGATGCTGCGGCTGCGATGTACGAGGAGGAGGAGGAGGAGGAGGAGGAGGAGGAGGAGGAGGAAGAGGCAGAGGCAGAGGATAAGGTGGATGAGGAGTGGGTGGAGGTGGTGGAGGAGCAGTGGGTGGATCCGGTGGAGGAGGCGGTGGAAGTGATGGAATGGATGAGGACTGGTTGGTGGAGATCTGGAGGGCGCGCGACGGTCGCGCCTATGACCGTTTTGGCTCTAGCCTAGCCGCCCTTTGCAGACTCCACCAGTGCAGGCAGTGCCTCTTCCTCCGCGGCGGCCACTGGCCCAAAGCCCCAGGAGACGCCGCGCGGGGATTCTCCAAGTGTTCCGCACCTGCCTGTGCGCGGCCCCTCGTCTTTTGCCAAGTCGTCGGCAGCGGGGCCGCACGCGCGCGCGCGCGAGTGCCTTCCGTTCAGGTGGGAGCGCGTGCGGGTCCAGACCCCCAGCTGCGCCATCACTGGTGCGGGAGGGAGGGTCTCAGTGGGTGGGGCTTTCTGGCTCGTTCCTTGCGGGTCCTTGCGTGATCCCCTCCCTCCTCCTCATCCTCCTCCTCCTCCTCCTTCCCCTCCTCCTCCTCCTCTTCCTCCTCCTCCTCCTCCTCCTCCTCCTCCTCCTCCTCCTCTCCTCCTCCTCGTAACAGATTCAGTTTTTCACAGACTGTGGGAATGTTTGGTTTGTGCAGAGCAGCGCCAGGATTTAGTTGGGCAGTCTATGATAGATAAGGCCTTCGAGGCCAAGGAAGCTGGTTCCCTGGATTTGGTCGTCTTTACTTCTGGAGCTTTTCCTCATCCAGGTGACCATGCCCCAGGTCCGATCAAGCAGCACGGCATGGATGAAGTGGTTCTGGAATATTTCGAGGACGGTTTCAAGGGAGCGGGTTTAGAATTCTCGGGGGCTGATGACCTTCGATTTGCAAAGCACGTTTTCCTGGATGGCAGTTGTTTCAAGTCGGCTGTTGAGGAACTTTCGCGTTCAGGTTGGGCTTTCGTCAGAGTCGCCGACAACGGCGAACCCTTAGGTTGTGGTGCTATGGCCCAGTGTTTGGCCACCTCCCGCAGACTCCTCAGGCAGGGGAATTCTCTGCACTGGCAGCTGCTGGAGTGAACCTCGACGGCCCAGCGTGCATTTATTCTGACTGTGCGAGTGTGGTTTCTGTGTGTTCTCGGGATCCCGTGGACCGTTTGTCCGGGAAGCGAGCCTATGCAGGCTCTGTCCTCGAGTGTTTTTCGGGCGCCTCGGGAAAAGTCCAGGACGTTATCAAGGTCGCGGCTCACAAGGATGTTGACGACCCAGCTATAACTGATGTTGAACGTTTCCGACGGAAGGGCAACTTCCACGCCGACCGCTCCCACGAGTGGGAGTGGGTGAGCTCGTTTTGGCAGTGTCGAATTTGCCTCTGAGGAAAGCGCGGCGCTGATCGCCCGCCGCCCGGCCGTTGTGCTAAGCCTCCTCGGTTGAACATTGATTTGATTTCAGGTAATAACCACCAGTGTGCTCTGATAGATTGCACAGATGGCTCATTTTTATGTATCTGTCTCAAATGCCACCACTACAGCACAGGTGGCAGAATTGTGCACCTGGCCAAGCCCTGTCTCCCAGATGAAGGCGGAGCTGGGCGCACAAACTGGAAGTATGTTTGTTCTGGCCGTCACCCACAGGAAAAGAAACGGATTCGCAATGTCCAGTTTCTTCCTTCGCCGTGGACTGTCGGCGCCTCCATCTCGCCTGTTCAGGCTTTGTCTGCCGACGCCGATGCAGCTTCTGAGGTGGAGGTGGTGGGAGATGTCCAGCACGAGAGGCCTATGCTCGCTCCATCTCCTTTGAGGGGAGGCGAAAGTGGCCTCTCGAGTGGTGCTGTTTGTAATTTCGATGCCGAGGAGGAAGCCTCCCTTTTCCTCTTCTCCCCGGCGGGCTCCGCAGCCGCTGCAGCGGTGCCCGGATCGTCCAGTTCCGTTCTCAGGAGTGTGGCCGATTCTTTCAGACAGGAAGAAGACGAGCAGCCTGTAATTGTTGCTCGTGCTGACTCTGCCCAAGACGAGTCAGACTGAAGACCCCCCTCGGGAGGGGCATGTAGCCGTAGATGTGAAAAACATCCTCCTCCTCCCCCTGCTCCTCCTCCTCCTCCTCCTCCTCCTCCTCCTCCTCCTCCTCCTCCTCCTCCTCCCCCTGCTCCTCCCTGCCCTCTCCCCTCGCTTCCCCCGCGCCCTCACAGGTCCACTCCCCAGCGCCTGCCCCGCACCCGCCCCGGGCCCGTCTGGGTTTTGAAACTCGGGGCAGTTCTGGTTCGGAGGAGGCTCGCTGTGCTCTGCGTGAGTCCTTCCATGGCTGTTCCGCTGGGGCTTCTCGTGCGCCCAGGCGCTTTCGGGGCCTCGCTTGGACTCGGCCCCTTGCCTTTTAGCGTTTCTCACGGCAGCACGACGGCTGTAGTCCTCTCCTTCCGTCCCCTCGCCTCCCACTTCCCTCCCTCGAGGAACAGAGATTGCGCAAGCACAATTTCTCGGAGGTCCGCGCCGATCTCTTGGATCGGCGTTCTGGACCCCCTGGCGGCACTTCTGCTGCCGCCCCTGGCGCGCTCCGACCCGTGCAATCCGCGCGGACCTCCGACAGATGTACCTATGCTCACGCCGTTTTGTTGTTCCTCGCTTCCCCGCCGCCCCCCGCGGCGCCCGTCCTGAGCCCCCTCCCAGCGAGGAGGTGGGCCCCCGGAAGGAGGTGGGCAACGAGAAGACGGGCGGCGTGGACGACTTCGGCAGGAGAGTGTCGGAGCCGGGGCAGGATGCCCGCCACTCCGCCGCGCTCCGAGGCGGGGACTTACCGATAGCCCGCCGCGTGGGAAGTCAATCTTCGGGGGCGGCGGCGGGCGGCGGATACGGATATGTCGGGGCCTCAGGGGGGCCAAATCTATCCGTATCCACTGCCCCATGGTCCTAATTATAGTAGGGCCGCGGACACTTTATGGCGAGCTTCGTTCCACATTCCACCTTGGCGTGCACAGGGTCCTTCCAGTTCATGTGAGGGCTCGTTGCGGGGTCGCCGCTCGTTCCCTAAGCTTTCCTCCTCCTCCTCCTCCTCCTCCTCCTCCTCCTTTTTTTTCCCGGTTCAACAAGCGGAATTGCTGTGTCTCGCCTACACACTGGACGGCGAAACAGAAGCAGGGAGAGGCCGAGGAGCGGAGGAGGCGACGAGGGCGAACAGGCGCGGAGGTGGCCGAAGCAGGACACTCGCCCTGAGAGGCCCGCGCGCTGGCCCGAGGAGGGGAGGGGAAGGAGTTGCTGCGGGGGGCCCGTGGAGGGTTCCCCCGCAGCTTCTCTGGGGCTCTTGCCGGGCCACTCCGGGAAGCGACGCCCCTCGGTGCACCCGAGCGGCCTCCCGGCCGTCTCGTCGGGGGCCGCCAGGGTGTGCGCAGGACGTTTCAGTTTCCACTGTAAGCAGGGCGCCTGTGCGGCCGGACACGCGGCCACGGGAGGAGGAGCAGGAGGAGAAGCAGGAGGAGCAGCAGGAGGAGAAGAAGGAGTTGGAGGAGGAGGAGGAGGACCAGTGTAAACCCAGGAGTCATCGACGATGTTGGAATAAACCCTCCCTCCAAGATCCCTCTTCATGGGCTCCTTCAACGGTTCATCTCCACCGAGAACTGCCTCGTCGGAAGACAAGCGTTTGAAGGTTGAGAAGCATGCCAACACATGGTTCTCGGGATTCCAACGCCACGTCTCAACCTGACTGTTGCGTCTTGACGAGCCTGGATCGTGCCAGGACGCTATTTCTGGGACTTCAACACCGCGAATCAACGAAACTGTTGCGCCCGCATCTGAATCTTTCGAAACACCATTTCTGGTACGCTGATCATGGGAATCCGTGAAGCTCTTGTACACTGTGTAAACGAATGTGCGCGGCGCTAAGGCCAGAGCCACATTTTGAAAACCACCCGCCCTCAATCCGTGAAACTCTCATATTTGTTCAAAACGAATGTGCGCGGCGCTAAGGCGAGAGCCACATATTGAACAGGAACCGCCCTCAATCCGTGAACCTCTTGCAATGGTTTAAAACCCATGTGTGCGGCGCTGCGGCGAGAGCCACGTTTTGAAAACCAGTCGCCCTCAAGCCGCAAAACTCTTGCATGTATTTCACGAATGTGCGCTGCGCTAAGGCGAGAGCCACATGTTGAAAACCACCTGCCCTCCGTATGTGAAGCCGGTGCCAATATTCAAGATTCAGGGTCATAAGTGGTGGTGGTGGTGAGGAGGAGGAGGCAGAGGAGGAGGAGGAGGAGGAGCAGGAGGAGGAGGAGGAGGAGCAGGAGGAGGAGGAAGAGGAGGAGGAGGAGGATGAGGATGAGGAGGAAGCAGAGGAGGAGGAGGACGCGGAGAAGGAGGAGGAGGAAGAGGGGGAGCAGGAGGAGGAGCAGGATGATTTCAGAGCAGGGAGGAGGGAGGCGGGAAGGGGGCCGAGGGAGGACGGAGGAGGGGGTCATGAGGAGGGAGGACGAGAGGAGGGAGGAGAGGAGGGAGGAGGGAGGAGGGAAGAGTAGGGAAGAGAAGGGAAGGAGGAAATAGGAGGGAGGAGGATGAGGAGGAGGAGGAAGGAGGAGGGAGGGCGAATGTATTGCGTCATACCTACGTTTTCAGTCTACGTGTTGAGCTTCGTATCAATACGCTACGTGTTGCGTGTTGCGTACCGGGGCAGCTAAGGTGGAGGGGAAATGGGGGGGGACATGGAGAGTGAGGCGAAAGCGGAGGGAAAGCGAATGGATAAAGGGAAAAGGGAACGGCGAGGGGAAAGAGGAGAGGAACGCGAAGGGAGGGGAAAGGGGATGGGAGGGGGAACGAGGAACAGAAAGGGGAGGGGGAAAGGAAAGGGGGGAGGGGAGAGGGAGAGGGGAGGGGGAAAGGGAAGAAAGGGCAGGAAGGGCAGAAAGGGAGGGGAAAGGGAAGGGGGAGGTGGAGGAGGCGCTGAGATCTGGGGGGTGCGATTTTTTGCGCCGCCAAAAGATCTCTCCCGCCTTCGGGCCCCGGGACCATCGCATACCGATCGGGCTCGAAAAATGCGGCAGACAGATACAGAGCGCTCATTTCTGATTCGTGGGCACAACGCTGCCGACCCCATCCAGTCGGCACCTCTCGTTTCTAGTTCGTGGCCGGGATTGGAAATGACCGGAATTAGAATTGACCGGGATGAGTAATGAGTGCGATGTTGCAATTGTTTTGCGACGCGTCGGACCTCCGGGGGAAGGGCGGCGGGGCGGAGACGGGAGGCAGAAGGGACGGGGGAGAGCGAGGGGAAAAAGGGGAGGGGGGGCGGGAAGAGAGGGCGGGGAAGGGAGGGGGGGAAGGACAAGGGCTGAGCTCGCCGAGTACTCAGCTCGCCGAGGACTCCACTCGCCCATGCTCAGCCCGCCCAGAGTTCAGCTCGCCCTGGCTTATCTCGCTCAGGCTCCACGCGCCCAGGCTCAGCTCGCACGGCCGGGAGTGTTGAGCACGAGGGGGAGAGGGGGAGGGGAGAGTGGGATGTGGCAGGATCGCACGCCACTGAGGGGAAAGGGGGGAGAGAAAGTCAGACGGTCCAAAAAGCAAACCCAGGGGGGCCCATCCGAGGGGAACTTTTTGTCACCCTGGCAGGACAGCCGAAGACCTGCCAGGGGCCAGCGACAGGGCCCCCCCTGGGTATCTAGCCGCCAAGTTCCTCTTCCAGATCGTTGTCTGGGTCACGCTCCTTCAGCTTCCGTCCCAATTCAGCGGCTTCAAGGGGAGAAACGGGAACTTTGGCAAAACTCTGATGCCCGCAGCACTGCAGGGCAGTGCCGATTTTTTTGCGAAGGTCGAGAGTGGAAAGGACGTGCCTCATCGAGCACTCGTCTTGTTCCCCACGGTAGGGAAGCGGGGGCGAACAAGTCTCTGGGCTGCCCGAGCAAGGATGATGAGGAGGAGGATGATGAGGAGGAGGATGGCGAGGATGAGGATGATGAAGGAGATGCTGCTGCTGATGACGACGACGATGATGATAATGCTGATGATGCTGATGATGCTGGCGATGATGCTGTTGTGCATGATGATGATGATGATGATGATGATGATGATGATGATGATGATGATGATGATGCTAATGCTTATGCTTATGATTATGATGATGAGGATGATGCTGATGCTAATACTGCTGCTGCTGATGATACTGATGAGGATGATGGGGATGATAATGATGCTGATGAGGATGATGATGCTGATGATGATGATGATGATGATGATGATGATGATGATAATGATGATGATGATGATGATGATGATGATGATGCTGATGATGATGATGATGATGATGATGATGATGATGATGATGATGATGGTGATGATGATGATGATGATGATGATGATGATGACGGTGGTGACGATGATGTTGTTGTTATTGTTGTTGTTGTTGTTGTTGTTGTTGCTATTGCTGTTGAGCTCTCACTACTGAAGAATAGTTATTGAATTATTGTTGTTTCCTCCTCCCGTAACATGTGTGTTTTTCACTTGAAGTGCCCCTCCCAGGGCTTGCACCATTTTTTTATCAGGGGAAATCTTCCTCAAACTGCGCCCCTGGCCCCCAGTTTACAGCAACAACGGCTCCCGCCTGGTATTTCCTTTCGGTTTACTAAGGAATCGCGCTCTCGCTAGGGACTTCCTTACAATTTATCCATGAATCGCGCTCTCGCCTGTGAGTTCCTCTCAATTTATTCAGGCGCCACGCCCTTGCCATTCAGGAATCGCGATGTCGCCCGAGACTTCCTGGCGAATCATGCAGGACGCACGCATTCGCGTAACATACATGTTTTTATTTGAAATGCCCTTCCCGGGGCTCGCTGTGCTTTTACCCTGGAAAATATTCCTGCTCAAACTGTGCCCCTGGCCCCCGGTTTACAACAACAACGGCTCCCGCCTGATACTTCCCTGCAATGTATTGAAGAATCGCGCTCTTGCTAGGGACTTCCTTGCAATTTGAAGAAGAATCGCGCTTTCGCCTGACACTTCCTCGCAATCTATTCATGCGTCGCGCTTTCGACACTCAGGAATCGCACAGTCGGTTGGGACTTCCTCGCAATTGATTCAGGCGCCGCGCCCTCGACACTCAGGAGTCACGCTCACGCTTTGGATTTCCTGACGAGTCCCTTCCTTCCATCCGTCCTCTCTTCCCCTGCCTTAGGTGCTGCACGAAGTACACGTTTCAGGTAAGAAAGTATGTACCACCAAGGGGATGTTGAAGACGAAGAGGGTGGGTCTCGAGAGTTTGGGATATAAGTGTCGAGTGGCACGCGAGCAGACAAGAGCGAACAGTCTTAAAATGATTGCTGTTGTTGATTGGGTTGTTGTTGTTGGAGGTGGTGTTGGTGTTGGTGTTGGCGTTGGTGGTGTTGTTGGTGGTGTGGTGGTTGTTGTGTTGGTGTTGGTGTTGTTGTTGCTGTTGTTGGTGTTGGTGTCGTGGTTGTTGTTGCTGTTGCTGTGTTGTTGTTACGGCTGCTGATGATGACGGTGATGATGGTGATGATTATGATGATGTTGATGTTGTTGATGATGATGGTGATGATGACGATGTGGATGATGATGATGATGATGATGATGATGATGATGATGATGATGATGATGATGATGATGATGATGATGATGATGATTATGATGATGATGATGATGCTGACGATGACACTGATGATGATGAGTATGATGGTGGTAATGGTGATGGTAGTGATGGTGATGATATAGCTGCTGATGATGATGATGATGATGGTGATGGAGATTGTGATAGTGGTGGTGGTGATGATGATGATGATGATGATGATGATGATGATGATGATGATGATGATGATGATGATGATGATGGTGGTGGTGGTCTCTGTCGCTGTGCGGGAGGATCCCCTCCCTTTTGTCCTCATCCCCTTCGCCTTCCCACTTGTCCCCCTCTCCTCCTCATCCTCCTCCTCCACCTCCTCGTCCTCCCTCTCCTCCTGCGTACTCCTCCTCTTCTTCCACCTCCTGCTGGTTCTCCTCCTGCTGCTTCTTATCCTCCTCCTCCTCCTCCTTCCTCTCCGCCTCCTCCTCCCTCTCCTCCCTCTCCTCCTCCTCCTCCTCCTCCGCCTCCTCCGCCTCCTCCTCCTCTTCCTCCTCCTCCTCTCCTCCTCCTCCTACTCCTCTCCTCCTCCTGTTCTCCTCCTACTGCTTCTGATCTCCCCCAACTCACCTCCTCCTTCTCCTCCTCCTCCTCCCTCTCCTTCGCCTCCTCCTCCTCTCCTTCGCCTCTCCTCCTCCTTTCCTCCTCCCCTCCTCCTCCTCCCCGCCTCTCCTCCTCCTCCTAATCCTCCTCCTCCCTTTCCTCCTCCTCCTCCTTCTTCTCCTCCTCCTCCTCCCTCTCCTCCGCCTCCTCCTCCTGCTCCCTCCACTCTCCTCCTGCTCCGCCCCCCAGCCCCCCGTGTCCTCCAGTGGCCCAGAGTAAGCTCCTCCTGGCCCTTTCCCGGCTCGAAGCGAGGGTGGCGCCCAGCGCCGCCGCCCGCTGGCCGGAGACAACCGCGCGGCGACATGCCGGCCTTCGCCGAGGCGGAGCTGTCTGTGAAGGCCATCCTCAGCAGTCTGGAGCTGGAGCACGAGCGGGAGGCGACGCGCGGCCTGCTGTCTCGGGGAGGGCGCCGCGGCCACCGGGGCAAGCGCCGCCTCTCGGGCGCGGTGGGCTCGCCGCGGGGTCTGCCGCGGCGCTGGCTTCGTCTATCTGGGGCGCGGGGCGCGGGATTAACCGGGTAAGCGTGGGTTTGACGCGGTGTCGGCGTCGTCCGTTGGGCGCGTCGAGAACAAGCGGCGCGGCGGCACACGGTGTCTCAGCCCCGCGGGCCCGTCTTCCTGGGTGGGGGTTATGCCCCGCGAAGCCCGTGGGTGGGCCGACCAGTGGGACCACGGCCACGCCATGGGGGGAGAGGGGTCAGTTCTCGCCCAGGGTCCATTACTCCTCTCGTCCTCCTCCTCGTGCTCCTCGTCCTCGCCAGTGCCTCGCTCGAGAAGCGAAGGGGGCAGGTTCTCTTTTGCCGATGCTCGTGAGGGTCAAGGCTGCCCGCTGCCAGAATCCGAGGCGAGGCAGCTCCGCAGGCTGACCGATGTGGACACCACGGGCTCGTCTCGTCTCGTCTCCTCGCCCTCCCTCCCTCCCTCCCTCCCTCCCTCCTCCCACAAGGCCCTCAGACGATGGCGTGACCAAGAGAAACTCGGACGATCACACATCGGAGGAGCAGGGGAGGAACCACGGGAGACAGCTCGGGCGATGGGCAGCAGCAAACAGCTCGGACGAGGAACGCTCCGGCACCCCCGGGAGCCGGCGGGCCCGGAGGACGCATCGGGCGCCGAGGCAGCTCCAGATCGTCGCTGTGCTCGTCGTCGTCGTCGTCGTCGTCGTCGTCGTCCTCGTCGTCGTCGTCGTCCTCGTCGTCGTCGTCGTCGTCGTCGTCGTCGTCGTCGTCGTCGTCGTCGTCGTCGTCTCCTCTGCCAACTCGGCGCGAGATACTCGATACCCTCCCCTCCGTCCGTCCCTCCCTCCCTCCCTGTTGGCTGCGTGGCCCCCCAGCACCGGCAGCCCCCTGAAGGTGAGCGCGCTCTGGGGCGAGATCGCCCAGCTGCGGCAGGACAAGAGGGGATGGGGGGGTGGGGGAAGAGGAGGGGAGGGAGAGCAGGGAGGAGGAGGAGGGGAAATGGCAGGGGGGAAGGATAGAAGGAGGAGGAGGAGGGGGAGGAGAAGGAGGAGGAGGATGAGGAGGAAGAGCAGGAGGAAGAGAAGGAGGAGCAGCAGGATTAGGGACAGTGCAAGGGTGGGAAGGGAGGGATGGCGGGAGCATCACCAGGACATGGAGGCGGAGGAGGAGGAGTTGGAGGAGGAGGAGGAGAAGGATGATGATGATGATGATGATGATGATGATGATGATGATGATGATGATGATGATGATGATGATGATGATGAGGAGGAGGAGGAGGAGGAGGAGGAGGAGGAGGAGGAGGAGATGGTCGAGTAGGAGCAGGGCGAGGAGGGATCAGGGACGA
>CAUYUJ010009408.1:0-34448 GCA_963575745.1 Prorocentrum cordatum | reverse complement strand
TCGTGCGGCTCCCATGGCACTCCAGGACCGCATCCCAGAGACCATTTCGAGCACCCGGACAAGTGTCGAAACTGTGTCGAGACAGTGTCGGACGAGTTTCTCGCAGGGCCCAGCTCGTGAAAACCCTCGAGCTTGGGTACTTTTCGGGTGCTCGAAATTCTGTCTGGCGATCAAGGCTAAAGTAGGTTGGAACATCATAAAACTAAACACGGCACAGTAGGGGCCCGTCCACAAAAAACCTTTTATGAGAAGCCCAACCCTGAGACCTCAGGACGTCCATTGATCTTCGGTGTGGGGCCGTCGCGCTTTCCATCGCAAAACCATCGAACCTCAAGACACCCAGGGCACCCTGGGGGCAGGCAAGGTGTTTCTTGGCTTAGGTCGGGCCTGTCCCCCTGCAGGGGGATTTCGGACGAAAAATAAAACATACAAAACATACTCAACAGATGCCCAAAGATACAACAAAACAATCCCCATACCATTTTTTGACTATTTTTGAATATCCCTCCTGTAGAGGGACAGGCCCGACTGAATTCTTGGCATGGGTCTCCACTGTAGGAATCACGTCTCAGAGGTCCGTGCGGATTCCTTGGATCTGCGCCGGGCCCCCTCCCCCCTTCCCTGGCGCGCGGAGCGCGCCCAGGGCGGCGCTGGAGGCGCCGCCAGGGGGGGCCCCAGAGCCGATCCAAGAGATCCGCGCGGAGCTCCGAATATGTTTGTACAGCTGTTTGTTCTTGGAAGGACAGGGGGTGGAGCTCGCCGGTGCGGCGCGCAATACCTTCCCGCTCGTCCCTTGCCGGAGGTGGTGCGAGCAACTGTCGCCCATCGTGGTTTCGCCTGCCTGTGGCTTCGCCTGGAACATGTTCGAATGCCTTTTCGCAGAGAGCTTTTGCTGTGAGGCGCCCGAGGCGCCCCCTCACCCCCCTTGCCAGCCTCCTCTCGGCTCCCTCAACCGCGAAGGCATCATGCTCGTCTGCCAGATCCCAGCGCGCCTTTGGCTTCCACATCTTGCCGCCCTCGCCCTGGTGCCGCTTCCAGTCGCGGGTTTGGGCAACGAGCTCCTATGCTTTGAGCAACCGGTATGTGCGCCTCGCGCTCACCTCCACCGCTTCTGGGTCAATAATCTCGAACTTCGCGCTGGCATGCGATCGAGCATAGCCGTCACTAAGTGAAGCTCGCCTGCAACGTGGGACGTCATCAGCGTATCCTTCGACTGCGTATCTGCTCCTTTGCCTGGAAGTGCGCTGCGGAGTTGCACAGGTAGAGCTTCGCGAGAACATTTTTGGGGGAGGCAAGCAAAGCAGTCTGTGGGGCGAGCACTTCGCCAGCTGCTTAAGCGTGCTCGCTATCAGGCTGCCCGCCTCGCGCCCGAGGACGCCCTCACCTCCACGGCCAAACTTGAAGTCGGCCTGGCGGCTGTCCGAATACGTTCACCGCACTCTTCGGAGCGCAGGATGTCGCGCGCGGATGGAAGCATCCAGGTGGTCCAGGTCCTGAGCCCTAACTGTGCCAGCACGAGTCCTGAATGATTCTACTTCCCTCCCCGCTCCAGCTGTGCTGACAGCCCTCCTTGACCGTCTGGCTCTGATGCTCTGGCCCCTTCAGCGTGTCGCCGACCATGCTGTGGCCTCGTCGCGCGAGATCTCCCAGCAGGGTCGGCATCGCCCGTCTTCTGCTCTGGTCCTGCCGCGGCTCCCGTCGAAGGGCCGTTCGCGGGAACGACGGGCCCCCCCCCCCCCCTGCCAATTCTCTCTGTCTTGAGGGTTGAAAAAAAAAACGGCCCTACCCCCTGCGAAATGCTTAAGAAATCATGGGTTGAGAAATTCATAGTCTCAGAACTGGAATAAAAACCCACAATTTCCATTCAAATCTTAGGAGTTACATTGAAACATTAAGAATAATCGAGACTCTGGCCGAAAAATTGAGTTTTCTTAAGCATCGCTTAAGGTGTACCCTGGTTGCAAGTGCGCGGTCTGTACACCTCCTGGGACCCCCCAAAGCCTAGAGCCGCCAGGACGGCAGGCACGTCACGCAGGGTTTACCCTGGCAGCCCACAGGAGCTTCAGCGCACGGCGCCTCGTAAACCAGGGTAGGGGCGTTTTTTCTGCCCTTGATGTCCTGTCTGTCCATGAGTGCATACTCCCCTAAAATCGACCCCCCCCTGAAAAACCAGAC
Organism: Prorocentrum cordatum; assembly: GCA_963575745.1. Taxonomy (NCBI): domain Eukaryota; class Dinophyceae; order Prorocentrales; family Prorocentraceae; genus Prorocentrum; species Prorocentrum cordatum. The sequence goes on along the minus strand of CAUYUJ010009408.1, from coordinate 32,273 downwards.
CACCCCTCCAAATGCGACCTAATATTCCGGACCCCCTCTTCGATGGGGCGCCTTAATAAACCAGACCCCCTCAGCTCCAATCCAAAGAAAGCGACCTAATAAACCGGACCCCCTTAAATGACCAAAAAGGCGCCTTAAAAAACCGGACCCGGGGGACGATCAATAAGGGATTTCGAGCATCTGGCCTCCGGGTGGAAGCGCCATCGTCGGGCTCCGATCTGGCTGCCCGCGGGGCGCTCTCTCGTCCGCTCTGATCCTGCCGCGGCTCCCGTCGAAGGGTCGTTCGCCGGAACGACGGGTCCCCCCTTGCCAATTCTCTCTGCCTCGTCAGTCCGTGAGTGCATATCTGGCCTCCATCGGGGATGGACAGAACCCCCTTTAGCAAAACGTGGTTTAGTGAAAACAACCTGAGATCCAAACCTGGCGGGCGCAAGCCTGGAAAATAACGGCCGCGGCGCCCTCTCGAGAACCGAAAACGGACAATTCACTAATCGACGTGTCACTGTTGGGGGTTCTGTCCACCCCCGAGTGGAGGCGCAGTCGTTGGGCTCCGATCCGGCTGCCCGCGGGGCGCTCTCTCTCTCTCCGGGCGGGTGCCGCGCCGCCCCCCACACGGAGCTCCGAGGCCACCTCTGGGCCCGTCCATTTTTGCGGCTCTCTTGCAGCGCGCACGCCCGGCGTGCCGACGCTTCGCAAACCCTTGGAGGGGCCCACAGACACACCAAGAAGTACACACAAAGAAAAAAGATTCCCCATATATTTTCCCCTATTTTCGGGGTTTTCGTCTTCCCCCCCCCACTTCCCATATTTTCCCATGTTTTCCTGGGGGGATCGAGGATCAATTGTGTCTCTGTGTGTTTCTTTCCCTCCTGAGCTTAACAAACTGCGGGCCAGAAGAGCACTGATACGAGCAACGCGCCACCGAACTCAGCGACTGCCAGGGCTTGCACTCCCTCGCCGTACCTCGCCCGTTGACCCGCGAGGCCCCCGTGCAGTACAGTGGAGGCCAGTCCACAAGAAGCCTTCCACAGAAACCCAACCCTGAGACCCCAGGACGCCCATTGATGTTTGGTGTGGGAACGTCGCGCTTTCCACAGCAAAACCATCGGAACACAAGGAACACAAGGTACCCTTGAGGCAAGCAGGGTGTTTCTTGGCATGGGTCTTCGCTGTACCTCGGCCTCGGTGCTCGTCGATGACATTCATCATTTCTCGAACCCGTTCGACCCATGCCTTCGCTATCTGGATCACGCCCAGGGCTGTCCACGCTCTGAATGGAGGACAAAAACGACATTGACATAAACTTTCGATGGTCCGCGCGGATCTCTTGGATCTGCGAAGGTCCCCCCTCCCTGGCGCGCGGAGCGCCCCAGGGGCGGCGCCGGAGGCGCCGCCAGGGGGCCCCAGCGCAGATCCAAGAAATCCGGGCGGAGCGCCGAAAGTTCATGTTGTTTATTGCGTCTTTTCTTATACGACTGAAGCCGACGACCACGCCCAAGCCCAAAGAGGCGAGCGCCCCCTGCGATCAGGAAGCCCCCGCCGTCGTGAACAGGCCCTCGCCCGCCCACCTCGCCGGGCTCGAGCGGGGGCCGGGCGCCCGCTTCCACTCGTCCTCTGGCTCGGCGCCGCTGCTGGCCCGCCTCGCCGGTCCAGAGCGGGTCCGCCCCGTGCCCTGACCTTCCAGGGGGGCTAAAAAAGGTGGCACCCGACTGAAAAGCCTATCCCAGAGCTATTCTACGTCTTGGTTTTAGGCTGTTTCGCTCCGATTTTCAAGTCTTTGGGTTGCCAGTGCTAAAACATAGCTCTCTGGAAGGTCAGGGGTGGGCTCCCCCCCCCCCCTGCGGCGGCGGACCCCGAGTCCCGCGGCCTCTGGCTCCCTCGTCGGCGTCACCGCTGGGTGCCGCCAGGGGCCTCGCGAGGATGCTTGCCTCGTCCCAGAGGCCCGCGTCTGGGCTCTGCCAGTCGCGTGCACCCGCGCGTGGATGCCAGGCCCGCCCTCGACAAGATCGATCACCAATGGCGTAGTGTTGAGTCGGGCGTGTCCCCCTACAGGGGGATTTTCGACGAAAAATAAACATTTCCAAAACATATACCACAATGGTCAAAAATAATCCCCCAAAATAATCCCCTGACCATTTTTTGGGACTATGTTTGATTTATCCTCCTGTAGAGGGACAGGCCCGACTTAAAGCGTAGGGTCCTCCAGCTCGCTCTCTGCGTTGGGCGTGGCCTTCTGGGGGGTCCCGCGCCGCTGGATGCCCGCATTTCGGGCCTCGCGGGGACGCCTGTCTCGTTGCCCTCGGAGGCGCCCCGCGCTGGGGCTCTGCCGCGTCGCGCGCACCGCCGTGTGGACGCGAGGGCTCGCCCTCGGCAAGGCCGACCTGTCTTTCTTTGTTCCCAACCATCCTGTGGTGTTGGGGCTTCGTTTTGAAGAGACGGTGCCCCGCGTCACTCCTCTCCTCTCCTCCTCCCCCTCCTCCCCTCTCCTCCCTGCGTTTCACCCACCCAGTACAGCGCTTCGTGGCCCCATAGGGAGCTCCACCGAAGGCTCCAGTGGCTGTGTTCGCATGGTGGCCTCGGGCCATGTCGGCACACCCCTCACGAGGATCGTGGCCCCATAGGGAGCTCCACCGAAGGCTCCGGTGGCTGCGTTCGCATGGCGGTCTCGGGCCATTTCGGCACACCCCTCACGAGGATCGCGGCCTCCACCGAAGGCGCCAGTGGCAGGGTTCGCATGGCGGCCTCGGGCCATTTCGGCACACCCCTCACGAAGATCGTGGCCCCATACGCAGCTCCACCGAACGCAGCTCCACCGAAGGCTCCAGTGGCAGGGTTCGCATGGCGGCTCGGGCCATTTCGGCATACCCCTCACGAGGATCGTGGCCCCATAGGAGCTCCACCGAAGGCTCCAGTGGCTGCGTTCGCATGGCGGCCTCCGGCCATTTCGGCACACCCCTCACGAGGATCGTGGCCCCATAGGAGCTCCACCGAAGGCCCCAGTGGCAGCCTCCCTCATGGCTCTGAAAGCCCTCTCCTGCTTCTGCTCCTCGGTCAGGGGGAGCGTCCTCGTCGTCGTCGGCGCCCGCGAAGGCGGCCACGAACGTGTCCCTGAGCATGTCGGGCTCCGGCGGGAAGTTGTGGCCACATCGGGAGCGCGGGCGAAGATGTTATTCACAATTGCGGTAGTCACAGCTGCGTATGGTTGGGTCTTTCGCCAGGCTATTTTTTTTCTCGACCGTCCGTCCTCGATCCCTCGCGTCCCCCTCCTCGACCCTCGACCTTGGATTCCTCCCCATGGATCCTTCATCCTTGATCCCTCCTCGTCCGCGATCGTAAATCACCAACGCTTTAGTGCCCAGCCTTCCGGCAATTCCCGTCAGCAGGTAGGCTGTGCTCATTTTTGTTTCTTTTTCTCTCCTGGCCGTGCCACGTGGAACCTCGCTCGCTGCGATGTCGCCACGGTTAAGAGAAACCAGCACCCGACCTCCTTCCCTGCGAAATCGCCCTCGTCGGGCAGTGCGTCTTTTTCTCGACGGTCGCCGATCTATGGGTCGGCGCGCTCTTCGTCAACAGTGCTTGCCAGGACTCCAGCGACCGCGGAGAAAGCCCTCTGAAGGCCTAGGCGGCAGAGGCAGGCCACCCCTGGTCCCCTGAGAAGGCGTAGGCGGCAGAGTGAACCATAGACAAATGAGCGTTGTGTTAGCTTGCTTGGCGTCCCCCTTGTCGCTGGCTCCAACGCCTTGAAAACGCTGAGCCTTTGAATGTTCATAGCTGCATTGCGAGAGGGAGGTGATAAACAGGAGGGGCACGGACGGCCATAATCAATGATCGGTCCACGAGGAGCTATGGTTAACTTACGAACGTGTAAAGGGAGAGACAGAGAGAGAGAGAGAGAGAGACTACATACGAAATGTATACACGTGTACATATGCATGCATACATAAATTTAGACAGGTGTGTATACATATATATATATATATATATATATATATATATATACATATATACACATGTGCGCGTGCATGTGTTAGCCATCGTGGACACCAACCAGTGTGCTTCTACCATTATTTAGTGCACGCTAGAAGTTGTGCAATATATGTCGTGATCTATATATACATGGTGTGCAACATGTGTAGTGGAAGCTATGTGGTGCAATATATGCTGTGCAATAGATGTTGTGCACTCTATGTGGTGCAATCTGCGTTGTGCAACACATGTGGTGCAAACTATGTTGTGAATGTCAAAAAATGCGCAACAAGCACGAACACATGAAATGCAGTCCAACTGCTGCAATACATGTCGGGCAATTCATATTGTACAACCTATGCACCATGCCGTGCAATCTGTGTGGTGCAATCTATGTGGTGCAGCACATGTGGTGCAACCCATGTTGTGCAATTTGCATGGGGCAGTCCATGTGGTTAACAATGTTTTGTAATCTATGTGGTCCAATCTGCATTGTGCAGTGTATGTGGTGCAATCGATGCTGTGAGCGATCAAAAGCGCGCTGCAGGCACGAACACGTTTTCGTGCAATCTATGTGGTGCAATCCAGCGGCGGCGACGCGGTGGCGACGAGGCGGCGACGGGGCGGCGACGGCGGCCACATAGCCGCCAGACCGAAAACACAGCCCAAACGACGGGCGGCGAAGAGGCGGCGATGGGGCGGCGACGGCGGCCACATCGCCGCCAGACCGAAGACACGGCCCAGACGACGGGCGGCGACGAGGCGGCGACGCCAACCACCTCGCCACCAGATCGAAGCCTCGGCCCAGGTCCTAAGAACAGAACTAAGAAGCCCTAAGTGCAGGCACTGTTTGGGGAATCTATCTATCTATCTATCTATCTATCTATCTACCTATCTATCTATCTATCTATCTATCTATCTATCTATAGAGAGAGAGCGAGAGAGAGAGAGAGAGAGAGAGAGAGAAAGACACAGAGAGAGAAAGAGAGAGCGAGAAAGAGAGAGAGAGAGAGAGAGACACATAGAAAGAGAGAGAGAGAGAGAGATAGAGAACAAGAGAGAGAGAGAGAGAAGAGCAATCCATACATATATATATACAGACAGAAGGAGAGAGAGAGAGAGAGAGAGAAACATAACGAGAGACAGAGAGAACCACAACAACAAAGAGAGGAAGAGAGAGAGAGAGAGAGATAAAACAGCGAGAGAGAGCGAGAGAGACAGAAAGAAAGAGAGAGAGAGAGAGAGAGCGAGAAAGCGAGAGAGAGAGAGAGAGAGAGACAGAGAGAACGAGAGAGAGAGAGAGAGAGAGAGATGGGGGAACGAGAGAGAGGGAGAGAGACAGAGAGAGAGAGACAACTAACGTGAGATAGGGGGCGAGAGAACGAGAGAGAGAGAGAGAGAAAGAGAGGGATAGAGAGAGGGAGTGAGAGGAAAGGACGGTGATTAACACAGTCGTGCACTAGAATTGTCCTCCCCCGAAATGAAAGGGATGTAATTACGCTTGACTCGCCCCGAATTGCATTTGTATTATTTCACTCCTGGCCCTGCGATGAAGAGGAAGGGCCCTCATCATGTCAATCAGATGTGTCAGAACAATGCCCCACAGCATACAACCGTCCTGGAGCACTCACACACGAGGTGTGCGCACACGCCTTGTTACAGATCGCAGTGAGGGCCCGGGTGAGGAAGGGCACCGAGTGCGCAAGACCCTGTCACGGCGTGACGAGAGCTCGAGCTGGTAACGAAGGCTGCGGCCTAGGCAAAGGCCACAGCTCTCCCGGCCGCTTCCACCGCGCCCGACCGCCCCCCCCGCCAGCCGACCCCCCTGGTCCGAGGCCTCGTCCTCTGTCAGGAGATCGTTCGCCACCAGGTCGCTCATATTCTCGTTGTGCCTGCGGCCCGGTCGGGGAGGGGACCGCGGAGATCGCGGCGGCGGCGGACTCGCCCGGGGCGGTGCTCTCTGCGGCAGCTCTGGAAGCGCAAATGCAGATACCGCTGCTCCCAGGACCTCCCCAGGGAGGTAACCTCTTCCCCCCCTCCCCCCTCGTGACTTTTCTTCCCTCGGGGCATTGTGTCTTCTTTTCCATCGGAATCGTGTCTTCTTCCCCTCGGAAACTCTATGTTTTACCCTCGGGGGGTGCGTTCTGGCGAGAATTGCACGGAGAATCCAGCCGTGGTGGCGAGGACTCTCCGTGGCGGCCAGCCGGTGCCGGCACGGCCAGGGCACTCTTTTGGGACAGCGCGCTGCGGCGGCGTCGCGGCGACGCGCCATATTGCCCCCTGCGAGCGGATGGCGTGCCGCACGCCCATTTCGAAGCTTTTCGAGCGGGGCGCGGCCAGCGAAAGTGGCCAAGGATGGACCGAGGAGGCAAAGCTGCGAGGAGATCCTTGGGAAGGCTGCCCGTCCTTACGATGCGGGTTGACTGCAGCGCGTCGCGCCGAAGTGCGGTGGACCAGAACCAGCGACGCGACACGCCAAGCCCGTTTCGGACCGTAGGGGGGGGGATCCGCGCAGACAATCGGCCCCTGGACCTCTCCGGAGGTCCCTCTGATGCAGTTTTCCCCCAGATCTCTTTTTCACGGTCACGGGGGCCCGAAAATGGCCCACGAACAATTAGCCTGGCGAAAGACCCAACCATATGCAGCTGTGAGTACCGCAGTCGTGACTATCATGTTCAATGGGGCTCCCTTATGGGGCCACGATCCTCGAGAGGGGTGCGCCGAACTGGGGCGAGGCCGCTTTGCGAACCTTCCCACTGGGGCCTTCGGTGGAGCTCCCTATGGAGCCACGATCCTCGTGAGGGGTGCGCCGAACTGGGGCGAGGCCGCCATGCGAACTTCCCCACTGGGGCCTTCGGTGGAGCTCCCTATGGGGCCACGATCCTCGTGAGGGGTGCGCCGAACTGGGGCGAGGCCGCTTTGCGAACCTTCCCACTGGGGCCTTCGGTGGAGCTCCCTATGGGGCCACGATCCTCGTGAGGGGTGCGCCGAACTGGGGCGAGGCCGCCATGCGAACCTTCCCACTGGGGCCTTCGGTGGAGCTCCCTATGGGGCCACGATCCTCGTGAGGGGTGCGCCGAACTGGGGCAAGGCCGCCATGCGAACTTTCCGACTGGGGCCTTCGGTGGAGCTCCCTATGGGGCCACGATCCTCGTGAGGGGTGCGCCGAACTGGGGCGAGGCCGCCATGCGAACTTTCCCACTGGGGCCTTCGGTGGAGCTCCTATGGGCACGATCCCCACGATCCTTGTAAAGGGTGCGCCCGAACTGGGAGGAGGCCGCCATGGCGAACCTTCCCACTGGGGGCCTTCGGAGGAGCTCCCTAAGGGGCCACGATACTCGGGAGGGACGTGCGCAGAACTGGGGCTTGAGGGCCGCCATGCGAACTTTCCACTGGGGACTCGTCGGAGCTCCCTTCTGGTTGCCACGATACTGCAGGGGTGCGCGAACTGGGGCGAGGCCGCATCCGAACTTTCCCCACTTGGGCCTTAGTGGAGCTCCCTATGGAACCACGATCCATGTGAAGGGTGCGCCGAACTGGGGCGAGGCCGCCATGCGAACCTTCCCACTGGGGCCTTCGTCGGAGCTCCCTATGGGGCCACGATTCTCGTGAGGGGTGCGCCGAACTGGGGCGAGGCCGCCATGCGAACTTTCCCACTGGGGCCTTCGATGGAGCTTCCTATGGGGGGGGCAGCGGGAGGTGTGACGCGGAGCGCTGTCTCTCCAAAACGAGGACCCAACACCACGGGATGGTTTGGAATGCCGAAATGGGTGCGGTGTGGGGGAGGAGGGAGAAGGAGGATGATGATGATGATGATGATGACGATGATGAGGAGGAGGAGGAGGAGGAGGAGGAGGAGGAGAAAGAGGAGGAGGAGAAGGAGGAGGAGAGGTGGGACGCGGGGCGCTGCTTCTGGAAAGCGAGGACCCAACACCACAGGATGGTTGGGAATGAACAAGCATTCCGAAACATTTCAAAACCATAACCTCGAACCTCGAAGCCCCCTTGGCGGCGCCTCCGGCGACGCCTCCCGCGGGCCCCAGGGACGGGGGTACAGCGCCGATCCAAGAAATCCGCGCGGACCTGCGACAGATTCTGTTTGTGCAAATTTTTTGTTCCCCGAAGAGAGGGAGGTGCTGGGTGATAGAGATTAACCTCATGAACCAGGCGGCTGACCACGAGTCAGCCAGAGCGACGCCGCACCTGCCCACAGCCAGCTGCGGATGATTTGGCGTTGCGCCAGCTCGCTGCACGCTTCGCGGGCGTGACCGAACTGGCAGTGCCAGCCACAACGGGCGAAGGCCAAGAAAACAGTTCGAACGGGGGCATTGGAGGGCCCCCCCACGCCACGCACCGATGCAGTCATCGTCCGTGCATTCCGCTTTCTTTGGCCTGCCTACTCCCCTTCCCCCCTTGTCCCTTCCGTTCCACTCGATTTCCCCCCATCCACGCAAGCGTCCCCGTACCTTTCCGATCCCCTGCCGCCCTCCCACCCTGCAGGCACTGACACCGTTTCGGCCTTCCCCTCTGCCCTGTCCTCCCCTCTGGGATCGTGGCCAAGCGGGTGGCCGACGCCGAAGGGGAAAACGCCGCTGTGGTAGCGGACCAACACGCCCACCGACTCTCGACTTCCCTGCGTAGGGAGAACGCGAGGGCGGTGCTGCGGCGCCCCCAGACGCAGTCTGGAGGGGCGAAGGTGGCCGCGGCCCGTGTGGCTGCGGCCACAGCGGCCTCCGCGGTGGACGCCGTGCGAAGCTTTCCTGGCGTTGCTTAGCGCCCCCCGCCCACCCCCCCTCGTCCTTGCTGGGCAGCACGAGCGCCCCCCCGCCGCGCCCTTCGCCGGCCGCCCCTATCTCGGCGAGGCGGTGGATGGATCCCGAAGAGGGCAGTCCCCACCAAGCCGCAGCGTGATGGGCTCGGCCAGGCACCCCGCAACGATCCCGAGGCCCTCCCCGACGCCTTTCCCGACGTCCATCCCCGTGCCCTGCCCCGCGCCCAGCCCTTCGCCCAGCCCCACTGCAGCACGACGAACCCGCCGACGAACCCGACGACCGCCAGGAGGTGGAGCAGGCAGTGCCGCCCTCGGACGACCGCGACGGCCCTCCCAGACGACTGCCAATGCCCCCCCCCGACGCACACCGCCCATTCCACAGCTACGCCTGCGCCGCCTGGTCGGTGCCGCCGCCGTAGGGTCCGTAGCGTCGTCGCGGGTGGCCCTTCTGTCTTTGCCCCCGGCCCGGCCTGTCTGCTTGCGGTTGCTTCCCGTCTCCTTCTCTTCCTTGCTTCCCTCCTTTTCCTTTCCTCCTGCTCTCTGCCTGCTGTCTCCGCCTGGCCCCCCTCTTCCGCCTGCCCGCCCGCCCCGTCGGCCCTGGCCTCCCGCCTGCGCGTTCGTCGTCGTCTGCCTGCTGCTCCCCTCCTCGTCCCCTTCCGCCAGGCAGCACAGCCTGCCCGGGACCAGCGTGGCGGCTTGTAGGGCTTCAGCGAGCACCAGTACTATGAACCGGCGCTTTGTTTTCTACATCTCAGTTGCGACATATGACGAGTAGCTAATGGACAGTTCACTGTTTGCGAAACCAGCAGCCGCGGACAGTTCAATGTTCGCTTCTTCTCCTCCTCCTCCTCCTCCTCCTCCTCCTACTCCTCCTCCTCCTCCTCCTCCTCCTCCACCTCCTCCTCGTCCTCCTCCCCCTGTCATATGTACGTACCACCATTTTCTGGTTGCGCGCCACACGATAGGGGTTATTTGGGGGATCAAGGTCCTCGAGGACGCCCAACGGATACAAGCCAAGTCAGCGCAATGGGAGTGGATGCGTGGGAGTGGTCGGCTGTCCGATATGGAGCGAGCGACTCGAGCTCAATTTTACAATAAGCCTCTTCTCCCCCCTGACTGCATGTCATGCGCCACATGGTTCCCCTAAGTGTTCCTTCCAGGACGTCCGCGGTCGTTCGGGAATGGTTTCTCGCCTCGGCGCCAATCACAACCCCAACGCCCGTGCAATTACTTGTTACGGGTACCATGATCATCTCTGCCCTGCCCACTTTCCCTCCACAACCTCCGTGGTCCTTTCTCTGGGTGCTCGGAAGAGGGAGGCCAGGAAGAGGGGGGGGCGAGCATCACGGCCCCTGGAAAGTGCGCGGACAGGGGGTTAGGCGGGTGGGGGCGTGTTGAACGAATCAGAAGATGGGGACATGACATCTGGGAGACGTCGTGGCCCCTGCCATGATGTACCCCCCCTCTCCTGGTCCCCCCCCCCTCTTTGACGCCTCCGCCTTCCTCCCGACCCCGAGCCTTCCCCCGTCCGTCCTGGTACGTCGAGCGCACGCTGCCGTGGATCTCGGCTTCGTGGATCTGGCGCGTGGGCGCCAGATCCACGGCTCGGGGAAGGCCCTCCCCCGAAACACGCGGCCCCGATACCGCCCGCTCTGGCGACGGACCGCGCCGAGTCCATCCGGAAGCGGGGACCAGCGCTCATCCAAGCGCCCGAGTCCATGATTGCGCTTCCTCGAGCGAGAAGGGAGGAACGACACATCAGACTATGCAGATCAGCCAGCGTGGGCCCCGAACAGAGTGTTCCTAGCAGCACGCACTGCGCCATCGAGGTGGAGCATCCTGTGTGGTGCAGTCTACGTGGTGCAACAGATGGAGTGCAGACTTTGGTGCGCAATCCAGGTTGTGCAATCTAGGTGGTGCAGTCTTTGTGTTGTAATATTGGTGGCGCAGTCTATGTAGTGCAATGGATGTGGTGCAATGGTGCAACACTATATCAATACATGCATTGCGATATTTTTTAAGCAATCTAGTTTGTACAATATTTGTGGAGCAACCTAATCGGTGCACTATACGTGGTGCAATATATGTTGTGTAATCTACATGGAGCAAAACATGTGGTTGTGCAATGTAGGTGTAGCAATCTATGGGGTGCAATCTATGTTGTACAATCTAGGCGGCGACGGGGCGACGACGGCGAGCAAGGAGCCGCTAGACCGACAATCAGGTCCAGATGACAGGCGGCGACGAGGCGGCGACGTGGCGGCGACGGCGAGCAGGGAGCCGCCAGACCGACGTTCAGGGGCATGTTCTTAGGAAAGAATAAGAACCCCTAATCTGCAAGCACTGTTTGGGGACTCATTTCTCGGAGGTCCGCGCGGATTTCGTGGATCGGCGCTGGACCCCCCCTCCCAGGCGCGCGGAGCGTGCCTGATGCGGTGCCCGAGGCGCAACCAGGGGGGACCAGCGCCGATCCACGAAAGCCGCGAGGAGCTTCCGGTGTAGCTCTTGGGCCGTCTCACTGGCTGTCTCGGGGCCCTCTTGGACCGTCTTCGGGGCCTCTCGACGTCCTCTTGTCCCATCTGTGGGCCTGGGGCCTTTGGATGGGCAGCGATAGGGGGGGGACAAGCTCAGGGGGGAAACATCGAGCTGGAATCGGCGACACATCACCCATATATCGGCGACAAGCCCCCCCGAGAAAGGACCCGCACTCTCCCCGGCGGGGGGGGGGGCTATCAGGCCCCCATCGGCGACGAATGGGCGACTGCGGGGTCGATGCGTTCCCCCCGAGGCCCATCCGCCCTATCGCTGCACCTCACCTCTTGCCCTCGGGCAGGTCGCACGGGCACGCGGCGGCACGCGGGGAAGCCCATGGGGGGCGCCCGCCGGCGGCGGGGGCGGCGTCCTCGCCGCCTTGACGACGAGCTGCACCGAGGCCAGCCCGAATCTGGCGAGCTCCTCGTGCAGGGGCTTCCACCTCTCCTCGCAGCTGCTGGGGCAGGGGGGGGGGGCGGAGGCTCGAGGGTCGAGGCTGCTTCGAACCCGCGGGGGGGGGGGGATCGAGGGGTGGCGGATCGAGGGTTCGAGCTTCGAGGGGGTGGAGGATGTAGACTTCTTGGGCATCAGCCGCGGCACGGCCCACATGCACCAGCAGAGGTGGGCGATGCCTCTCAAGGGTGGACGTCAAGACGCCGGCGCCGACTGCACAGCATGCCTGTCTGGCCAGTGCATCCAGCGAGGCGATGTTCTGGTGAGAAGCTCGAACAGAGCGGCGGCCGACTGGGGGGTGGAGGATCGAGGATCGAGGTTGCGTCGAGGATCGAGGATGAGGACCGCGGCTCGAGGTGGAGGGTCGAGGGAGGTACTCTCCGCTCTTTAAAAGTAGAATCGGTGAAACTAGGTCTCGGCTAAACTAGATCGGGAGTTTAGGTGCCCGAGTTCCACAATCCCGAAAAATATATCGGCCCGCTTACACTCTCATTCCCCAAAGCATACTTCAATATTTCTTTCCGCCCCAACATACGTGTGTATCTGTGTATGGGGTTGAAGTACAAGAGTACAGAACCCCTGATCCGTTGGTAGAGAGATGGAGGGATAGATGGATATCTTTCCCTCCCAAGCGATCAAGGTACGATCGCTCCAACTCAGTACCTGAGCCCAAACGGCCAGGTGCGGGAGAGGTAAGGATAAGGAGTATATATGAGGGTATTACACGGGTTCCATACACACACCCCGTCCCGAATCCCGCCCGTGAAGGCAGGACTCGGGATCAGGAGGATGGAATCCGTAACCTCAGAACTCCTTTACCTTAAATCTAAAAGGCAGCTGGGCTAAAAGTCAGCGGAGCCCAGTTGCAAGTTGAGGTAAGAAGAGATACCTTGGGTCTCTTTTTCTTCTCCAGGCGGACTTTGCCGCCCCCTCGGTGCGCCCCCCCAAAACGCTTCGGCACTCGAGGGGGGAGAAGAATGAGACAAAGGTAGGCGGAGAAAGAAGATCTGAGCACCAAGGCAACATGTAATCTGCCTCGCAAGATTTGCGAGGCAGGTGTTGCCACCAGCTAGCAGATTATTCTCGACGCAATATTGTTAAATTGTTAAAATATGCATGCTAAGATCGTGTTGACGAACACAATCTTGAAATCAAACACAAGCCTGCCTAAAAGCAAATGTATGCCAATATCGTGTTGACGAACACGATCCTGAAAGAAATGCAAATCTGCGTTAAAGCAAGTACCTGGCCAGGAGAAAATGTCGTGTTGATGAACACGAAAATGATGTATAAAAATCTGTTTGGCGACTCCCGTTGGCGTTGCTCCTTAGGAGGCTGCCTCGGTGATCGCAAAAGATATCTATATGTGTGTATGGCCACTTGTGTGAAAGATTGAAGTGGCCTAAAAGAATGTATTAGCCACCGCTCAAGGCGAACTTTGATGAACGGAATTTCTGCTCTTGAGCAGTGGGCCTTGCGGCCGACTCACTACGCGTCGCCGTCCTTGTAGAACCTGCGGTCCCACACCCTCTGGCCGTTGTACGTCACATAGCTTGTCGTAAACGTTTCCCAAGTGGTCCTCGGGATCCAGTTGCGGAACCAATCGTTGTACGTGATATCCTGGATGTACACATACTCGTCGTTGTTGATCGCAATGTAGATCCAACATTTGATGTAGTAACTCCAATATCGAAGACCCCAATCGCTGTCCTCGAGGTTGTGGCGCCAGTAAGCAGCGTAATCAGATGTACGTGCTCTCTTGGCGCGCGGCATCGCGGGCATGTAGTCCTCCGCGCCTGAGGCGCTGGATGCAGCGGCGTCGCCAGGAGCAGGGCGCGGCGGCGGCCGCGGCGGCGGCCGCGGCTCCATGGCGTCATCGGACTGTTGGGAGTGTGTATCTGGATCGGTTCTCATCCCTGTACTACCCCCACTCTGGTCAGTGTGTGACGGATCGAGGGAGCCTATCAGCTCGTTGGCAATCGCGGCAAGCTTGCGCTGGGTGAACTGTTCACGGGTTCCGTCCCCTCGAGGGAGAGAAACCGTAATCAGTCCGCGCGCCTGCCGCGTCTGCCTGTCAATGCGTCCCTCGTTCAGCCACCACTTTCTCCGACCAGCCTGTCCTGTCCTAATACTGACGTCAAGGATGTCCCACGCGTCGCGCATGTCCTCGACTCTCCAGGGCTTCTTGCCGACATTCACGCGGGCTCATGTCATCTGATGATGGAATCTGAGGTCGTTGAGAAAGCGTTGAATGAGATTGGCGTATGGGTAGTACAGAGGTCGGTCGTCCTCGGATTCGCCCATTAATCTGCATTCATGTGCAGGCGGGCTACCGGCTTCGACCCACTTCTGATACCTCTTTTTGGACGTATTGGCCAATCTCCGCAACTGATCTTTCTCTGTGCCTATGGGGGATCGCGCACCCGTCATAATGACATGTGCGCCATCCTTCATGTATCTCGCGACCTGGTCCTCGGACAACGTCGTCTTGATCCAGTTCGTCAACTTCTGGAGGTACGCGAGGTCACTCTGTGTGGCGGTGCTCTTACCTGCGGCGCCTACGGCCACAGTGTATTGCCAACATATATCACAGAGTGTGCCGTCACCTGTGACGATCCCGAGGGACAGATCTCGACCGCAATTGTTGCAGAGCGGTATGGGATGCAAGATCGTCTCGGGGGCCCCTGCCGAAGTCAGGTGATCGCGGGATCCCAGCGGGTGTCCTGACCGCGAGCGAGGCTCTGACCGATCTGATTGATCGCCTCACGATTGATCTCGGTGTTTGGTCTGGAAGCGATCGATCTGCTTATACCCTCGATCTCGATCCGAGACAACCTTTCCCCTGGCAGTCCTTTGTACTCTATCTTGACGTTGTCGGTATCCTCAGTACCGCCATGGCATACGTTCTCCTCACGAAGACGGCGAGCCTGCTTCTGCAAGGTAGCCTCGTTGTCGCCCTCCTCGCGCTTGAGTCCCGTCTGCTCGGCTATGATACGTACCATAGTCTCCTGATCGGGAGCTGCAGAGGCAACACTGCCTGGGTCCTGGGGAATATCCTGCTCTGCGCCTTCCTCTCGATGCGCAGCAGGTGTTTCCACCAGCTTTTCCCGCGCAGGAAACTCTGGATCACCGTATGTCGCAGTGCAATTTTTGTATAGGTCACGCAATGCCTGAAGTGCAGGATGGTGGTCATGGATGACTTCCTTGGCGAAATCTGGTAGTTCCACGATACTATCTTTCAAGATGTTCTGGTATACCTTGGAAATCCATTGAAAGATGCCAGTGGTCGATTCCTCGATTGTCTCTGGGTCGAGGTAGTGTGCCAACTTTTTGAAGAAATGATCTGCACCACAATTGGGTAAGTCACGTGCCCACTTGTGGGTATGATTGTAGTTCAATTGATATGACTCCGCATTCCATGCTTTCGATCCAAACCGAATTTCAAATTGTAAATGTGACTGAATTTTGTCCATTACGATTCTGTCCGCGCCACTGTGTATCTCGATGATCTGCCTCATCTTGATCATAGGCGAATCCACCAATAACGCCGATGTCCAACAATACACGCGGCAATCATCAGACTGTCTAATCCATCTTGAATCCTCGTCGGGGTCGTAGTCTGGATGGCCAGGGAAATTCGATGGCGGATCAATGATGTTATCGAGGATGCTTGTCTCGATCTGCTCTTCTGCTTGGATGTCTGCCGAGAGGTCTGCCCTCATGTTGTCGTTCGCAGCTTTCTCATCTGCAGTAAGAACGATATTTGATATGTCCACGATTACGGTGATCAGTGGATCATGCGATAATGCTGTACCCTGTCGAGGAATGTCGCCCGTCTGAGCGTTGTCCTCGGCAGGTGTGGCCACCAGCTCGTCTGGATCAGGTGTCCGTGGAGCGGGCCTTCTTGGTGGTGTACGCGGAATACGTGGTCTATGGATGCTAGGCATTCCAAGGTATGGTAAGCTACCGCTAACCTTGTGCTGCAGTATCTCCTCGCTGCATGATGTCGGGCCTTTCAGGGCAGTCTCCATCCATGTTGGATCGATGGCGTGTTCTTCGATACGAATCGGTAATGCAAATACAACGCCCTTGAGGGGCATGCTTTTGTCATTATACCAGATATTTACCCATCGTAAGCCGCAGTTGAGAATAGGTACTTGTACCGCAAAGAACTTGTCGAAGATGCCGAAATGGATGATTGGACCATATATGTGTCCCTTGGACAAGGCAATCTTGGCATTGTGATTGCCTTTGGGCCAATGGTTGTCGTAGTGGAAGCATTTGGTAGAACCCCAATTCTTAATGACAATGAAGTCGCCCATTCGAACATCGTTAAATGCAGGACGACGATCCCAATCTTTTTGCATGATCTTTGCTGTGATTGGTCGAAGAGCTTCACGACAATGTGATAATGCAATCAACCATTCTTTATCATCTGCTTTGTGATTGGTCTCCTGGATCATAGCACGTACTATTTGCTCGTCCAAGGCGTCCTCTGCGGATGTACGGCCAGCAGGGGTTTCCCCCGGCCTGGCCGAGGGTGCTGACGCTGGCGTCGTCCTTGGAGGCTCCATGTCTTGGTCGGGGTCGATAGGTGCCAATCCAGGTGGGTCGTCAATAAGTTCTCCAGGGAGGCAGGCGCAAATCTCGTACTTGCTCAATGGCTCTCTGGCTGCCAATGGCGGGTAGTCCCATGGGTCGCCGTCTGGCCGCAGCTGCTGGCCATGCATGTGGTGTGGTTTGAGGCGGCGAATTGCAATGATTGCCGCAGCTGGTACCACGTCCTCAGTCATGATAGCGCCCTGAGCACCCAACCAAAATCTGCAACCTGCTTTTGTGGCGATTTCCATGTTGATCACCAGCTCGACTTCGTTCTTGTAGCTGTTGAACTTGTACGATTCCACTGAAGTATGTGGGTTCTTTTGAACATTGTTCAAATATGTGCTAGAACTGAAGAATGCCTCAGACCGCTGCGATGGTTTGTAATTTCTGTCTCTCTGAGAATGTGGTTCAACATATCCAGGTATGATCCCTGTCTTCAATATGTTCTTCCAGGCACGGGATGCTGTGCCATGATGGAGATACTTGATATCTGTCCACTGTAAGCTCTCCCATCCCATATTCCATGGCTTTGAAGATGGGTTGACACAACTGTGACCACCAACGCACC
Organism: Prorocentrum cordatum; assembly: GCA_963575745.1. Taxonomy (NCBI): domain Eukaryota; class Dinophyceae; order Prorocentrales; family Prorocentraceae; genus Prorocentrum; species Prorocentrum cordatum. The sequence continues at coordinate 15,381 of CAUYUJ010009408.1, read as the reverse complement.
GAATAGCAATAACGCTGTTCCAGTCAAAAGTGCTGGGGTCACCTCCGTCAGGAATCGGCTTGGCGTATATCTCGATTCTGTTTTTCTGCGGGTCAATATGCTTCTGGAATGCACGAATAATGAATATCGGATAGTAGTCGTTCCAATCGGTGTATCCATCATTTTCACCGTCTTTCTTGAAATGTGCCACTGCCGCTTCCATGGATGGTCCATTGTGTCTTTCTTTGCGATCTCGGAATTTCCATTCGACCATTTCTTTAAATGATTTCCAATTGCTTGGAATATTCCAATCATTCTTTGTTGTTTTGTCCCAGATATTAATACGTCTGTCATGAAATTGGTTGATCCAAAACTTTTTGTAGTGAATCTCGTGGCGTAACATAGTTGTGATGTCTTTGCTCATGTATTTGTTTGTTCCCAGCCATTCTTCATCAATTAGCTCAGGACCATAACGTACATCGTCGTAATGTGGCAATGATATCCATTTCCACTCTGGGAAACAACCAGATTGTGCGATGTCAGGCGCATGAGATATCACACTATCATCATGCAGTAGCTGCTCGTACCACTCTTGGTCTTCGATGCAGGCGAATCCATTGGTCGCTTTCGTGCCCCGCAACATTGGGCACATGTATGGATGGTCATCTTTGACGCCTGCTTGTAGCTTCCATTCGCGAATAGTGCATGAGTTGTCGAAGATCCCGAGCTTGCTGGTATCCTCGTGCATGGAACGCTCACAGCTGTCCTGCCATGACAATATATTCATCTCATGTGGAGAAGGCTCCTCCTCAGCAGGAGTTGCCTCCAGCTCCATTGCCTCAAGGTCGGTGCCGTCATCAGGGATCGGTACCGCCTCAGCTTTTGGGAGCTGATCTGCTGGGTGTTGTTCTGCTTTAGGCTCTGGAGTCGATGGTTGCGACGCTTTGATCGATTGCGGTCCAGGTTGCAGTGGATCAGGCAATGGGCCTGGTGGGGCTGGCTGTGCTGTGTCATCAGCTGCCCTCCATACGGATGTAGGAACATTAGGGTCATGACCCAAAGCAACTCGATCCAGTGCATTCTGTTTGAAGAATGTTTTGCATGCCTCAATGTTCTTCTCGTTCTCGGCAGCTGGGCCGATGCGGTGAGAAGACAATCTGTTTTCTTCTGCAATGAGTCTTGATTTGGTCGCATTATCGTCTCCATCCAAGTCTTTGATCTGATGTAAGAATTGCTCGAATACAACCCAAGTAACTGCATGTGCATCTTCAACAGTTTTGACGATCTTGGGTTCGAGAAGTTCATCTTTCTCAAGAGAATGCCAAGATGCCCAAGCCCCAGGGTATTCTTTGATCAACAGCATAAGGTACTGGAATAGTCATTGTATGCCATAACCCATGGATCATTATCAGGAAGGGTTTGGTCAGGATCGCTAGGGTCCGTTGCTGGCGTACGTGTAGACCTTCCAGGAGTCGGCTCAGTCGAGTCGCCCGTCTCGGCAGGCAGTGATGCCGGCAATGTGCCCTCGGCACATGACGCCATCCACGCACAATGAGCCATCTCGTTTGCCGTCTGTGTCATCAATGTTGTGAGGATGAGGTCTCTTTTCCATTCGTTTGTCAACTTTTCTCTGAAGTCGAGGGCTGCCATGATTTCCTTGGCCTGAGTGTAGGCCTGGTTGTCCGTGACAGAAGTCAGCAATGGCGGCCTGAATGGATATGGCTGAGAAGGAAGAGACTGTATCAAGGCGCAAAAATTGCGATAGCATACTGCGTCGCAGAATTGCGTTGTAAACATTGCCATGTTATGGTTGTTCTGTTTGGCGTGCCAAGCCTGTGGGGTAACCCTGTCGTACGTATCCACCCAATGGTCGGATGGAAGAACAGTGATACCACGGTTCTGCATGATAGTGATCAAGTCGCTCGTGTGGTGATCAAAGTTCGGGTGTGCGCCCATTGCGCTGCTTTTCCAGGTCCCATGACCGTGGGGCAGCGGAAATACTGCATCACATCGACAAAACGTGATACGTCCACGAGCACGTGTACGGGCATGAGCGTCGGGACGCCGCACTCACATTCCATCTTTTGGAGCTCGTGTACGTTGGTAGGAGCACGACTGTGATGTCGGCGCATGTCGATGGTGTTCTGTCCAGGATTGGCACATGCGATGTCGTTCGCACTCCATACTACCATGGCATTGAGTCCCCTGTGATAGTGTCTTTGTTTTATGGATGATGGGAAATCATTGGCCCAGTATTCCCAAATGGTCTCATTCAACTCGCGCCACTTCTTGATGGAAGCGTTGTCGCTTTGAAACATGAGGCCTCTGGCTTCTCGGATCTTCCTGATCATATTGCGCTGCTCAAGGGTGTTCTCAAACTGATTGTTGAGAAGAGCGTTGGAACGGCTTTCCTCTTTCTCGAAACGTTGCTTGCGTAGTTCCTCCATTCCGTATCGTACGCCTTCATAACCAGCTTCAGGCAAGAGAACGCAATCTTAACCAATCGGCGTATCATTCTGTCTGAACCATTCCCTGTAATTGCCAAAAGAGAATGCCCACATCATGATGTCGTCGCGGATCATGGTCGACAAGTGCTCGAGAGTAGCGCCACCCATGTATTCCGCGCGGTTAAAGCACGGCATGAATAGCGGTACAAGGGCAGTATTTGATGCTTTGGCGAGGTCGATTCTCTTCTGGGCAGCGTTGAGCTCGTCGATGCCGAAAGTGGGGTACTTCTGGTGTTTTGCACCCTTAGCCCCTTTCTTCGGATGCATGATCCATGTTGAATCAGTGTACAAGTTGGTCCATTTGTACGCATGACCCGATGGCCCAAATGCATGATGTAATAGTAGTCCCAAGTCCTCTTGTACGAGGGAGTGCCACCCATTGTCTGACAATAGGGTAGAAACCAAGCGACCACCACAGAAAGCACTGTATTTTGCGTGGTCCAGCTCAAATGGGTCAACATCATTGCCAGGGGTCATGCCAGGGTCAATCGAACCCATGTGGTCAGCAGCGTCGCCGAAGAAGTCGTTGCCCTCGTTGTATGGTGTCCAACGATAGGTACGTTCTGTTTCTTGTGGGTCATCCAATATCGCCACCCAACCATTCGGATGGTCGGATGGTGTTGCCACCGTCTTGGAGTTTGATCCGATACTTCCAAAGCCTCCGCGCGCAGTCAACCATGTAGTAAGCTTGCGGCGGAACTTCATTGTTTGGGTAAGGTCGGAAAAAGCTCTCGTATTGGTGACCAAGTTATCCTCGACGATATGACCGATGTGCCCAGATGTATCCGATGTCCTGGCGATGCCAGGTGGACGAGTAGGTAGCTTGGCCATTGCACGATCAATCTTAGGAGCATAGCATGGCGTTACCAATCCATTCTGGTATACATCGGATGGTGCACTCAGACCATTGTTGTAATAATTTTGCGTATCCGTAACGCTGTCCTCGGTGTATTGTCCCAGAACTGCACTGCCAATTTTGGACCAATCGTTGTGAATCATCATCCACTCCGTCTTCAGTATCATTGTAGTAAAGTTTGATGGTGGACATTTGCGGTCTGATCCTGGGATCGTCGCATTCAAATGATCATGTAGTCCACGAGCACTGTCTTGTACTGAAGGATTGCGATTGAAAAGGCTGGAAATCATACACATAGCACGCATGAAAGATAGCCACGGCGTAGCTGTGAACGTGTTGTACTCGTAGTTGGCGTTGCCGCCGACGGATCCACTCTCAGTGCTGGCCCATTTCTTAGCCTCGACGGACGCGAAGCGGGCAAGTTCACGGATAGAAGACTCGTCGGGTACGCGGAGATCAAATTCTCCGCTCCGATCGGCACGCCGTTGATGTATGTATCTGTAACCATCTTCGGGATCACGAGGACGACCAGTTTGAGCGTGGTACGCGAAGCCCACGCGGTCATCGTCCCTGGCGTTCGGGTCGTACTCCTTGTCGTAGCCGATGGGCCAGCCGACGAGGTTGAGCGGCTGTGCCTGATCCATCTCGTGGATGGAGGGGTCGGGGTTAGAACCGATCTCACTTATGTTCGCCTCGCAAGCGGCAAACAGGATGCTTGTAAGCTTTGTAGCTCGAGTCGTAAAATTGCTGCGGAGTGAACGAATAATCAATGTCCTAACTCTCTCTGCATCTCGTTGAGGTGAGGGAGGATGGCGAGGATGTCTACCGTGCGGTGAACGTGCGCGTGAACGAGGTGCGCGCGACGCAGTATCTGCGGCTGGTACGCCATAGTGGTACATGCATGCACATAGTCCCTCATGGTTAGCTTGCCCAACACACTGAAATCCGCATTCTGATCCTACCTCGCCCCATCTTTCTTTTTCCGTAAGCAATATCTTGCATATTTCTGGGCATCCATTCAATTTAGGAGGTTCCGCTTCATGAGGTAAACCGTCGGGCCTCCGAGGCCCTCGTATCGGCGGACATTGTATCGGAGTAACAGGAAAAATAAGCGAGTGTTCCAAGATGTCCTTCCAAAGGTCTGCTTTCTTGGTCTCGAAATGTTTGGTCATCATATCTGCGATCTGCTCTTTTGTTCCTACATATTCAAGCTCGATGTGTTCAATTTGGCATGTTTCGCATATCCAATCCAGATTGATACGATGAGTACGATGAAGATGACGAAGTGCTGGTGTACGTCCCTTTTGGACAATTTTGATAACGGCCTGGTTATCCTCCAAGACGATAAGTCGTACTTTCGGTGCACTGATCTCTGGAGCTGGCTCTGGATCCACGTGTAGTATGGTACCTTCATGGGATATTGTACGTCTCTTTGGAGTCGTAGGCAAATCCGTATTTAGCGGTAGTTGCCTACGGCCAGGAGAAGATCCCCGAGTAGGGGGTGCCTTGCGAGGCGATGGTTTACGCTTCTTTTTGGCTGCCAATGTAGGACCAATCGCCGGGTCAACGTGTCGATGGCAACTCAGGCATGTATTCTTCTCTTTGCATGTTTTGGCAACTCCCACCACGGCTTCCCAGAATGATAGTAGTGGTAACCCTTCCAGTCGTAGTGCCGAATCGAGAGCAACGATCTCCGATTCAGTAGATGAATGTGAAACAACCGTTTGTTTCTTACATACAGCGTTGACTGGAAAGAACGTATTGGGTCCAACAAGCGCAGCAAAAACACCAGTAGTGGATTTGGATGATGTAATGCAATCAGCGAACGAGGCGTCAGTGAAGAGCATGATGGATAACTTGTCTGATGAATCGCCTATCCATCCGTGTAAGCAATGTGTACGCGTCGTTTTGATGTAGCATATCAACCGATGTAGACGTTTGTCACATGTAGTATTCCATTTGGTAATTTCTCTGGCCAACATACATACCGGATGTAGAAGATCGAAACGACAGCAACGTGCAAAGTACAGGATCTTCATTAGTACACTTGCCGCGTCCTGGCCGAGAACGCCCTCGTCTGAATAGTCGGACTCAGTGAAGGAGGTGTCCTCGATGCCAGGGGTCTCTGCGTCGGGTAGATCATGGTATGTGGCGGGTATGGTATTGGTAGAAGTTGTGTCGACCGATTTTGCTGGGCTGCATGATCTTGTCCGTGCGTTGAGCACACTAGTAGGTCTGGCGACCGACCCAGAGGAGGATGGCGATTTGGATCGCGAAGCCCTCGGCGAGTCGGATCGTTTCCGACGTGACCCTGTTCCCTGGGCGCGCTTGGAGGCGCATTCCAGGTACCGCTCAATGCACTGATCTGTAAAACCAAGCATGTCATGTCGAATACCACGAACGTGTTTTGCCGTATTATAGTCTTTCTCATTGTGTGCAGGTAGCATAGGGCGTATTGTGGACATTCTTTTGTCGAAGATGCTCTGCGGTACATCACATGCTTGTTGTCCACAACCCAAATATTGTGAGTATGGAGTAGGCGGATCCAAATCGATACCGCTTTTACGAATATAATCCCAGCCAGTCTGTAGATTATGAGCTGGGCCGGCCAATTTAAAATCGTCCACATATACTGAAAGTATCAGTCCCAGTTTGTTGTGTCTCCATACGCATTCCCATCCTGAAATAGGCTCGAAACCGACGCTTTCCAAGCATGTACGGCATTTTCGTTCCCAAAAGACACCTGCGAGAGGGTGTCCGTATAGTGCCAGTCGCAATCGGCACACTGGGTTATTGTATTTTGACCATGATGTCGGTTGTCGCCATTTTGGTATAGTAATCCAAGTATCAACTGGATCAATTCGTCCGTCGCCGTACAATAATGCCTGCGTGTAAGCTCCAGGTGCGTCACTTTGCTCCCCTGCATATTGCGGTAATAACGCAGTAGCATCGCAAAGTTTGGAAGCCTCTATATGCGAAGCACTGGAAGCGGCGTCGGCGAATATGGCGGCCAAACCAGTTTCATCTTTGCCTGTATTGCCCTGAACCACCACTCTGCCCTTGAATTTACGTAGATCAGGAGGAAGTTCATCATGTTTGACTGAAGATAATTCCAATATATTGAAGAAATGCACCTTTGTTCCATTGCGAATAGCTTGTGACTCAATGTCAGCTTTTTCTGCAACAGTCTCCAACATCCATGTTTGTTTCGTTTCCAATCTCTCGTATTCTTTTCGTAGGGCTTATTGTGCACGTGGTTCTGCGGCAACTTCTTTCTTACTCAGGTTTCTGGTAACTAATGCTGGGCGTGACCATGTCGAATCTGGTATTTTATCTCTGTGTGCCGGCATGTAGTTGGTCTCACATGGCATGGTTGGTATTGCTACCGACTGGGTGAACTTGCGTATGAGCGGGTTCAAAGTCCCAAAGTCGGTTCCTTCATTATCCACAAATACCAAAGCACGTTCTTCTCCATCGTGCTGTTGTGGTAGTTGACGGTAGTATAGTACCGTGGCAATGTTACGTGGCCCACCGGGTAATTTGGCATACAGTATTTCTTTGTTTGTCACGCCTTTGACATTCTCGTCGCGGATGACGTCGCCATTGTCAGTGTCGTATGTAATCCGTCGTTCCACAGTATTCCATGTGGGTCCGCCTGATGTAGTAGTACGGAAATTGTTGACCTGTTTATCCTGTCTTGTCCACACTCTCAATGCAGCACGATCGCGAATCTCACGGGCTCGTTTAACGTCGTTGGCGTAATCGATCTCTTTCTTTTGCTGTCCACGGGAAAGTGTTTTCCAATGCTCGGGAAGAACGTGATCAGGACGTGTAGTAGTCTGCACACGTGTCTCGCGTCCACGAACCACCATTTTGCCGTCTGGCGTCATTTTTGGAAGCTCATAGAACTGTATCGTGCCTGTCCATGGCTCGCTCAACTCCCTGTGGTCGTTGGCGCTAACACCATCCCAAACATCTCGGAAGTTACTTTCGCCTTCGAAAGTAGAAGTCGTTTTGAAATCTCGTGTCACGTCGAGTTGGTCAACAGGTACTGGTATATTCATGACGTCGTCCGTTGGGATGAATAGCTTCTTTCTTGGGATACGAATGTGTCTGATGACGCGATATCCACGCTGTTCCCAGTAGTCTGGCTCCGGCGCTGGTGCAGCAACTTCAGAAGCCGATGTCTGGATATCAATAGCGTTATCTTCCGTTGTCATCACAGACGGATCATCCCATTCTTTAGGGTAAGAAAGTGGAGGATCAGGCATTGTCTTGTCGCCCAAGGGTCGAGAAGTAGATGCCTTCACCTCGTCGTGTGCCTCAGGGTTATGATGTCGTAGAGTGCCATCTTTCACGGGGTAGGTGAACTTGCCATCAGGGATGATGATGTCTTTGACTCTGTGCACATGACACAGATCACCATCGGGATTCTTGGCGTATGTAGCCGTGTCCAAAACAAGGTAGTCACCTGACCATCGTCCACCAGAGTGTAAGTGGTATCCCATGAATAACCCTTCCCGAGTATTTTCTTTAAACTTTGCAGTCTCGTCGTTAATCTCGGGGTTGAGGCATTTCCAAAATATCCGAGCACCGAATGGTATGCAGTGCCCAGGGAAGCTTTCACCAAATCTTATTTCATGAGCTGTCTTTTCTGCATGCTCCTCGTTGAGGGCAGCGACGCCCGTGGATGTATGCACAAAGTTGTGTCCACAGCAAAAGGCTTGCATGGCCTCTTTCCACAATTCGTGTCCCAGACCAGACATATGTAACACAGCTCTGGTACCAAGAATGACTATTTTGACAACGCGCTCAATCAATCCATTTGTCTGTGGACGATGTGGCGTACTCGTGTCGTGTCTCCATCCCAGTTGGCGGCAAGCTTTCTGAAGCTCTCCAGAGTTGTCTGTGTAGATGTGCTTCACTTCATCGTTCGCGGCGATGAACTGTTGAAAGGATGCCTTTGTAGTAGCTGCGTCTTTGTGTAGCGCTGGGTAGGCCATGAAGATGCCAGTATATCTGTCAAGGACAACAAGTGCATATTTGTCGCCATGTTTGTCCGCGGCATCGTCTTTGGCCAGTGCGATGTGGTCGGCAGTTAGAGCTTCACCGAACTTCTTCGGGACAAAAGCTTCGTAGGCGTTATCCTCTTCGGTGGGGTCTGCCGGTGGATGTGGTTTGTGCTGTCGTCTACACGGGGCATTCTGTGCCATCGTACGAGAACAGATCTCACAGTCAGGATGTTTTGGGCTGTGAGTCATGTAATGCATCGGATCGATCGGTTTCTTCTGTCTGTTGGGTAGAACTCGATCGTTGTCTGGATGCATTCGTGTGGGTGTTTCTGTCGATATGTCGTTGTCTGCTTGAGCTATATCTAACCCCCCGCATTGTGGAGGAGAACACTGCGTCTGGGACGTAGGCGAGTCGGTGGTTGTGTCCGCGTTGGGCTCGTCTGTTCCTGTGTCGGGAGGTTCTTCAACCGTGATGGTCCGTGCTCCTCCTCCCTCTCCGACATGTGGTCTCTTGGGGCAGGTTCCTATGTGGGGTCGTAGCTCGTCTGCAGTGGTTGGTTGCTCTGTAGTTTTGCAGCACCAACAAGTGTCGTTACAGCGGGCGGATGAACGCTTTCGCTGACGACGGCGGGGTGCTGACGAAGTGCATAAACGTGGTGGTGGTATCCGTGTTAAGTCGTCGAGTCGTAACTCTGGCGCTCGATTGTTGACTGGAATCTTATACCATTGGCCCCCCGGATCCTGAAGCATGTAGCCCAGCTCAGGATCCCAAAGCTGTCGAAAGCCATCAACCTCAATCAATTTTCCAACTGATAGTAATGATGGGCAGTCTGGTAAAGCAAGGGCTGAACTATGCAGTCCAACCTCGGGTAGCCGTATGTCGTAGTGCTCGTTGACGGTGCGATCACCATTTGCAGTTTCCAGAATATGCTCTTCGCGAATAGATATGCGATCCGACTCGGTCTGCGTAAGTTCATGTTTTCCCTGAATATGATGGGCAGAGCCACTGTCAAGAACCCAAGACCTTGTCAATGCTGCAGTCGAACGTGGTGGGTCGACTTGCTCTGTCGTTGTTGTCGTCTGGGCAGTCTTTGATGACTGCTTGACAATGTCGTCATGCTTTCGGATCGCAGTTGGTGTGGCCACCGACTCTTTGTTGTGTCGGTAGTCGTACAGTTCGTCGTACCATAGTTGTGCCTCTTTTTGACATTCTCGTAAGGCCTCTGCACTATCATCCCACCATTTCTGTGGTAATGGATCTGGTACTTTGACGACGTCACCCTCATTCGGCAGCTCTTTCCACCTGTCCAGTCTGGCTCTGCCAGATATGGTATGGAAATAGTAGTCCACGTTGCGTACGTCGAAGCGTATCCGACGACGTGCCTTGGTAGATGTCGCTGTGGCCTTAGTGTTGGCCATGAGGGTCTTGTCACGGATGACGTAACTGCGGTCTGAACGGCGTGAACGTCTAAAGTTGGCAGGAGAACGTGCTCTGGTGTTGGGTGAACCCCGGGACGACCCGCGGCTCGGATACCGCTTGCCACGTCCTCTGTCACTACCATATGATCGATCACGGCCGCGTGGGCTGCCGCGTCCGCCGCCACGATTGTCTCGTCCCCGGGAGGTAGATCTCGAAGATCTGTCGTAACGACTTCTCGATTGGCTGCGAGAGTCTTGGGACCTCCTGGATGTCGAACGGGATCGGTCGTATTGGCGTCGGTTGTCACGTCGCTGTCGTGAATCGCTTGCGTAGCGAAACCCCCCGCGTTGTGAAGACCGTTGGCTTCCTGATCCGCGGGATGGCGATCGGCCACGGCTGTCCTGGCTGGAAGTCCGTGGTCGACTCGGGCTTCGTTCAGGAGTCTTTGCACCAGGTGCGAGATGAGCGTATTTGCATTTGTCGCCTTTTGTGCACTTGTTCTGTGCGAAATCCTTGCACTGTGCGACGTGCGGGTAGTTACACTTTTCACCTCTGGTACATGTGTTGCGCTTGGCAAAATCGAAGCAGAACGGCCTTGATGCTGGCTTCTTGTGATTCGCAGGAGTGGACATACTACGGCGGGGGGTGCCACCAGCCGTTGATGTTCTGGAAGATTTGTTGTTCTTCCAATCCCTGGAATATGTATGTAAAGCCTTGCGCCGTTCACCATTGCGACAATTGCCTTTCTTCCATGCAGCGCACAGGTTGACCTGAGATCGTGTTTCGTGTTCGTACCGTAGCTTGTTTTGATTCTTTTCCAATTGTTTAATCTCCAGTATGTCCAGAACACGCTGTCGAAGCCAACCGTAGGTACGATTCGGGTCGCTCATCTTCATGCGCTGGTACTCGTACATGTCTTGTTTCATCCATGCATGTCTACGAATCTGTGAGCGGAATAGCGGTTCCAATATCTTTGGATCGGGTACTTCTCGGCATTCCAAGAGTAAGGCGTCCCAATCGGTAATGAAACGATGCAAATCTTCGTCTCTCATCCTCAGTTCTTTAAGGCGCTCGAAGTCGTGCAGGTCGTCGTCGACGTCTGTCACTTTGTAGGACTGTAGGATATGCCAGTATATCTGGCGTCCTTTGAGCATGCGTCCTGCTTTGTGCTCTCTGGTCTCGATGAGCCTGATTTGGTAGCGTAAGTCTGAGGATAAGATGTCGCTTAGAGCGGTTGCGAGTTTGCAATCGATGCTCTCAAAGTCTCCACTGTCTTGTAAATCCTCGAATGTACATTCGGGCTGTTCTGCCACGCATAGGAAGGCGCATGCTTTGGATGGTCGCCCTGAAGCGGCCCCGAAGTTCTTTCGCACTCTTTGCTGCCACTCCAGCAGCTGCGTGATCTTAGGCAAGACAGGTGCTCGAACGGTGTCTGACTCCTTGATAGGCGTCGTTGTATGTACCGACACCGCAGACACTGGTTGTGAGGGTATCGGTGCACCGTCGATGGTTGGTTCTGTGCGCACAGGTGACACATGACGTGTCTGTGCAGAAGCTGCCGCTGAGGCTGCTCCTGGAGATGTACGTCGTTGTTGTCCTGCTGAAGCTTGTGGTGCTTCGGCGGACGCTGCCGTCGGCCTGTGCAGATCGGCTGCAGGTCGAAGGTGGATGTTGTTGTCGTTAGTGTGGTCGATCAGCTGATTTGTCCAGCTCGTCATGTCTTCTTGTATTTGACCCACCTTTTGGCGTGTATACTCATCAGTATCCCGAGACCGTTGGGAATACCGATCAAGTCGATGCTCGCATGCTCGGAGACGGGCGCTTTGTGCCTCCACCTCGCTTTCCAGTCGTGCGAGATAACTCTCAACACGTACCTTCTCAGTATCTCTTTCATGAATAACCTGGGAGAGCTCTAACTGCGTGTGGTCCGCCGCCTTCTCAACCTCTTGCAACCTGTCAGTGAGGCGGGCGAAATCGTAAACCGTGGGAGGAGAATCCAGCTGATCAGTCTGGGCTCGTCCGACACGCAACTCTGCCAGGGCGTCCTGTACACCAGGAAAACGCTGCTCTATGTCAGAGATCCGGTTAGCGAGCGGCTGCACGACAGCGTTGGTCGCATCAAGCCTTTGAGTGATGACTCTCTCAGTACGCTGCAACATGTCGATCAGGTTCGACGAGTTTGTGTGTGCTTCGGTACGAAGCGTCGCCGTAGTGTGGTCTAGGTAAGAACGAAGATCATTGATCTGAGACTGAACGTCGCCGAGGTCTGTGGCCTCGGTTGGGGTTGGTCGGTTGCGGAGCTGGTCATGGATCTCATCATGTAAAATCCTGACCGCAGAAATGCCTGTGTCGCGTACGATCACAAGTTGTTGCTCTATCTGCGCGAGATAGTTGCGCAGGTTCTCGACCATCGCCGTTCGTTCACCTGAGTGTGACACCTCACGATCAACCTGGTACTGCAGTTCTCCTATGATGCGTCGATCTTCGGCGATCCTGGAATCGATGATCCCTAAGGCGCCGTCAAGATCGCGGCGTATGGCTGCAGTATCGGTGGCGTTCGTCTGAACGCTCTGTAGTAGTCCAGAGTATTGGCTGGGCACGAAGGTTTCAACCTGGTCTCTGAGCTCAGCTATGTCACCTGCGGCGGACGTCTCCGCCAGCTGGTCGTCTGAGAGGGAGAGGTGGGGAGCGTCAGCTTCCCTGTGTCCCCTGTCGCGGGGAGTGCATGGCCTCTGAGAGGCAGTGCGCGGGCTCGACCTGCTTTCGCCGCATGGGCCTGGGGCTCCACGGCGGTTGCGCGCGGACGAGCTGCGACTCGGACCATGTGTGTGGTGTCTCATCCGATGATACCTTGGGGTACCGCGTCTGTGGCTGTGCCGACACTGGTCTACTGAGTTCCTCGAAGGTAGCTACGTGCTCCGCCACAGGGACGGTCGCAGGGCTGGGGGTTCCAGCACCTGAGGTCCATCGGCGGTTAGCGCGGAAGCGCCCTGGAGTATCGAGACCGGTAAGGCTTTCGCCTGACGCGGTTGGGATTGCTCCCGACGGGGAAGGGGGGGGAGGATCAAAGGTCGGCGTGTGGAACTCCTTCCTTCCTGTTCCTACTCCTTCTCCTGTCCCCCCGCAGGCGGCGCTGCGGCGAAGTTCAGCAGCTAGACGCGCCTCGGGTCCTCGGGAGCTGGGGGGGGGGGGGGTATCGGGGACACCAACACAGTCCGCATTAATGCTCTCCAACTCGTCACCGAGCCGTCGCACCGTGGGAGAGCTTGGACGCGAAGCCCCACTGGAACCCTTACGGCGCATGCGCCGAAGCGGCTCCATTGGGCTCGCATGCAAGGTCACCGCGGGCGAGTCGGTGAAGGTGAGCGTTAAAGGTCTGATAACCTGTGTATGGGGTTGAAGTACAAGAGTACAGAACCCCTGATCCGTTGGTAGAGAGATGGAGGGATAGATGGATATCTTTCCCTCCCAAGCGATCAAGGTACGATCGCTCCAACTCAGTACCTGAGCCCAAACGGCCAGGTGCGGGAGAGGTAAGGATAAGGAGTATATATGAGGGTATTACACGGGTTCCATACACAGCAGCATACAAACAAAACAGGACGCAGCAAGGCAGCGGAGAGCCCTTTATCTCTTCGCGAGCCTGGGCTGCGCGGGATCAAAGAAAAGTCAGAATGGAAGAAATTCGCGCAGTCAGAACAAGGGACCGAAAACCATCGCCTCAGCATCGATTCCTCCCCGTGACATTTCGGCGCCATTCAAAGCGCAGCAGAGAAGCAAACCCCTGATGTCGCCCGCTGGCAGGCGGAGCAAAGTCTTTTCTCTCTGCTTCTCTTTGCGAGCCTGGGCGGGGGAGGGGCGAAAAACAGCACAAGAGAGGATGAGTGGGCGCAAGCGGAACGGGTGCCTGCTTCTCAGCGCATCTGTGCCCACTCATCCTCAGGCCTAATCGACGATCCCTGACGTGTCGGCACAGGGACATTTCGACTGGCAGAGAGATTCGTGGCATCAGCTAGAGAGGCATGCCACGATGTCGCCCCGCGCGGCAGGCGGAGCAAGAGTCTTTCTCTTTGCGAGCCTGGGCGGGGGAAGGCGTGACAACAGCATGCAAGGGGATGAGTGGGCGCAGGCGGAGCGGGCGCCTGCTTCTCAGCGCCTCTGTACCCGCTTATCCCCAAGCCTAGCCGACTACAGACGTGTCGGCGCATGACATTAGGCGCAACATAGACGTGTCGGCACACCTGGTGTTACAACCTACGCTTCTGGCGGGTTGGTGTCGGGAGCCAAGATGGGCCAGCAATGCAGAGTAGATAACGTAAGAGTCGGACCGCCCCCACCTTCCACCTATGTCAACCCCGAGACATCTACGCGGGCTCTAGCAGCCATGCAGGATCAAACAGAAACTGGAAATTAAAAATATCATGAGGGTCAGGAAAGGCATATATAACGTTGACATTGTCAACGGCAGTGACATCACCGACCGGTTGATCAGTGCGGGGGTCACGTCCATCGCACATGCGGCGGAGCCGTGAGATGGTTCCAGGGGCTCGTGGAGGGCCAATGCAGGATTTCGTTAAATCAGCCACCTTCTTACACGAGTAGCGGCCACAGCGGCGACAAAACATGATATTATTTAATCGCCTGAGGACGTGCCCACCGCCGGTGGGAGAGGGGCACTTAGATCGCAATAAGTAGCTCTTGGAAACCGAGCTAGCCCAACAATTTACACAGCGGAAACGGCCCACCGAAGGGCCCCAGAAATGCTCATGCAAGGCCCCAGAGGAGGCACCAGAGAGGACTATGGGGCGGGACCGAGGGGGCAGGAATCTCATCATAATCCGCCGCCCAAACCTTTTTGGGCACATTCTTAAAGATCCACGCTATACAATGACCGATATAAACACCAAGATTGCGCACAAGCAATCCAGAGCGCTTGACTCGGTCGTGCAGGACCGTGTCCTGAGAGTGTAGGTCCGCACCTAGGTTAGCAAGTCTGTCGGTCTGCTTATGACCAACCGAGGTGGAGTGGCCACGGACCTTGGTGACCTTAATTAGGTGATACCCGAGATCTGAGGCCGCACGGTGAACCCTGACCCACAAGGATGCATGGGTGGCCCAGCCGTGCGTGGTAGCTTCAAACCTCATTGCCCAGCCGTCAACGACATACTGGGCATCCGCGACGTACTCATAGCAGTCGGAGGGGGCAGCATGGGTGAGATAAAATAAAAACGCATAGAGGTCAGACCCTGGGACATCCTGGGTGAGAAAAGGATGCGCGCCGTAAGCTCCAGCATTGAGACGAAGCCGATTATTGGCGAGAGGCTCACCAAAGGCGTTCCGGCTACGCGGGGCAAATGAGCAGACACCCCATCCACAGCGGAGAGTGAGCGGCGAGGGACCATGCTTTCCCGAGCCGTCCCCATACGCAGGCGACGAGAAAAAGGGGCCGTCGGCGGCCCCTTCCCAGACAGGGTCTGGGAAAGGTGGTGCGAGCAAGGAGCAATAGCGCGGGTCGGGAACCATGGCAGTGGTCCAGACAGGGTTCTCGCGATACTGCTCTAGGCAGCGTGTGAGAGGTGGAGTCGGGCCGAACCAACGACGAAACTC
>CAUYUJ010009407.1:0-34452 GCA_963575745.1 Prorocentrum cordatum | reverse complement strand
TCGTGGCCCCATAGGGAGCTCCACCGAAGGCCCCAGTGGCTGCGCACGCATGCGGTTCCACCCCCCATTCTGGCACACACCTCACACGCTTCGTGGCCCCATAGGGAGCTCCACCGAAGGCCCCAGTGGCTGCGCCCGCATGCGGTTCCACCCCCCATTCGGGAGCTCCACCGAAGGCCCCAGTGGCTGCGCCCGCATGCGGTTCCACCCACCATTCTGGCACACCCCTCACACGTTTCGTGGCCCCATAGGGGGTCACCGAGGCACTCCCGACCGAAGGCCCAAGTGGCTGCGCCCGCATGCGGTTCCACCCCCCATTCTGGCACACCCCTCACACGTTTCGTGGCCCCATAGGGAGCTCCACCGAAGGCCCCAGTGGCTGCGCCCGCATGCGGTTCCGCCCCCCATTTTGGCACACCCCTCACACGTTTCGTGGCCCCATAGGGAGCTCCACCGAAGGCCCCAGTGGCTGCGCCCGCATGCGGTTCCGCCCACCATTCTGGCACACCCCTCACACGTTTCGTGGCCCCATAGTCGTCGGCGTGGTCGTCGTCGTCGTCGTCGGCGGCGTCGTCGTCGTCGTCGTCGTCGGCGTCGTCATCGTGGTCGTCGTCGGCGTCGTCGTCGTCGTCGCCGTCGTCGTCGTCGTCGGCGTCGCCGTCGTCGTGGTCGTCGTCGTCGTCGTCGTCGTCGTCGTTGTCGTCGTCGTCGTCGAAGTCGTCGGAGACGTCGTCGGTGTCGTCGTCGTCGTTGTTGTGGCTTTCGTCGTCGTCGTCGTCGCTGTCGTTACCAAGTGCCATTTGGTACCATCGTCACGGTCTTAAGAGGTCTTGCGACCAAGTTGCGGGGAGGGTGGGATGTTTGCACGAGCAGTGGAAAAAGACAGTTTCAATACAGTCAAAGTGAAACCCACCACATATGGCACCACATCTGTTGCCCCCTATATATATTTATATATATATATATATATATTGCACATCATAGGTTGCACAGCATAAGCGCACTACATATATTCTCCTTTTAAACAAGAGAATAGACTCTACCCCCCCCCGGACTTAACGCTTCCCCCTGGGATAGTATAATTTCATATATATTCTGCACACTCGTCCATTCGAAATATGAAATCGTACCATCCCAGGCAGGTCGGTTTCCCCCCCCTGAGGGTCCCTTTGTAAAAAAAAGTATGCGGTGACATTTTTTGTTCTAACATAGCACTTTTTTCACGAATCCCTTGCAACAAATGAAACGAAGTGCACACGCGCGCATCGTCGCGCGCGCATGCCGAAATCCTTCAAAAACCTTCGGTGCCGGAAGGATTTCGCAATCGAGTTTCCCAAACACATACAAAAACACATGGTTTCGCAACACTGATTTGCTAAAAAAGCTTCCGCGCGAGCTCTTGCGAAATCTTAAGAAAACCATAGGTATTCCAAGATTTTCACAACATGCTACCAAACGGGCTTCGCGCGCGCTCATGTCGCAATCTGTCGAACGCCCTTGCGCGTGTGCCGTCGCGAGAATCCTCTGCAAAAAATGGGACGAAGTGCAGACGCGCCCGTGGTCGCGCGCGTACGCCGAAATCCTTCAAAACCCATCGGTTTCGGAAGGATTTCGAAATCGCGCGTCCAACAAACTTATAAAAACCCAAGGTTTCGCAATACGGATTTTCAACAAAAGCGTGCGCGCGCGCTCTTGCGTCGTCGTCGTCGTCGTCGTCGTCGCCGTCCTCCCTCCTCCCGCGTCGTTGTCGTCGTCGTCGTCGCCTACGTCGTCCTCTGTCTTTCCTCGTGTTCGTCGTCGTCGTCCTTTTTGGCGTCGTGGTCGTTTCCGTCGTCGTCGCCGTGGTCGTCCTTCCTCCTCCTCCCTCGTCGTCGTCCGTCGTCGGCGTCTCGTTGTCGTCCCTCCTATTTCGTCGCCGTCGTCGTCGTCGTCGTCGTCGTTGTCGTCGTCGTCGTCTTCCCTCCTCCCTCGTCGTTGCCGTCGTCGGCGTCGCCGTCCTTCCTCCTTCTTCGTCGTTCTCGTCGTCGCCGTGTTCCCTCATCCATCGTCGTTGTCGTCGTTGTCGCCGTCGTCGTCCTCCCTCCTCCCTCGTCGTCGTCTTCGTTGGCGACGTTGTCGTCGTCGTCTTCGTCGTCGTCGTCGTCGGCGTCGGCGTCGTCGTCGTCTTCGTGGTCGTTGTCGGCGTCGTCGTCGTCGTCGTCGCCGCCGTCGTCGTCGTCGTCGTCGTCGTCGTCGTCGGCGTCGTTGACGTCGTCGTCGTCGTCGTCGTCGGTGGCGTCGTCGTCGTCGTCGTCGTCGTCGGCGTCGTCATCTTCGTCGTCGTTGTCATCGTCGTCGTCGTCGGCGGCGTCGGCGTCGTCGTCGTCGTCGGTGTCGTCGTCGTCGTCGGCGTTGCTGTCGTTGGCAAGTGCCATTTGGTACCCACCGTCACGGTCTTAAGAGAGTTTGCGAACCAAGTTGCGGGTGGGTGGGTGGGATGTTTGCGCGAGCAGTGGAGTGGTCAAGCGCGGTGCAGGGTAGTCAATTGCACCATGTAGACTGCACCACGTACACTGCTGCACACACACTTTGCACCACGTAGATACACCATATATGGTGTCCTTGGTAGACTGAGAATAGACATCACCATCCTCCCGAATCCGGAATTATCACTACCCGCAGGGGCTGTGCAATTTACATATGATTTTGCCCCATCGCCCATCTTGAATATGAATTCGCACCATCCCAGGAGGGCCTGTGTCTGTCCCCCTGCCATCTTTTGCAACATATTTTACGCGCGCATTTGTTTATCAATACATGAGCAGTTTTCGAAAATTCATTTCCACAGAATAGGACGAAGTGCGCACGCGTGCGTCGTTGCGCGCGCATGCCGAAATCCTTACAAAGACCTCCGGTGTTGCAAGAACTTCGCAATCGAATGCCCAAGAAAACATATAAAACACATGGTTTTGCAACACGAAATTGCAAGGCAAAGTAGTTTGCGCCCGCGATCCTGCGGTTTCTAGTGAAAACCATGGGTGCTTCATCATTTTCAGAAAATACTATCAAACAGGCTTCGCGCGCGCATGCCGAAATCGTTCGAACGCCTTTGCGCGCGTGCCGTCGCGAGAATCCTTTGCAACAAATCAGACGAAATGCGCGCGCGTCGTCGTGCGTGCATGCCGAAATCCGTGAAAATCATCGGTTCCGTGATGATTTCAAAACCGAGTGTCCAAAACACATCTAACAGCACATGGTTTCGCAACATCAGTTTTCAAAAATCCGTGCGCTCGCGATTTTGCGAATTTCTGAGAAACCATTGGTACTCTACAGTTTCATAGAATTCTGCCAAGCGGGCCCCTGGCGCCGCATGCCGGAATCATCCGCACGCCCTTGCGCGCGTGCTGGGGGGACACGATCCGTGTCAGATAATACCATTCGGGCCACTGGCGCGTCGGCCGCGCGCGCATGTCGAACTCTTCAAAACCTGCATCATCGACGCGAGGACGCCGTCATCGTCGTCGGCGTGATCAGCATCGGCGCCCGCACTGGCCGCGCCGTCGTCGCTGCCAACATCGTCACCAGCATCGCTACTATCATGATCGTGTCTACCGTTGTCGACGTTGCCATGATACCGCGCCCGCCCCAGTCGCCGATTTGCACTGAAGTGCCCGCTGGGATGTGCTTAGCGGTTAGCGCCACCGCGTTCGCGTCAGTCGCGCAAAAGTAACTGGCCGCTGCGCGCGCGAGCATGCGCGGGCTAGCGCGGCCGCAGAGATGCACCAGCCAACAACAAGCACTCATGGCAATCGCCCCCGCATGGGTTTTGCAAACCTAGTTGCGGGTGGTTGGGTGGGATAATTGCGCGAGCATTGGAATCGACAAATTCAAGTTCGGCAAGGTGAATTCTCCTTTCTAAAAAGAGAATATACCCCCCCGGACTTATCGGTTCCCCTGGGGATAGTATGATATCATATATATTCTGCACACTCGTCCATCCTAAATATGAAATCGTATCATCCCAGCTGGGCCGGTTTCCCCCCACTGACGTTCCCTTATAACAAACACAATGCGGTGACATGTTTTGTTCCAACATAGCACTTTTTCACGGATCCCTTGCAACAAATGAGACGAAGTGCACACGCGCGCGTCGTCGCGCGCGTATGCCGCAATCCTTCAAAAACCTTCGGTGCCGGAAGGATTTCGCAATCGAGTTTCCCAAACACATACAAAAACACATGGTTTCGCAACACAGAGTTGCTAAACAAACTTCCGCGAACGCTCTTGCGAAATCTTAAGAAAACCATAGGCTTTTCAATATTTCCACAACGTGCGACCAAACGGGCTTCGCGCGCGCTCATGTCGAAATCTGTCGAACGCCCTTGCGCGTGTGCCGTCGCGAGAATCCCCTTCAAAAAATGAGACGAAGTGCCGACGCGCGCGTCGTCGCGCGCGTGTGTCGAAAACCCTCAAAACCCATCGGTTTCGGAAGAATTTCAAAATCGTGTGTCCAAATAACATACAACAACACAAGGTTTCGCAACACGGATTTTCAACAAAAGCGTGCGCGCACGGTCTTGTGTCGTCGTCGTCGTCGCCGTCCTCCCTCCTCCCGCGTCGTTGTCGTCGTCGTCGCCTACGTCGTCCTCTGTCTTTCCTCGTGTTCGTCGTCGTCGTCAACTTCGGCGTCGTGGTCGTTTCCGTCGTCGTTGTCGCCGTGGTGGTCGTCTTTCTCCTCCATCGTCGTCGTCGTCGTCCGTCGTCGGCGTCTCGTCGTCGTCCCTCCTATTTCGTCGCCGTCGTCGTCGTCGTCGTCGTCGTCGTCGTTGTCGTCGTCGTCGTCTTCCCTCCTTCCTCGTCGTTGCCGTCGTCGGCGTCGCCGTCCTTCCTCCTTCTTCGTCGTTCGCGTCGTCGCCGTCCTCCCTCCTCCCTCGTCCTTGTCCTCGTTGTCGCCGTCGTCGTCCTCCCTCCTTCCTCGTTGTCTTCGTTGGCGACGTCGTCGTCGTCTTCGTCTTCGTCGTCGTCGTCGGTCGTTTGTCGTCTTCGTCGTCGTCGACGTCGGCGTCGTCGTCGTCGCCGCCGTCGTCGTCGTCGTCGTCGTCGGCGTCGTTGACGTCGTCGGTGGCGTCGGTGTCGTCGTTATCGTCGTCGTCGGCGTCGTCATCGTCGTCGTCGTTGTCATCGTCGTCGTCGTCGTCGGCGTCGGTGTCGTCGTCGTCGTTGGTGTCGTCGTCGTCGTCGTCGTCGTTGTCGGCGTCGTCGAAGTCGTTGGAGACGTCGTCGGTGTCGTCGTAGTCGTTGTCGGCGGCGTCGTCATCGTCGTTGTCGCTGTCGTCGTCGGCGTCGCTGTTGTTGCCAAGGGCCATGTGGTACCCACCGTCACGGTCTTCAGAGATTTTGCAAACCAAGTTGCGGGTGGGTGGGTGGGATGTTTGCGCGAGCAGTGGAGTGGACAACTCACTGCGAACAGAAATTAATTGCACCACGTAGATTGCGCCACCTAGATTGCATCTCTTGTGCTGCAAAACACTGATTGCACCACATGTATGACGCCACGTATAATGCACCAGGTATCTTGCGCAACACACATTGCACATCGCGGAGGCACAGCATATATTGCACAACATACATTACACCACGCATATCGCACCACGTACGTTGCGCCACATCGATGGTACCACATAAATTTCATCACGTATATTGTATCACGCATATTGCTACACGCCCACTTTCTGGGGTCCACGCCGGCTAGCATAAAACTGTACATGGCACGCGGGTACAGGTTGTAGGACGCCTCGCCCCGAAAGGGGGCCGTCGGATCCCAGCAATAAAGTAATAACCCCTAAGTGCAAGCGCTGTTTAGTGGGCGCGCATGGATACAGAATGGGTGGAGTTGGAACGCGATGTCAGAGGAGCGTCGCCCGTGATGAGAATTGATCGATCGCTATCTGAGGCCGGCTCCACCGACAAGTGCACCAACGGCAGCCCCTACGGCCTCGCCCACAGCTTCACCGACAGCTGCACCAACGGCTGCTCCGACGGCAGCGCCCACGGCATCGCCTACGGCAGCGCCGACGGCTTCGCCTACGCCGTCACCGACGGCCTCACCGACAACTGCTCCCACAGCTTCACCGACAGCTGCACCAACGGCTGCTCCGACGGCAACCCCCACGGCATCGCCTACGGCAGCACCGACTGCTTCGCCTACGGATGCACCGACGGCAGCACCGACTGCAGCTCCTACGGCAGCACCAACAGCAGCCCCCACGGCCTCACCGACAGCTGCCCCCACTGCTGCACCTACGGCCTCGCCCACATCTGCACCAACAGCTGCACCTACGGCCTCGCCGACACCTGCACCCACAGCTGCACCAACGGCTGACCCGACGGCCGCGCCCACAGCATCGCCAACAGCAGCGCCCACAGCAGCCCCCACTGCCTCACCGACACCTGCTCCCACAGCAGCACCCACGGCCTCGCCCACAGCTTCACCGACAGCTGCACCAACGGCTGATCCAACGGCAGCGCCCACAGCAGCACCCACGGCAGCACCGACGGCTTCGCCTACGGCGTCACCGACGGCCGCACCAACGGCAGCTCCGACGGCAGCGCCAACAGCAGCCCCCACGACCTCACCGACACCTGCGCCTACTGCCGCCCCCACACCTGCCCCGACGAATGCACCCACGTCGGCGCCAACACCGATGCCCGATTGTGTGGGGAACCCGAGCACATTCGATGCTGGCTCTGGCGGCTGTACCACGTACGCGCCCGGTGCCGCGAATTATGATTCGTGTGCGGAAGATTCGGAGGGGGGGCTCTTGGCAGAAGAGGTGTGCAGCGAATGCGGCACGTGCGCCTATGTGCCAACACCAGCGCCCACACCGGCACCGACAGCATTTCCGACCTCAGCACCTACGCCAGCACCGACAGCAGCCCCGACGGCCTCACCTACGGCCTCGCCCACTGCTGCACCGACCGCTGCACCTACGGCTGATCCGACGGCCGCGCCCACAGCTTCACCGACAGCTGCACCAACGGCTGCTCCGACGGCAGCACCCACAGCAGCACCCACGGTGTCACCGACGGCTTCGCCTACGGCGTCACCTACGGCCGCACCGACTGCAGCACCAACAGCAGCCCCCACGGCCTCACCGACAGCGGCGCCAACGGCCGCTCCCACACCTGCCCCCACTGCTGCGCCTACGGCCTCGCCCACAGCTTCACCGACAGCTGCGCCAACGGCTGCTCCGACGGCAGCGCCCACGGCATCGCCTACAGCAGCGCCGACGGCTGCGCCTACGCCGTCACCGACGGCCTCACCGACACCTGCTCCCACAGCTTCACCGACAGCTGCGCCAACGGCTGCTCCGACGGCAGCGCCCACGGCATCGCCTACAGCAGCGCCGACGGCTGCGCCTACGCCGTCACCGACGGCCTCACCGACACCTGCTCCCACAGCTTCACCGACAGCTGCGCCAACGGCTGCTCCGACGGCAGCGCCCACGGCATCGCCTACAGCAGCGCCGACGGCTGCGCCTACGCCGTCACCGACGGCCTCACCGACACCTGCTCCCACAGCTTCACCGACAGCTGCGCCAACGGCTGCTCCGACGGCAGCGCCCACGGCATCGCCTACAGCAGCGCCGACGGCTGCGCCTACGCCGTCACCGACGGCCTCACCGACTGCAGCTCCGACGGCAGCACCAACAGCAGCCCCCACGGCCTCACCGACAGCGGCGCCTACGGCCGCTCCCACACCCGCCCCCACTGCTGCGCCTACGGCCTCGCCCACAGCTTCACCAACAGCTGCACCAACGGCTGCTCCGACGGCATCGCCCACGGCATCGCCTACAGCAGCGCCGACGGCTTCGCCTACGCCGTCACCGACGGCCTCACCGACACCTGCTCCCACAGCTGCACCGACGGCTGCCCCGACGGCATCGCCCACGGCATCGCCTACAGCAGCGCCGACGGCTTCGCCTACGCCGTCACCGACGCCGTCACCGACACCTGCTCCCACAGCTTCACCGACAGCTGCACCAACGGCTGCCCCGACGGCAGCACCCACAGCAGCACCCACGGCAGCACCGACGGCCGCGCCTACGGCGTCACCGACGGCCTCACCGACTGCAGCTCCGACGGAAGCACCAACAGCAGCTCCCACGGCCTCACCGACACCGGCGCCTACGGCCGCTCCCACACCTGCCCCCACTGCTGCGCCTACGGCCTCGCCCACAGCTTCACCGACAGCTGCACCAACGGCTGCTCCGACGGCAGCGCCCACGGCATCGCCTACAGCAGCGCCGACGGCTTCGCCTACGCCGTCACCGACGGCCTCACCGACACCTGCTCCCACAGCTTCACCGACAGCTGCGCCAACGGCTGCTCCGACGGCATCGCCCACGGCATCGCCTACAGCAGCGCCGACGGCTTCGCCTACGCCGTCACCGACGGCCTCACCGACACCTGCTCCCACAGCTTCACCGACACCTGCTCCCACAGCTGCACCGACACCTGCCCCGACGGCATCGCCCACGGCATCGCCTACAGCAGCGCCGACGGCTTCGCCTACGCCGTCACCGACGGCCTCACCGACACCTGCTCCCACAGCTTCACCGACACCTGCTCCCACAGCTTCACCGACACCTGTTCCCACAGCTGCACCGACACCTGCCCCGACGGCATCGCCCACGGCATCGCCTACAGCAGCGCCGACGGCTTCGCCTACGCCGTCACCGACGGCCTCACCGACACCTGCTCCCACAGCTTCACCGACACCTGCACCAACGGCTGCTCCGACGGCAGCACCCACAGCAGCACCCACAGCAGCACCCACGGCAGCACCGACGGCCGCACCAACGGCAGCTCCGACGGCAGCACCAACAGCAGCACCCACGCCCTCACCGACACCGGCGCCTACGGCCGCTCCCACACCTGCCCCGACGAACGCACCCACGTCGGCGCCAACGCCGATGCCCGATTGTGTAGGAAACCCGAGCACATTCAATGCCGGGCATGGCGGCTGTACCACGTATGGTCCCAGCGGGCGGAACAATCCTTTTTGCTCCGAAGATGCTGATCAAGGATTTTTGGCCGAAGCGGTGTGCAGCGAATGCGGCACGTGCGCCTATGTACCAACACCAGCGCCCACACCCGCACCGACGGCAACTCCGACTGCGGCTCCCACGCCAGCACCGACAGCATCACCGACGGCCTCACCTACACCGTCGCCTACAGCTGCACCCACGGCATTTCCTACGGCGTCACCTACGGCCGCACCGACTGCAGCTCCTACAGCAGCGCCAACAGCAGCCCCCACGGCCTCACCGACACCTGCTCCTACAGCTGCCCCTACGGCCTCGCCGACAGCTTCACCGACAGCGGCACCAACGGCTGCTCCGACTGCAGCGCCCACCGCAGCACCCACGGCAGCACCGACGGCTGCGCCTACGGCGTCACCTACGGCCGCGCCAACTGCAGCTCCTACAGCTGCGCCAACAGCAGCCCCCACGGCCTCACCGACAGCTGCTCCTACGGCTGCCCCTACGGCCGCGCCCACAGCTTCACCGACGGCCGCGCCAACGGCTGCTCCGACGGCAGCGCCCACGGCAGCACCCACGGCAGCACCGACGGCTTCGCCTACGACCTCACCGACGGCCGCACCGACTGCAGCCCCCACGGCAGCGCCAACAGCAGCGCCCACGGCTTCGCCGACAGCGTCTCCTACAGCTGCCCCTACGGCTGCGCCCACAGCTGCACCAACTGCCGCACCGACTGCTGCTCCTACAGCAGCACCCACGAACGCTCCGACGGCAGCACCGACGCCTTCGCCTACAACGTCACCGACATCTGCACCAACAGCAGCTCCGACGGCAGCGCCCACAGCAGCGCCCACTCCTGCGCCTACGGCCGATTGTGTGGGAAACCCGAGCACTTTCAATATTGGGCATGGCGGCTGTCCCACGTATGCTGTCGGAGAACGGAACCATGACTATTGCTCCACCGATGCAGATGATGATGGGCTTTTTGCCGAACAGGTGTGCAGCGAATGTGGCAGATGTGCATATGTGCCAACACCAGCACCTACAGCAGCGCCCACTCCGGCGCCCACGGCATTTCCTACGTCGTCACCAACGGCCGCACCGACTGCAGCCCCTACGGCAGCGCCAACAGCAGCGCCGACGGCTTCGCCAACACCTGCTCCCACAGCTGCGCCTACGGCCTCGCCCACAGCTTCACCGACAGCTGCACCAACGGCTGCTCCGACGGCAGCGCCCACAGCAGCACCCACGCCGTCACCGACGGCCTCACCGACACCTGCGCCCACAGCTTCACCAACAGCTGCACCAACGGCTGCTCCGACGGCATCGCCCACGGCATCGCCTACAGCAGCGCCGACGGCTTCGCCTACGCCGTCACCGACGGCCTCACCGACACCTGCTCCCACAGCTTCACCAACAGCTGCACCAACGGCTGCTCCGACGGCATCGCCCACGGCATCGCCTACAGCAGCGCCGACGGCTTCGCCTACGCCGTCACCGACGGCCTCACCGACGCCTGCCCCCACTGCTGCGCCTACGGCCTCGCCCACAGCTTCACCGACAGCTGCACCAACGGCTGCTCCGACGGCATCGCCCACGGCATCGCCTACAGCAGCGCCTACGCCCGCCCCTACACCTGCCCCGACTAATGCCCCCACGCCGGCGCCCACGCCGTACCCCGATTGTGTAGGAAATCCGAGCACGTTCGACGCGGGCTCTGGCGGCTGCCCCACGTACGCGCCCGGTGCCGCGAATTATGACTCTTGTGGGGAAGATGCGGACCAAGGATCGGGGGCCCCAAAACGGGGTGGTGACCACACCGTGTGGGGCGTCGGTGGGGATTCGGGGTCGCCGCACGGTTTTGGGACTCGGGTCGTTCTCCGAGGATGTCTGGGGCGACTGGGGCCTCCAGGGTCCCAAGACCGTGCGGTGACGGACCGTGCGGTGAGGTCTTGGGGCATTTCGAGGTCACCGCACCGTTCCGGGACTCCGACAAAGGATTCCTGGCAGCAGCGGTGTGCAGCGAGTGTGGCGCGTGCGCCTACGTGCCAACACCGGCGCCCACCCCGGCTCCGACACCGGCGCCCACGCCCGCACCTACCGTGAGGGTGCCAGCCGCTGGCCAAGCTCTGCTTCCATGTTGCCTTGAGTCGGGCGTGTCCGTCCACAGGAGGAGTCCTCAAACATAGTCACATAGGATGGGGACGATTTTTTGATCATGCCCAACCAACCTGTGTTGTTGGGTCTTCGTTTTGAAGAGACGGTCCCCGCGTCTCCTCCTCCTCCTCCCTCCTCCCCCCTCCTCTCATCATCATCATCATCATCATCATCATCATCATCATCATCATCATCATCATCATCATCATCATCATCATCATCATCATCATCATCATCATCATCATCATCATCATCATCATCATCATCATCATCATCATCATCATCATCATCACCACACGTTTCGTTGCCCCATAGTGAGCTCCGCCGAAGGTCCCCGTGGCGCAGTCCGCATGCGTCTCCCCCACCCAGTACAGCGTTTCGTGGCCCCATAGGGGCTCCGCCGAAGGTCCCCGTGGCGCAGTCCGCATGCGTCTCCCTCACCCAGTACAGCGTTTCGTGGCCCCATATGGAGCCCCACCGAAGGTCCCCGTGGCGCAGTCCGCATGCGTCACCCCCACCCAGTACAGCGTTCCGTGGCCCCATAGGGGCTCCGCCGAAGGTCCCCGTGGCGCAGTCCGCATGCGTCTCCCTCACCCAGTACAGCGTTTCCGTGGCCCCATATGGAGCCCCACCGAAGGTCCCCGTAGCGCAGTCCGCACCCAGTACAGTGCCCCATAGGGGCTCCCCGAAGGTCCCGTGGCGCAGTCCGCATGCGTCTCCCGTTTCGTGGCCCCATAGGGGCTCCGCCGAAGGCCCGTGGCGCAGTCCGCATGCGTCTCCCCCACCCAGTACAGCGTTTGTGGCCCCATAGGGGCTCCGCCGAAGGTCCCCGTGGCGCAGTCCGCATGCGTCTCCCTCACCCAGTACAGCGTTCCGTGGCCCCATATGGAGCCCCACCCAAGGTCCCCGTGGCGCAGTCCGCATGCGTCTCCCCCACCCAGTACAGTGTTTCGTGACCCCATAGGGGCTCCGCCGAAGGTCCCAGTGGCACAGTCCGCATGCGTCCCCGCCATTCATGTCGGCACACCCCTCGCACGATTCGTGGCCCCATAGGAGCTCCGCCGAAGGTCCCAATGGCACAGTCCGCATGCGTCCCCGCCACTCATTTCGGCACACCCCTCACACGTTTCGTGGCCTCATGGGAGCTCCGCCGAAGGTCCCAGTGGCACGCGTCCCCGCCATTGATTTCGGCCCACCCCTCACACGTTTCGTGGCCCCATATGAGCTCTGCCGACGGGACACAGTCCGCATGCGTTCCCGCCATTCATATCGGCCCACCCCTCACCCGTTTCGTGGCCCCATATGGAGCTCCGCCGAAGGTCCCAGTGGCACAGTCCGCATGCGTCCACGCCATTCATGTCGGCCCACCCGTCGCACGTTTCGTGGCCCCATGGGAGCTCCGCCGAAGGTCCCAGTGGCACAGTCCGCATGCGTCCCCGCCGTTCATATCGGCACACCCCTCACACGTTTCGTGGCCCCATGGGAGCTCCGCCGAATGTCCCAGTGGCACAGTCCGCATGCGTCCCCGCCATTCATGTCGGCCCACCCCTCACACGTTTCGTGGCCCCATAAGGGCTCCGCCGAAGGTTCCAGTGGCACAGTCCGCATGCGTCCCCGCCGTTCATGTCGGCACACCCCTCACACGTTTCGTGGCCCCATAGGAGCTCCGCCGAAGGTCCCCGTGGCACAGTCCGCATGCGTCCCTGTCATTCATATCGGCCCACCCCTCACACGCTTCGTGGCCCCATAGGAGCTCCGCCGAAGGTCCCAGTGGCACAGTCCGCATGCGTCCCGGCCGCTCATTCCGGCACACCCCTCACACGTTTCGTGGCCCCATAGGAGCTCCACCGAAGGTCCCCATGGCGCAGTCCGCATGCGTCTCCCTCACCCAGTACAGCGTTTCGTGACCCCATATGGAGCCCCACTGAAGGTCCCCGTGGCGCAGTCCGCATGCGTCTCCCTCACCCAGTTTTCGGCCAGACCTGCTGGGCGCGATCAGTCCGCAGCCAGACCCTCTCTTGGTCCCGTGGGCTCTCGCCCTGGGCCGTCGCCTTTTCAGCGCATTGCTCCCTCGGCCGGCATCGCCCAGGCGTGATCCAAGAAGTGGGGAACGGCAAGAAGGAGGACGACGACTGGTGGCTGGAGCTCTACGTGCTGCTCTCGCGCGCCATGCGCCACGAGGACCTCCTGCTCATGCGGGCGCCGCGCGTCGAGTTCTTCCTGGCAGGGCCGCCAGAGGGCTTGCGGAAGCAGCTGGAGCAGTTTGCTGCGCGCGCGCGCAGCGGTGCAGGAGGGAGGCGACGGCCCTCGCCATCGAGCTGGGCTTCACCGAGTTTATCCGCGAGGCTTGATCTGAGGAGCGGCCCGCCCGAGCCTCGCCGTCTCTCGACGGTCTGACAAATTGTTTGGCCTCGCGCCGCGGACGACCCGCGCTCGTCGCTGGGGCCCTCTCTGGGCGACTGGCGCGCGTCGCAGGAACTCCGTGCTTCGTTCTGCCCAGCGCCTCGCTCGCCCGTCGTTGCTCTGCCCGGCGGCGCGAGCCTTGCCCGCTATCAGCCAGCCAGCTAGCTCTCTTTTCTCCGCGCAGCGGACGCCCCGCGCGCGTCGCTGGGACACCTCCGGGGCGACCAGCGCGCGTCGCGGGGGCCCCGTGCTGCGTTCTGCTTGGTGCCTCGCTCGCCCGTCGTCGCTCTGCCCAGCGGCGAGAGCCTTGCCCGCTATCAGTCAGCCAGCTAGCTCTCTTTGCTCCGCGCAGCGGACGACCCGCACGCGTCGCTGGGACCCCTCCGGGGCGACCTGCGCGCGTCGCGGGGGCTCCGCGCTGCGCTGCGCCCGCGGCCTTGGACTTTTGAGTGTGCGGGCAAAGAGGGAGTGAAAGAAGGGGGGGAAGCGGGCGCGATCCTCGCGGGGGGGCGCGCCGACAATTGCGTCGCGGCGCGCAGGCGATGCCGTCGGGGAGTCCCGGGGGAGCTCCTTGCGGCGGTCGCGCCCAGCGTCGCGAGTACTCGCAGGCAGTCGTTCTCAAACTATTGACATTCATATGCAATTACACCGTGCTTTGTCATACTCGCGTTCATGCGCGAAATTCGCCCGCACGCAGATTCAGTCACACTCAGACGCACTCGCGCTCATGTTCACCCGCGTTCAGCCTCCCTACGTACTCAGATCAATCGTTTTCGTTCGCGTTGTGTACCACGCCGCTCATTTCGGCACACCCCTAGCACGGTTCGTTGCCGCATAAGGATCACCGCCGAAAAAGTGAATCACAATTGCGGTACTCACACCTGCATATGGTTGGGTCCTTCGTCAGGCGAATTCTTGAATGTTTTAAAGTTCTTCGGGTTTTGCTTCATGCCCCAAGATGCGTTGCCACCGAGGTCGAGGAAAACTCACCGCCCACCAGGCCACCCCAACCCAAACCGAAGGCCCCGATGTGCCTTCCATTTCCACGGGGGGGGGGGACGTTGACAAAAACACATGAAGCCCGTACCCCTCCCCAGCCCGAAACTCGGGCGGAATTTGGGTCTCCGGGTTGGGCTGGGGTGGTCTGGCAGGTCGTCGAAAGCGCGTGCAATGCGGAACCCATTTTCGGTACCGATTTTGTTCAAGACGCCTCGGCGTCTCCGTCCGCTCTTCTCGTCCTCGTTCCGTTCTGTTCCTGTGTTCCAGGGCAGGCCCGCCGTGGCCGCAAAACGACGCAGGACCACCTTGGATCGTGTGGGCGCTTCCTTGGTGCCTGCTGTCTTTGGGCCCGCTCGGGGCTTGCAGGAAGCTCGAGGTGCCCCTGAAGTCGCCAACGTCACGACCCAGCGCGAGAGGGCGCCCGATTTTGGTGTGAGCCTCGAAGGAGCACCCGCGCGCCGACGAGTCATGGTCAGGGGGCGTGTGCTAGGTCCGTGCCGTGTCGACGCGTCAGCGACCCTCCAGCTCTGGCGCTCAGCGTCGAGCTCCGCTGGTGGCTCGGAAACGGCCGGCATCGAAGGATGCGCCCCCAGTTTTGACAGCCTCCCGCCCTGCATCCGTGTAGCAGGAGGGGAGAAACACACAGACACAATGAATCGCCGATTCCCACGAAAATGTGGGACAATATGGGAGGTGGGGGGGAAGACGACGACACGCAAAACATGGGAAGCTATAAGACACCCAGGGAGTTGTGTCTTTTCATTTGTGTGTTCCTGGGCCCCTTCAGTGTAGCTGTTGGGAAGTTTGTTCTTCACGATGGTAGCCTGGCAGGCTGTTTCGGGCGAGAGCGCACGGCCCGTCCAACCGAAGTGCCCGGCGGTGCGACGGCGGGGAGCTTGCCAGAGGGAAGTGGAACGGGGGACGAGAAGAGCGAGGAGGTTCGGAGGCGGACAAGGGCTAGTCGAAGGCCAGATTGGCAGGTTGGATTGGGCCCCAAGGGCCAATCTGGCTTGGCCAAATTGGAGGATTTGGCTTATTCGCCAGACTGGGTTCGCGTTGGCTCCCTCGCCAGATTGCCCCCGTTTGCCAGATTGGGCCTGCCAGATTGGCGCCAGATTGGCTTCGACTACGGGGAATCATGAGATGGAGCCAGGGGGAGGGGACGATGATCGAGGAGACGCAAAGATGGATCAAGGCGATCAGCGACGGGTCCCGTTCTCGAACAGGAGTGGCGAGCATGGTCGCCAAATCAGGCGGCCTTGGCGTGATGTTTCGGGTTTGCTGTCTCCGATCCTTGCATTTGGCACCCCCCGTGCCAGATCCGGACTCCTGGTACATGTTGGCGTGCGCCCCGTATGGGGGGGATGAGGAGGACCCGTCTCATCAAGAGGATGGCACAGCGCATGCGCAGACCGCTATGCCCCAAGGTGTCTGCCACTGGGGACCCGCACCTGGTCAACATTCACGGCCAGCGATTCGACATCTATCGGGGAGGCATTCACACGCTCATTCAGGCTTGGGCAGGGGCTTATAATGACAGCGGTGACTATGGCGAAGATATGGATATGATGACGATGACGATGACGATGACGATGACGACGATGATGATTATGATGATGATGACGATGATGAAGATGATGCTGCTGCTGCTGATGATGATGATGATCTGGTGATTATGATGCTGATGTTGATGCTGCCGATGATGAGGACGATGACGATGACGATGACGACGAGGCTCATGACGACGACGACGATACAGATGGATGCCTATGATGATGATGATGCTGCTGATGATGATCATGATGATGCTGATGCTGATGCTGATGCTGATGCTGATACTGCTGATGACGAGGATGATGAGGATGATGATGATGATGAGAAGGAGGAGGTGACGATGCTGATGATGCCTATGATGATGAGGAGGTGATGATGACGATGATGCTGATGCTGATGATGCTGATTATGATGATGATGATGCTGATGATGATGATGATGATGATGATGATGATGATGACTCTTCGGATTCTGATCCTGATGATGGTGATGGTGATGGTTATGATGATGATGATGATGATGATGATGATGATGATGATGATGATGATGATGATGATGATGATGATGATGATGATGATGATGATGATGAGGAGGAGGAGGAGGAGGAGGAGGAGTTGGAGGAGGAGGAGGAGGAGGAGGATAAGTAGAAGGAGGAGGAGGAGGATTGGGCAGGAGGAGGAGGAGGATACTGAGGAGGAGGAAATTAGGGTTGGAAGTGCTACTTGTGACACCGATGTCGACAGCAACAGCGACAGAAGGAGCAGGAAGAGGTTGGTGCAATACGGGGAGCGATCAAGAAACCCGCCTCCCCGTTCTGGTGACCCGATAATGCATCCAGCACCCGGAAGCGTTAGCCTGGCACCCTGGCATTTGACCGTTGCTAAGCACTCCTCTGGCACCCACTGGCCCCTGGAGCCATCCTGTCACGTGGTCCAGTAAGGACCCCGTTTGTTCGACGTCAGGAAGGTTAGCACATCATGGATTGCAGTCCTGCGAGGCAATACGGGAGCGGGCAATCATGATTTATCTGTTGCGGTGCTAATGGTATCGCTCCGCTGAATCCGCCTCCGCGGATTACTTATTTCCGTTTCGGTCTTGACTATCATCCAGAGGGGTTTCTGAATTGCTTCTTCGGATTACGTACCCTCCGCGCTTCCCGATGCTGGGGCAGTCAAAACACCTCACCAGCCCAGCGTCGTAGTAGAAGTTGCCGCTGTATGGGTTGAAGGACCTGTACCGCTCGTGGCTCATTCCCACCGCGCGCTTCCAGTACAGTTGAGAAGCGTCTTTCACAGCATACCCAGTCGATATCTGGCGATCTTGAGCTGTCCTTGGGGCCATCCTGAGGCCATCTGAGGGGCCCTGAGGCCCATCGTGAGCCGGAAAGTCGAGACGGATGTAATTTGTTCTGCGCAACTCACGTCATCCTGACCCCCGCCGCGCGAGGCAATGGCCCCGCCGATGGACCCCCCTGTTTCGTTTCCGATCTGGCGAATCCGGCGAGGAATTCCAAACCGGCGCCCTCGCGTGGGACATCCTCAGAAAAACCGCCCCCAGAGCCTCCCCACGGAGGCCCTCAGAGGCCTCCTCTCTTTCGTTTCTGGCGAGATCCGGCAAACCCAGCGACGAATTCCAAACCGGCGCCCTCGCGTGGGACATCCTGAGAAAAACCGCAGAGGCCCCCCTGTTCCGTTTCTGGCGGGATCCGACAAATCCGGCGATGAATTCCAAACTGGCGCCCTCGTGTGGAACATCCTCAGAAAAACCGTCCCTGGAGCTTCCCCAAGGAGGCCCGCAGAGGCCCCCCTGTTTCGTTTCCGGCGAGATCCGACAAATCTGGCGATGAATTCCAAACCGGCGCCCTCACGTGGGACATCCTCAGAAAAACCGCCTCCAGAGCTTCCCCAAGGAGGCCCTCAGAGGCCTCCTCTGTTCCGTTTCCGGCGAGATCTGGAGAATCCGGTGACGAATTCTAAACCCCTCAGAGGCCCCCCTGTTCCGTTTCCGGCGAGATCCGGGAAATCCAATGAATTTTGCGAATGTGGCGAGTCGGGAGACGAATTCAAATTGGCGCCCTCGCGTGGGACGTTCTCGAGAGAGACGGCACCCGGAGCCTCCCCGAGGAGGCCCTCAGAGGCCTCCCCTGTTCCGTTTCCGGCGAGATCTGGCGAATACGGCGAATACGGCGAATCCGGCGACGAATTCCGTCGCCCTCGCGTGGGACATCCTCACAAAAAACCGCAGCAAATCCGGCGAGTCCGGCGACGAATTCCAAACTGGCGCCCTCGCGTGGATCACCCTCAGAGAAACCGACCTTGGAGCATCCCCAAGCAAGAGCCCCCCTGTGGATCCGTTTCTGGCCAGATCCGGGACAGAAAAACCGCCAGCCTCCCCAAGGAGACCCTCAGACAGAGGCCCCCCTGTTTTGTTTCAGGCGAGATCCGGGAAATCCTTGGGGGAGGGGGAGAAGGGGGGACGAGGAGGGAAAGGAGGAGAGGGAGGAGGACGACGAGGTGAAGGAGGACAAGGGGGGTTGGAGGCGGCAGAGGATGAAGAGGAAGAGGAAAAGGGAAAGGAGGAGGAGGAGGAGGAGGAGGACGAGGAGGAGGAGGAGGACGAGGAGGACGAGGAGAAGGAAGAGTAGGATGAGGTGGAGATTGCCAGCATGGCAGCGGGGGGCGCCACGCCCGCCCGATCTTCACCCTCCAGATTTTCATTCTCGCTATCCTCGCTCTCGTGGCCCTCCTCCACATCCTCACCCTCTGGCTCCACGCTCGCAGGATCCTCACCCGCGCGGCCTTCACTCTCCTGCTCCTCCCCCTCGCGAGCCTCGCCCTCCTGATCCTCGCGCTCATTCTCGTCTCGATCATTTTTTCCCCCGCCGAGAAGCGCGCGCCCCGTCTTCTATATATAGAATTATGTCGGGCGTGTCCCCCTACTGGGGAATTTTCGACGAAAAATAAATTATCCCAGTGCGACCCTACCTAGGAGTTGGAGCATCTAGGACAGCAAAATCTACATCTACACCGACAGCTACATTAACATCTACACCTGCATCTACATCTACATCAACATCAACAGCGAGACTCACATCTACATCTACATCTACAACTACATCTACACCTACACCTACATCTACATCTACATATACACCTACATCCACCGCTACACTTACACCTACATCTACATCTACATCTACAATTTCGCATTGGTTTTGCTTTTGCATTGCATTGCCTTGCCTTTGCTCTTGCTTTTGCTTCTGCTGTTGCTTTTGCTTTGCTTTTGTTTTTGCTTTTGCTTGATTTTGTTTTTGCTTTGCCTGCGCACAGACACACACACACGCATGTTTTCGCATTCGCTCACCGGGTGTGCTTGAGAATGCTCCGTATCCGGTCTACACCGCACGACTTGGCATTGAGCAAGGTTGTGCAACACTTGCTACACCGAATGTTACTACGAAGTTGTACAGGAGCAGCAACTCCCAGATCGGTGCATCATCGGCGTTGCTTGTGCTTAGCTTTGCTTTGCTTTGCTTGTGCTTTGCTTTGCTTTGCTTTGCTTTGCGTGGCTTTGCGTTGCTTGTGCTTTGCTTTGCTGCTATGCTATGCTGGGGTATGCTAGGGTATGCGAGGCTGCGCGATGTTATGCTAGGCCATGCTATGCTATGCTATGCTGCGCTGTGCTGTGCTATGCTATGCTGCGCCATGCTATGCTATGCTATGCTCTGCTATGCTATGCTGCGCTATGCTATGCTCTGCTTTGCTATGATATGCTATGTTGCGCTATGCGATGTTATGATATGCTATGCTATGCTGCGCTAGGCTATACTATGCTATGCTGTGCTATGCTATGCTATGCTGTGATATGCTATGCTATGTTATGCGATGTTATGCTGCGCTGTGGTATGATATGCTGCGCTATGCCATGCTATGCTATGCGGTGCTATGCCATGTTATGCTGCGCTATGATATGCTATGCTATACTGTGCTATGCTATGCTGTGATATGTTATGCTGCGCTATGATATGCTGCGCTATGCGATGCTATGCGAAGCTATGCTACGCGAGGCTATGCTATGCTATGCTAATGCTGCGCTGCGCTAAGCTAAGCTGAACTAAGCTAGGCTAAGCTAAGCTAAGCTAAGCTAAGCTAAGCTAAGCTCGGCTAGGCTAAGCTACGCTAAGCTAAGCTAAGCTAAGCTAAGCTGAACTAAGCCAAGCTAGGCTAAGCTAGGCTAAGCTAGGTTAAGCTAAGCTAAGCTAAGTTAAGCTAGGCTAAGCTCAGATGAGATAGGCAACGCTAAGCGAAGGGGATGTAACCGGGGGAACCGCGGGGCGGATACTGGGGGAACCGCCCGGGGCGGTGTGCACTGCCCGGTCCTTTTAAGAAAGCGAGTAAGAACCCTCTAGGCAGAGCCTAGGGAGGGAAAAATACCCCAAACATATTCCCCAAAGGTCAAAACATATTCCAAACATATTCCCCATAGTTTTTTTGTCGAAAATCCCCCTGTAGGGGGACAGGCCCGACGGCCGGCTGGTCCGTGAGGCGCGTATGGCTTTTGGATGATCCAGCTGGCTGCAGCGAGCCCGGCCGCCGTGCCCGCGCGGCAGAGCCGCAGGAAGGAGCTGGCGACCCGCTGCTCTTCGGTGCCCTGCCTGACCTGGCCCAGGGCTGGAACATCCCCTGCGCGTCTGCAGCCGCGGTAAGCCCCTCTTCCTCCAGTCCCCTCGGGAGCTTCTTCAGGGGGGGGGATTGGTAAAGGGGGGGTAGGACGAGGAGGAGGAGGAGGAGGGAGGAGGAGGAGGAGGAGGAGGAGGAGGAGGAGGAGGAGGACGAGGGGTTCTCGGGGCCTTTGCGGGCCCGCTAGGGGGCCTCGACGGGGTCCGCCGACGGACCCGCTGGGGGCCCGTCTGCGGTCTCGGGGCCGCCTTGGGCGAGAGCTTCCCCGACGGGGGCTCGATTTGCCCACCCTGCAGACGTCCGGTTCGGGCGGGTCTCGGGGGCCGTCCTGGAGTTCCTCCTCCTCCTCCTCCTCCTCCTCCTCCTCCTCCTCCTCCTCCTCCTCCTCCTCCTCCTCCTCTTCTTCCTCCTCCTCCTCCTCCTCCTCCTCCTCCTCTCTCGCGGGTCTCAGGGCGGCCTCAGCACTTTGGCATGACAGGGGCCCCACTTTGAGGACGTCTTGGGCCATCCTGGAGGCGTTCCGACGATCTCGTCGGGCCTGGCAAGAGCTCCCTTGGGAGGCCATCTTGAGCCGTCTTGAGGGCGTGCAGGATGGACTGTCGCTGCTAGGTACCATCGTGGACCAGCCATCCTGGAGGCATGCCGGACATCCGAAGCCGTCTGGGAGGCCCCCGTGGGCATCCTGGGCCGCCCCCCGTGCCGTCCGGGGCTCTCTGCAGTTTTTTTTTGGGATTTCCGGATTTTTGTTGAGCCGATAGGCTCTTCGGGTTTGCGGCGAGCGAAACGGTCAGAAGGCTCGAGTCATACAACAGCCTGCCGTTTTTGAAGAATTTTGGAGCGTGTCGTGGGGAGTCTCCGAGGCCTTTTGAGGCCGGCCTGTGGCGGTTTTGGTGCCCTTCCATGGCACGCTGGGCACTATCTTTGACAGCAGTGTGCCATCTTGGAAGCCATTTAGAGCTATCTGGGGCCATGTTGGAGCCATCTTAGTCCAGCAGCTTTTTGTTCAATGGTTTTGGTAGTGAGAGCGGAAGGGTCCTTCGTTGGCACCGCCCCGTAGGATCTCGACACATTGTCTCCTGGGCCCCGGTTGGGGCGTCCTTGTGGCGCTGTTGGGCGTTCTGGGCGCCGTCTTGGGACCTTGGAGCCACCTTGAGGACTCTGAAGCTCGCCGGGAACGAAAAGGCGGGACATCACACATTAGTGAACCCTTTATCCATCGGTCGTTGAACGTAGGTATTTTTGGATTTCCATATTCCAGTCTACTTTAAGCGCCTTCCTACTTCAATGATCGAGTGGCTTCACTTTTTCTGTCCTCAGGGGGCGGGCGGACACCCAATCTACTTTCAACGCCTTCATACTTCATGTTTCTACTGCCTACTTTTTCCGACCGATGGGTGCGGTTTTTGGAGGACGTTGGACTCTTGGGGGTATCGTCGGGGGGCTCCGTGCACGCTTGGAGCCTTGCTGTGGCTGTCTTGGGCCATCCAGAGCCATCCTGAGCTATGGTTACATCGGGCCTGTCCCTCTACAGGAGGCAGACTCAAAAATAGTAAAAAACACAGTCGGGACGATGTTTGGGCTATTTTTGTTGATTACTTTCGTATATTGTTTGAGTATTTTTCATTTTTCTTCCAAGATCCGCCTGTAGGAGGACGTGCCCGACCTCGAGCCATCGTGTGCCATCTTAGACGCCATCTTGGGCTGTCTGGGGCCGTCCTGGAGTCATCTTGGATGCCCCAGCGTGTCGCGAAGCCCTGGTCACGACCCGAGGGGCGTGGGTATGGGGGAGAGGTCAAACTACCCACAAGCCGCAAGCCGTTTCGCTCACTCCCACCCGCCCTCCCAACGCATAGGGAGCACCAGGGTCTCAGCGGTCGCCATTGGATGGACAGCCACTGGAAACCCATCCATACGCCAGGTGCGCGACGCTGGCGAGGTGCGCCACGCGTGCCACGTGCACCAGGTGTGCAAAGCAACTCCTGGTCCCGAGCGTGCCAGACGCGCCTGGTGCGCATGCGTCACGTGCTCCTCATGCGCGATATGTGCCACGAGCTCACCCGCGCCAGGTGCGCCAACGCATGTGGCAGCAAACGCCCACCATCCCTGTCAAAAACTGATGCAACACGGCGGCGGGGTGGCCATCATGGTGTACCTGGACCTCGAATCAGTTTGCATTGGCTTTTGAGAGGGGTGGTGTGCCCGCAAACGTCATATACACATATTTCTAGATATATGTATATCAGAGTGAGGGGGCCGAACGGTCATTCATTGTCCCTTGGTGCGTGGCCGACGTGGGTGTCCGTTCTGAGGAGTCTGCTTGTTGCGTTGTTGCGTTGTTGTTGATGATGATGCTGATGATGACGATGTTGTTGTTGTTTGTTTTCGTCGTCCTACCCGCCACCCACCCGCGACCTATCCCGCGACCCACCCCGCGAGCCACCCCGCGAGCCACCCCGCGACCCACCCCACGACCCACCCCGCCCGCGAGCCGCCCGCGACCCACCCCGCGAGCCGACCCGCGACCCACCCCGCGACCCAACCCGCGACCCACCCGCGACCCACCCCGCGACCCACTTGCGACCCACCCGCGACCCACCCCGCGACCCACCTGCGACCCACCCCGCGACCCACCCGTGACCCGCCCGCGACCCACCCGCGACCCACCAACGACCCACCCGCGACCCCTTTGCGACCCACTTGCGACCCACCCGCGGCTTACCCACATTGGTTTAAAGAAAAAAGCGGCGCCTGCGGCGGGCTCTTTGAAATATTGGCCCCTGCGGCGGGCTTCTCCGGAGTCTCGCAAACGGCCGACGCCCCCACCAGCCCTTCACTCTTAACCTCATCTGCGGGGTGCTACGGATATGCAAATTCATCGCGGGGCGCTTGCGCATGCTCAACTTTTTTGCCGCAACGTATTTTTTTTGCTGGCAGGGATGGCGTGGGGGTCTTGGAAGGGGCCAAGTTTGCCGCCAGTCGTGTGTGTGTGTGTGTGTGTGTGTGTGTGTGTGTGTGTGTGTGTGTGGAGGCGGGTGTTCATTGATACGGAACAGAGGTAAACGCTGTTTCACAGGGGAATAGGGGGTTACGATTGTCTTAAACCATCTACACCCAGGGGGCTGGTGAGGTTTGAAGCATTTTGCTGTATTCATCGGGTCGTTGCAGAGTTCTCTTGAGTTGCAGTGTTCTCCAGAGTTCTCTGGATGCTGGAGTTATCTTCCAGGCGTTGCAAAGTGCTCCAGAGTTCTTTGGATGCTTCCAGAGCCCCCCGGAGGCATCTGGAGACCTCCAGAAATCCCAAACTTGAAAGCCTCGTTTCCCGATGCTGAAAGAGGATGATGATGATGCTGATAATGATGATGATGATGATGATGATGATGATGATGATGATGATGATGATGATGATGATGATGATGATGATGATGATGATGATGATGATGAGGAGGAGGAGGAGGAGGGAGGAGGAGGAGGAGGAGGAGGAGGAGGAGGAGGAGGAGAGGGAGGAGGAGGAGGAGGAGGAGGAGGAGGGGGAGGAGGAGGGGGAGGAGGAGGAGGAGGAGGAGGAGGCTCGGACTACACCCAAGATGCATCAGCGATGCTGCAAGACACCCTCCCGTCTCAAGCCCCCTGCTCATACGCCCCTGCAGGCTCTTCCATTCGCTGCACGAAGCCCCCCCCGAAAGATAAAAACGCAGTTGGACCTGCCGTGTTGTCGAGGCCACGTTTCGGAGAGGGATTGCCCTGCATCCTCTTGGCGCGTAACTGATCAGGAACGCGGTAGATTATGTAGTTTAACGTAGATTATGTAGATTATGTAGATTAACGCGATAACGTAGATTATGTAGATTAACGTAGATTATGTGGATTATGTAGTTTAACGTCGATTACGTAGATTAGGACAACTATGATCATGTAGATTCTGTAGTTCAACGCGGTGTCCAGCGAGATGCCCCTTTCGAGCAACGACCGCCCCCGCCGGTGCCGCGGTTGCACAAGGCTGCCCATGGTGGACATGCGCCTCGAGGGAGTCCCAAGAGAGAGAGTTCCATTTTGAAGGAGAGCCAGCCTGCATTCGTATAGTGCTGTGCGTGCGTTGACCTGTCGGCTCTTGAGAATTGACGAAACCTCGAGCGATATTCCCACATCGAAAGGCATAGTCCTGCCTTCTGCGACATGTTTCATTCAGAGAGAAGAGGAAGAGGATTTGGAGGGCAATCAATCGTTAACATCCTTGATGATGAGGAGGAGGAGGAGGAGGAGGAGGAGGAGGAGGAGGAGGAGGGGGAGGGGGAGGAGGAGGGGGAGGGGGAGGGGGGAGGTCTCACTCCACATTTGAGGCAACAGGGAGGGGGTCACAGCCCTCCCAGACGAAACATTGTAGATCCCCCCAGACAGGCCACGACAGGGCGGCTTCTGCCCAGACGGAATCTCCCAAGACATCGCAAGTCAGAACACACCCCTAAATGAGACCACCCTCCTTTTTGTCATGAAGCCCAGAGGAAGGAGGACGAGGATGGTGGGGAGCTCCTGGAACTTCAGCCTCGGGGGGCCTCTTTCGGGCCCCTGGGCCATCAACGATTGGTCTGGGAGTAGAAAATGAGTAAGCGCCCTGGCCTGCGCTTCAGATCTCTTTTAGGACCGCACTCCGCGACGCCGCCCCCGACAGCAGTGGCTGGAAGGGAGAGCAATAGCTTGTACAGTGGGCGGGTCCTTGATGCAGGCGCTCCTGGATGCGTGCACGTGCATCATGCGCGACCGAACCAGCCCTTCCATCGTCTGCTTTGGCAAGGCCTCGATAACCCATTGGCAGATCCCTCGGACGACCCTCGCTGCTCTGGACCCCGGATGCCATCATGCACGTGTCACAGATTCCCTCCAGTGCGCCCGGGCGCAGTGCGACCCGCCGATGCGCGCGCAGCGCGGGCCCGCGAGCAGGTCCCCAGGGTGGTGCGCCCGACGGAGAGCGTGATGGTCCGCGTCACTGCGGACGCCAGGCAGATGGGCGGGGCGTGCTCGGCTCAGGGCTGCCGCGAGGGGTGTGCTCTGAGGCCCCGTGCGCTTGCGATGGCGCCGACGGCTCCGGCGTCGGCGACGACGACTACGACGACGACGACGACGGCGGCGGCGGCGGCGGTGGAGGCGGCGGCGAAGAGGCAGCGCCTCCGCAGGCGTCCTGACAGGCTGCCCGCCAGCGGCCTCCACGGGGCGTCTCGCTGGGGCCTCCCCGGGGCCTCGCCTGGGGCCTCCCTGTGGCCTGGCCTGGGGCCTCCCTGTGGCCTGGCCTGGGGCCTCCCTGTGGCCTCGCCGGGGCCTCCCGGGGGCCTCCCGGGGGCCTCCCGGGGGCCCACGCGAGGGGTTTCGCTGCTCGACCGCCGTCTCATCCTCGGAGGGCCGCTGGCTCCAAGGCGGCCTCGCCGGGGCCTCCACCTTGGATGGGCTTTGCATCGCTCGGACGTGTGATTTTTTCCTGCGAGGACCCTCGAGGAGTATTTCTGTTCCCCCTGCGAGAAAAACGCACGCACGAAGCTGAACAATTCACGGGGGGTCCCCCTTGCCAGCCCTCAATCTGGCCCGGCAACAAGGCGACGAATTCCTTCAAATCGACCTGGCCGGTGATAGCGGTTCGGCGACCTCGGATCACGACGCCCGCATTCGCGGCCCCCAGACGCCCTGCTCCCCGCCGCCGACGGACGCAGACATAGAAGGCGTGGACGACGAGGACTTCCCGACAGCGACGCGCTTCGGGATGGCGAGTGGGGTCTCCTGGTGGCTTTGGGGGGGCGGCCCTCCCGGAGCCTCCCGGGACACGCCGGAGCCTCCCTTTGATCGGGCGGGGCCCGCTCCGCTCTCTCGCGGATCTGCAGGGCTCCTCGCCTCGGCCTCGCAGGGCCGATGGGGAAACCATCAGAGTTGTTTTTGGTGTTATATCTATATAGTTATATTTTGTTTTATCTTTTTCTTTACGTATTGGTTTGTTTCTTTAGGTAGTTATAAGTTTTAATGTGTATTATTATGGTTATTCTTGTTATTATTGTTATTCGTATTATTCTTATTCTTATTCTTATTCTTATTCTTATTCTCATTATTGTTATTTTTTATTACTACGGCTATTATTATTATTGTTCTTATTATTATGTTGAATATTCTTACTTTTATAAAACGAAACTGGTATTAATACCACAGAACAAACATAAACACAAACCACCGCAGGCCGTCATGGACCTGACTAGTACCACTCGTCAGTTCTCCAGCCCTTCCTGTCCGAACACGCTGTTCCATCCAGCCAGAGCTTTT
Organism: Prorocentrum cordatum; assembly: GCA_963575745.1. Lineage (NCBI taxonomy): Eukaryota > Dinophyceae > Prorocentrales > Prorocentraceae > Prorocentrum > Prorocentrum cordatum. The sequence goes on along the minus strand of CAUYUJ010009407.1, from coordinate 7,343 downwards.
TCCATTCTCGCTGATGTCTCACGTTTCCCCTTCTCGCAAGTGCGTTCTGCCAAGCTGGGATGACTCTTTTCGAGACTTTCCTATCTCCCCTGTCGACCTCCCTCCTCCCACCTTCGACGAACGACTTCGGTATAAACATTATCTTTCGGACGTCCCCGCGGATTTCTTTGGCCTGCGCTGGGGCCCACTCCCTGGCGCTCGAAGCGCACCACGGGCGGCGCCGGAGGCGCTGCCAGGGGAGATCCAGTGCCGACCCAGGAGTACAGTCGGGCCGCTGACGAAGGAGCCCTTCTCGTTGGGGAGGGGCGCAGTGTTTTTTTTGGGCCGCTGACGAAGGAGCCGTTCTCGTTGGGGAGGGGCTCAGTGTTTCTCTTCATTGTCTTGCGGTTTGTCGCAGGCTCCCGTGAGGTTTTCCGTGGGGAATCGGAGTTTGTCAGGAGGGAAAGAAACGCACAGACACAAGTCATCGTCGACTCCCAGGAAAATATGGGAAGTGGGGGGGAAGACACAAACCTAGAAAATATGGGAACATATGGGGAATCCTGGGATTTGTGTGTACTTATTTGTGTGTCCCTGGGCCCCTTTAGTTTACCTTATGGCGCTAAGGGGCCTCGCTCCTTGTTTGGGGCTGCTCAGGACAGCGCTCCGGCTGCACGCGCGGACCTCTCCAGCTTTCAGGAGGGAAAACAACACACAGACACAATTATTCGTCGATTTCCAGGAAAATATGGGAAAATATGGGAAGTGGGGGGGAAGACGAAAACCCCAAAAATATAGGAAGATATGGGGAATCTTGTTATTTGTGTGTATTTATTTGTGTGTCCCAGGGCCCCTTCAAGTTTTTTTCCCAAAGCAGATCTTGCATCTAGGGGTCCTCACTGCTCTTTCTGGTTCCTGCTAAGCCGGGCATGCCCCTCTACAGGAGGAATCTTCAGAAATAGTAAAAATCAATAGCATAGGGACGATTTTTCATTTTTTTTGGGATAATTCTTGTCTGATCGTCTTTTGAACATTTTCCATTCTTCGTCCAACACCCGTCTGTAGGATGACATTTCCGACCTCAGGTCACTGGGCCCGGTGTCGGTCCGGTCGGCTTGTGGCCGCCCTCGCCCGGCGCCGCCCGTCGCCGCCGGCCTGCTCGTCGCGGCCCATCGCCGCGCAGACTTGCATCTTATGGCATGGCGTCGCGCTGCGCTGCTCTGCACTGTTTCGTGGGCATTGCTTTGCGTTGCTGTGCAGTGCGCTGCCTTGCATGGCGTTGCACTGCTTCGCCTCGCACTGCTCTGCGCTGCTCTGCACTGCTTTGCGCCGATTTGCATCGCATTATACACTGCCTTTCATTGCTTTGTGTTGCCCTGCACTGTGCTGCATGGTTTTGCACCACGTTGATTGCACCACAAAGACTGCGCCACTTAGATACCACTACACTGACTGTACCACCTAGAATGCATTTCGTAGACTGGCAGACAATTGCTTTTTTGGGTCCACGCTGTCAACCATGAATATCTAGTTATTTCTGGTTCTAATCATCCTCCCTCCCCCTCCTAATTACCCTTCTCCCTGCTTACTTCCTCCTTCCCCGCGGAGTTCTCGGGTCGGCGCCGGAGCCCACTCCCTGCCGCGCGAAACGCGCCAGCGGCGGCGCCAAAGCCGCCGCCAGAGGGGATCCAGCGCCGACCCAAGACTCCGCCCCTCCTCCCTCCTCCGTCCTCCCTCCCCTCATCCGTCCTCCCTCCCCTCATCCGTCCTCCCTCCTCCGTCTCCGTCCTTCCTCCCTCTCTCCACCAGGCAATCTCCTGCGTTAGTGGCAGCCTGCAAGAGCCCAGGCAACTGGAAGACTAGCCGTCTCCGTACCCCGACCTTGAAAGAGCTCATGGCCGGGTGCCACCCGCGAACGGACATTCCCCCGAGCGGAGATACGCCCCGCGGCCAGGGCAGCCGCTTTTTAACCTCGTGGCTTCCTAGTTAGTTTTGGCTGGCTATGGAGACCATTAGATCTGCGTTCTCGTCCTCTCCCCCCCCTCACCCCTACTCCGTCCTCCGTCCTCCCCCGTCCCTTCCTGAAGACGGTCTCGGCCTCCGCGGCCCGATGCCTCCCGCCTCCTGCCTGCTTCTTTGCACTTCTCTCGCTCCCATCTCCCCCCCGTCCTTTTGCCCTCCCTCCCTCCCCTTTCCCTCCTCCCCTGCCTCCCTGCCCTCTTCCACCGCCCTCCTCCCTTCTGCCCGCCCCCCCTCCCCTTCTGGCTGCCCCCCCCCCTCCTCCTGTCGCTCCCCTTCCTCTCCTCTCTTCGCTCCCTTCCGCCCTCTTCTTTCTCTTCGCCCCTCCGGTTTTAGGGCGACGAGATCTATAATCTATACACATCCACGGCTCCTGGCCAGGCCCATCCTCGGCCCAGGAGAGGTGTGTATGCCTCCCTGGACAAGCCTCCTCCTCCGCCTCCTCCTCCTCCTCCTCCTCCTCCTCCTCCTCCTCCTGCTGCTCCTCCTCATCCTCCCCATCCTCCTCCTCCTCCTCCTCCTCCTTCTCCTCCTCCTCCTCCTCCTCCTCCTCCTCCTCCTGCTGCTCCTTCTCCTCCTCCTCCTCCTCCTCCTCCTCCTCCTCCTCTGCCCCTCCTCTTCCCCTCCTGCCCTGCTCCCTCCCTTCTGCAGACCGCGCCCTCTCTCCCTTCTGGCCTGCTCCCTCCCCTCCCGTTGTCCCCCCTCTCCCTTCTGCAGACCGCGCTTCTGGAGCGCGGGCGTCGCCGCGCCGGAGGCCTCGGTGGCCCTCTCGCCTCTCGGCGGTGGCGCACCCCAGGGAAGTTGAGAAGCAAGGCGTAGAAGCGTCGTAGGAAAGAGACGCCGTCGAAACGAAGAAGCACATGCTAAACAAATGAGCACGTAAAGCAAAGAGACAGAGAAACGTCGTGGGCAAGAGAGCGATGAGAGACAAATAAAAGACACGCTCTTGTTACAGCAGGAGCCCGACCACGAGCAGCCTTCAATGATAACCTTGAGACCCCAGGACGTCCATTGATTTATGCTGTCGGAGCGTCACGCTTTACATCGCAAAACCATCGAAACCCGAGAAACCCAGGGCGCCCTGGAGGCAAGCAGGGTGTGTCTTGGCACGGGCTTCCACTGTAAGTCGATCCCCCCCTTTTTCCCTTCCCTGACCGGGGGGGGGGAGGGCGAGCAGGCTCCCGAAGCCCTCCGTTCAGACCCAGCGGCAGCTGCCTCGCCCACTCCCGCCCCCCCCCCCTTCACGCAAGTGGCACCCGAGGCTCAGCACGCTCAGCGGTCGCCACCGGACGATCGGCGGCAGGTGCGCGACGCTGGCGTGGTGCGCCAGACGTGCCAAGCTCGCTGCGCGCACCAGGTACGCGCGGCGCCTCAGGTAGGGGGGCCACACGTCAGAGAACACGTCGACCCTCCTCCCCCTCCTCCTCCTCCTCCTCCTCCTCCTCCTCCTCCTCCTCCTACTCCTCCTCCTCCTCCTCCTCCTCCTCCTCCTCCTCCTCCTCCTCCTCCTCCTCCTCCTCCTCCTCCCTCTCCCCCCTCCACCACCCCTGCAAAAAAAACCAAAGCCCAATGGCGGCATCAGCGTGTACGGTGTGTTTCGCCAGAGTCGGCCCCCGCCGTGCTCGTCGAACAGACGGCATCATGGTGGGCCCACGTTTGGTCCAAGATTTGGCGCAACGTGTGCTGTGTCTCCCCAATCGGAGCTTGCCTCTGTAGGGTCCTAGAGGTGTGCCGCCGATTTCGGTGGCCGGCCCGGGTGCCCAGGTGCTTGGGTGCCCGGGTGCCCAGGTGCCCAGGTGCCCGGGTGCCGGGGGTGCCCAGAGGTGCTTGGATGTGCCTGGGTGCCTGGTAGCCCTAGAGCCTTATAGCCTTACAGCCCTACAACCCTATAGCCCTATAGCCCTACAGCCCTGTAGCCCTATAGCCCAAATAGCCCTGTAGCCTTATAGCCCTACAGCCTTATAGACCTATAGCGCTATAGCCTTATAGCCTTATGGCCCTATAGCCCTATTGGCCGATAACCCTAATAGCCCTGTAGCCCTAATAGCCCTGTGGCCCTGTAGCCCATTGACCCTGTGGCCCTATAGCCCTGTAGCCTTATAAACCTGTGACCCTATAGCCCTATAACCCTATAGCCCATTAGCCCTATAGCCCTAATAACCCTGTAGCCCTATAGCCCATTAGCCCTATAGCCCTATGACCCTATAGCCTCATAGCCTTATAGCCCTATAGCCCTATAGCCCTAATAGCCCCATAGCCCTATAACCCTAAACAGATGATGCTTGTTTTTTTGTTGTTCTCCGGTATCATTTGGTTTTTGATTGGGATGGTTTCGGGTGCTGGCATGGTTTAGACTGGCGGATCCTCGCAGGGGAAGAAGTGGGTTGGAACAAACGAGCTCCCTAGACCACCTGCGCCTTAAAGGGCTGCTGGAATTAGGAGTAGGGAGGGGAGAAGAAGGGGGAGCAGGAGGATGTGTGTACAAGGGAGGAGGGCGGAAGGCGGCGGGAGGGGGAAGGAGGGATGAGAAAGGCGAGCGATGGGGGGGTGGAGGGAGTGATGGAAGTGTGTATATACGTATACATGGCGAGAGAGAGGGAGAGAGAGAGAGAGGGAGAGCGAGAGAGAGAGAGAGAGAAAGAGAGAGAGAGAGAGACAAGTCAGAGAGGGAGAGAGAGAGACACACAAAGAGAAAGAGAGTTAGAGAGAGAGTGTGAGAGCGAGGGCGTGAGGAACGGATCGTAATGAAGAGGGATGGAGGGGATGGAGACGAGAGTCTGGCCTGCCTGGGCTGCGGCGAGCTCAGGTGCGGTGACATATACTTCCAGGAACTGAACATCTCCGGCAGCTGGGTTGACCGCGGCCCCCGCCTTACGATCGGGAACGCTCAGTATACAGACATAGACTGTAGGAGGTCTGTGCGTATCTTCGAGCGTCTACGTTTATGCTGCTCATGCTTCCTTTACGACCCGTCTGCGTCATTCTGTGCTTCGGGGGGAGGGTGGAAGAAGGTGAGGATGGGGATGGATCTGCAGGGATGAGGTCGAGAACGAGAACGACGAACAGGAGGAGGAGGAGGAGGAGGAGGAGGAGGAGGAGGAGGAGGAGGAGAAGGAGAAGGTCATCCTCGCTGGCAGGCTGCACTCGCAACTCACCTGGCCTTCGTTATTTGTTTCCCGCATCTGCTTGCCCATCTTTTTGCCACAAACTTTCTGGTCTCCGTGCCTCTCTGCCCCTGACATACTGGCGTTCTTAGGCCTCTTCAAGGTCTACCACCCCAGGCTGGTGGCTCCGCAGCTGCAAGCCCCTCCGTGGCACCCGGCGCTGGCCGACACGATCTGATCGGGCTCCCTCGCTCTCTTCTCTCACTCTTTGCTCTTTCGCGCCCTTTTTCGCTTCTGGTGCAGCCCACCGCTCGCTTTGACCGGCGCTTGACCGTCTCGCACACTCTGGTGCCCATGGACTCAAAGGTGCGCGCAGACGCGACAGCGTTTGCCTGCCCACGTCGGTGCACCCAGAAAAGGTAAGCCCCGAATGGTGGGCGAATGGGGGGATACTTGCCATGGACTGATTCACCCAGGCGTCTTATTCTAGAAGTCATTTTTGTGCTGGAACAATCACGCAGATATTTGGTTCAGGCATGAAAGGATGTTGGGCCCCACGCGTAGTGGGCTGGTCTACGGCTTCGCACGAAACGCGGTGCGAAAAAGAAAAACGTGGGCAAGGCACGACAACCGCTGCTAACACGATGGCGCGTGGGCCCAATCGGTCACGCGGCGCCCTCCCGTGCCTCCCTCGTGGGCGGTCGCCGCGACCGTCGTTGCGCTCCCCCCTGCAGCGGGCTCCAGCGGTGCGATGGCGAGGGCGACGAGCCTGCAAGCGCGAGCGTGCAAATGAGCGGGCGGGCTGGCGGCCGCGACCCTCGGGTGCCGCAGGAGGAAGAGGGTGAGGAGGAAGAGGACGAGGAGGAGGAGGAGGAGAAGGAGGAGGAGGAAGAGGAGGAGGAGGAGGAGGAAAAGGAGGAGGAAGAAGAGGAGGAGGAAGAAGAGCAGGAGGAGGAGGAGAAGGAGAAGGAGAAGGAAAAGGAGGAGGAGGATGAGGAGGAAATGGAGGAGCAATGGGAGGAGTAGGGGCCTCTCGGGGTCCTCTTGGCTCGTGTTGGGGCGCTCGTGGCTCCGAAAAGGTCATGCGGGAAGCGCCGGGGAACCTCGGACTTCGTGCCGATGCGGTCCAATCTTTAGAGTGCGACGAACGGTACATAGTCGACATTTTCGCTATCGGGCGCGCCTGTCTCGGGGCCGTTGGGAAGTATATATTTCTGCGGTGGCATTTTCTTTTTTCTCCAGCTCCATTGGGACAGGCCCTCCCGATCGCGGAAATGCTAATTTCATCAGGTTCTCTGCCCGCTAGGGTTAAGTCGCGCATGTCCCTGTACAGGGGGAACATTCCAGAATAGTGAATTACGCTACCGAGGAACCCCACATACTTAATTTAAATCTTATGTGTTTGCTCTTCATTATCAGATATGCGCAATCCTGCGTTCGAAACCCTCGTCGCGAATGTTGCCCTATATTGTCATCCAATACACTACTGAGTGAACCTCCTCCCTCTTCCCCGCTTTCTATCCGTCATCGGGAACAAGTTTGAGGTGGTCACCGAGGTCCGTTTCCTGGGATCGCAACAACCAATGAGGTGATGCAAAACGATTTGCCACAGCTCGAGCAGTCAGGGGCTTGGACCATATGCCATGCCTGCTGTGCCCTGGACAACCGGCACGGATAGCAGCCGCGATGAGAGACCACCCCCTGCGCACCCCCTGCGGTGTCGAGAATATGCAATGCCTGCTGTTCCCTATACGACCGTCACGGATAGCAGCCGCGATGAGAGACCCCCCCCTGCGCACCCCCTCTGGTGTCGAGAATATGCCATGCCTGCTGTGCCCTGTACGACCGTCACGGATAGCGGCCGCGGTGAGAGACCCCCCCCTGCGCACCCCCTCTGGTGTCGAGAATATGCCATGCTTGCTGTGCCCTGGACGACCGTCACGGATAGCGGCCGCGGTGAGAGACCACCCCCTGCGCACCCCATATGGTGTCGAGAATCTGCCATGCTTGCTGTGCCCTGGACGACCGTCACGGATAGCGGCAATGGTGAGAGACCACCCCCTGCGCACCCCCATGGTGTCGAGAATCTGCCATGCGTGCTGTGCCATGGGCGACCGTCACGGATAGCGGCCGCGGTGAGAGACCCCCCTTGCGCACCCCCTCTGGTGTCGAGGAAGTGCCACGCCTGCCACGCTTTGCGAGCCCGAAACGCATAGGGTGCCACGCGAGGAATGAAGAGGA
>CAUYUJ010009406.1:0-34456 GCA_963575745.1 Prorocentrum cordatum | reverse complement strand
GAGGAGGACGAGGAGGGGGATTTCGGATGCCACTCCTGGGAGGTCAAGCTCTGACTTTGCCCTGGCCAGGAATCCAGCTTCATCTGACTCCCGCTTCATCTGGCTCATTCTGGCTTTCTCCCTCTCAAGCCGCGGTCTAGTTTGGCGTGACAGCCCCCCGATGTGGCTCGATTCCCCTCAGTCCCTCCGACGAAGACGTCCCAGTAGTCGCCTCCCAGGGGATGGGGGAGGGGGAGGGGTCGGCGGCGACTTCCGAGCCAGACCCTCGCACCCCATCGACTCAGGAGAATCGATGGCGGATGGGGTCCGGATGTCGCCACTTGCGGGGGCAGGGCTCGGATATCACCGCATGCGGGCTTCGGGAGGCGAGGCACCCACGCGAGCGGCAGAGGCCGGCTCGGGCGGGCTGGCGCGGCTCGAGAGAGCGCACGCACGGATCGGGGCGCGCCTGTGGAGCGACGGGTCCCGTCTCCGTGCCGCGTCGGCGCGCTCCGTCGCCAGCTGGGGCGGCATTGGCCTCCTGTTTCGGGGGGTCCCGATCGGTAGATCTGGCGCACACGCGCCATATCCACGGATATCTTTAATTCATGTTGGCGTGCGCCCGACCGTGTGAGCTGGAAGCCGACTCGGGTGAGCCAGCCCGAAGGCGCTTCGCAGTGCACCCGCGTCTGAGGGCGAAGCCGAAGCTCAACTGCACAAAAAGGTGGAAAGGCTGGCAGCGCATCGTTGAGCGGTGGCGCATCGTTGAGGCTGGCGACGGCGACGGCGACGGCGACGGCGACAGTCAGATCAGGCTGGGAGCGCATCGTTGAGCGGTGCTGCAGTCCTTCACGGAGGACAGTCGTTGCGTGAGATCCGACCCCGGACCAAACCTATTGGTCGGTTTGGAGGTCGAAGCGGCGATCGTGGCGGCCACCAACAGGGGTATTTTTTTGCAAGGAGTGGCATGTCCCTTCCCAGCCCCCTCCCGCTCTGCGGTGTGGACGTGGCTCGTAATTGACCTTGTGGCGACAGAGAGTTGTCAATCTAAGTTCAACGTGGGCAGTCATGTAGTCTTGTTTGGGTAGGGGCGGGCTATCACGCAACCGCCAGAGCAGCAGCAGCCGTACAGGTCGGGCTTGCGCCCTCATGCCGCGCTGGACCTTGGGAGGCGGAAAGCGGAGAGGAGCGGGATGGGCGCCTGGTCCGACTTGATCCGGCTCGACATCGACTCCGGTCGGCCCGATCGGGTTCGATTCCGACGATCCGACGATGCGATGTTCGGTACGATCGGCATGGGTACGGAGAGAATGGTGGCGACGACTGGCGGCAGCTCCTGTCCATTTTGAACAGGACTCGCCGTCGGTGCCGCCGCGGGCGCCGTGCTTTTTTGAGAGAGTCAAGCAGTGGCGAAGGGTCCTGGCGTGCCCACAGGGCTACCAAACAGTGTTCTGAGAACCTTGTGTGGTGTCCACGAAATGTTCTTAGAACAATTCTGGCTGGGACTGTCTTGTTCGATGAGATCGGGTTTCTGTTCTAAAAACATGTTTTCGTTCCTAGAACATTTTTAAGTTCTAAGAACATGTCGTGGCAGGCCCATGGGAATGTCGGGACGGTCGGTCCCCGCTCAAGACAAAGGGGGCCGCCTGCCCAGCGGCGGCCGCTTTGTCGGTTTGGAACAGCGCAGGCTGTTGGGCGCCTTTGTTGTTGTTGTTGTTGTTGTTGTTGTTGTTGTTGTTGTTGTTGTTGTTGTTGAACATTATTTCTTCTTAAGAATAATTATTGTTGGGACCCCTGGTGCGCGCCCCCCTCGCCGCGCCTAGGCCGCAGCCACATTTTCATCATTTTCGTGAGGAAGTCTCAGGCAAAACGTGGGTGTCCGGATCCGGTTGTTTTGTTGACGCCCGCTTTCCCTTGCAAAAAACACTATAAAATGACATTTCTTGTTCTAATATAATCAAATTTCAAGAATCCCTTGCAATAAATAAGGTAAAGTGGACATTCGCGCGCGCAAGACGAAATCCTTCCAAAAGCTTAGTGTTCGGAACGATTTTAACATAAAAACATCAAAAAACAATGGTTTTTCAACAACAAAATGTCAAAATCTCATCCCGCGCGCTCTTGCGGATTCGTAGGAAAACCAACACTTTTTAAACATTCCTGTCAAACGGGCTTTTGCGAGCAACTTTTTCGAACTTCTGCGACAACGGTTGCGCACCTGCCAGGGCCATCATCCCTGTCAAATAATACCATGCGGGACACATTCGTTTTCTTCGCGCGCGCACGCCGTCGTCGTCGGCCGCGGGGCCCTGAATAGTAGCCACGGTCGTCCGCATGCCACGAAGTGAAGTGTCCGAACGTCATAGGGCGGGAAACTGGGTGTGGGTGGTGGCGAAGAGTCGTTTGGAAAATTGGTAGAGCTTGAACCGGCCCCCCCACAAAGTGGGGGTATTGCCCGCCTCCTATGAAAACCCTGGCACTGGTGAGAACGGAGTGTCCCCACGTGCTAGTAATTGTTGTTGTTGTTGTTGTTGTTGTTGTTGTTGTTGTTGTTGTTGTTGTTGTTGTTGTTGTGGTGTGTTTTTTTGCCAAACAATAAACTATTTTCCATTATTTATCTGTTCTTCCGTACCCGTAAGTTGGGCCTCTTCCTCTTCGGGGAGGATTCACAAATAGGCAACAAAAACAGTCAGGGGCAGATGTTCTCACCATTTTTTTGTCAAGAGCCGCCTGTAGGTGGACAGGCCCGACCTGACCGTACCGATTTCGGGCGTCCAAAGGTGTGGCCCGATGCTTGCGTGCCGCTTCTTGTGAATCCCGGCGCAGCCGATCCGTATAGATGTCGACTCCGTGCCGATGCCTCCCGATCTGGTGTCGATGCTGACCGATCCTGCCCCCGCGGGTGCAATCGGTGCTGGGGCGTGGGGCATCCCCGTAGGCTTTCACTCGGCTGCAGACATCCTGCACATTCTGACCCCCCGCCAGGGTTTCAGCACTGAGCTGCCAGGGCAGGGTTCACGGGTGGTGGCCCAAGCTGCTGTCAGGGCGGTCGAAGTCCGGATGGGTCGGAACGGGGGTCTTACGAAACCTGCTGCGTGCAGCTTGTTGGTTGCGCAACCGCTGGGCATTCCCTTCGATGCAGATGACCGCCTCTGGCGCCGAGAGGTGCTGGAATATCCAGCTGCATGCAGCCGGCTCCGTCACCCACCCCATTCGCTACACCCCCCCGCCCGTCCGCCGCCATGTCGGCGGCCTTGTCGTGGGGTCCATGCCAGCGCGATGCGGCGCCGCTTGAGATCGGACTTTTGACCTAACAGCGAAGACTGATAGGTTTCTAGTGGGCTCAATAGAGAGCATCTTGACTTTTTAGGGGGGTCTGGGCGGATGCCGGGAGAATCCGGGGAATCCAGGGAATCCGGGGACTCCCCAGGACCCCTATAGATTCCTATAGTTTTTTTTATGAATTCCTACAGATTCTGTTCCCAGAACACCACTCCCAGGCCACATTTTGAATGCCCAGAGCCAACTGTAGGCCACTTCGTGTTCTGCGTGTTCCCAGAACACCATTCCTAGGCCACATTTTGAATGCCCGGAGCCAGCTGTAGGCCACTTCGTGTTCTTCGTGCTCCCAGAACACCATTCCCAGGCCACATTTTGAATGCCCGGAGCCAATTGTAGGCCACTTCGTGTTGTTTGTGTTCCCAGAACATCATTCCTGTACCATATTTTGATTGCCCAGAGCCAACTGTGGGCCACTTCGTGTTCCTCGTGTTCCCAGAACACCAGTCCTGTGCCATATTTTGAATGCCCGAGCTGAGGCAGGCTGAGGCCGAGGCAGGCTGAGGCTGAGGCAGGCTGAGGCTGAGGCTGAGGCACGCCGAGGCAGGCTGAGGCTGAGGCTGCGGCTGAGGCAGGCTGAGGCTGAGGCAGGCTGAGGCAGGCTGAGGCTGAGGCTGACGCAGGCTGAGGCCGAGGCAGGCTGAGGCTGAGGCTGAGGCAGGCTGAGGCTGAGGCAGGCTGAGACTGAGGCTGAGGCAGGCTGAGGCAGGCTGAGGCTGAGTGAGGCTGAGCAGGTGAGGCTGAGAGGCTGACGTGAGGCTGCTGAGGCTGACGCAGGTGAGGCGTGAGCTGAGGCCCTGAGCAGGCTGAGCTGAGTCTGAGGCAGGCACGAGGAGGTGAGGCTGAGGCTGAGGTGAGGCAGTGAAGGCAGACTGAGGGCTGAGGCTGAGGTGAGGCTGAGGACAAGCTCTGCGCTGAGGCAGGCTGAGGCTGAGGCTGATGCAGGCTGAGGCTGAGGCAGGCTGTGGCTGAGGCTGAGGCAGGCTGAGGCTGAGGCTGAGGCCGAGGCAGGCTGAGGCTGAGTCCGAGGCAAGCCGAGGCAGGCTGAGGCTGAGGCTGAGGCTGATGCTGAGGCAGGCTGAGGCTGAGACAGGCTGAGGCAGAGGCTGAGGCAGGCTGAGGCTGAGGCAGACTGAGGCTGAGGCCGAGGCAGGCTCAGGCCGAGACAGGCTGAGACTGAGGCCGAGGCTGAGGCTGAGGATGAGGCCGAGGCAGGCCGAAGCTGAGACAAGGTGAGGCTGAATGGGGGGGGGGGGAAGGGAGGGGGGGGGAGGAGGGGAGGCTGAGGCAGGCTGAGGCCGAGGCAGGCTGAGGCCGAGGCAGGCTGAGGCTGAGGCTGAGGCAAGCCGAAGCAGACTGAGGCTGAGGCAGGCTGAGGCTGAGGCTGACGCAGGCTGAGGCCGAGGCAGGCTGAGGCTGAGGCTGAGGCTGAGGCTGAGGCAGGCTGAGGCTGAGGCCGAGGCAGGCTGAGGCTGAGGCTGAGGCAAGCCGAGGCAGGCTGAGGCTGAGGCTGAAACTGAGGCAGGCTGAGGCATCCGTAGGATTACATAGGAGTCCTTAGGAATCCCTAGGAATCCTTGGGAATCCGTAGGCATCCTTAGGAATCCGTAGGCAGAGTTAAGCATCATCAGGAATCCTTAGGAATCCTTAGGATTCCCTAGGAGTCCCTAGGAATCCCCAGGAATCCCTAGGAATCAGGATTCCTAAGGATTCCTAAAGTTTCCTAAGGATTCCTATGGATTCCTAAGGATGCCTACGGATGCCTTAGGAATCCCTAGGAATCCTTAGGATTCCATTGGATCCTAAGGCCGTTGCCACTGTGACTGTCATTGCGAATGTGACTGCGACTACGAGAACAGCAGAATTCTACAACTGGATTCTCACCTGAATCTTAAGGGGAATGCTTCCAGATATGCTTATACACATCGCTGTTAGGTTGCTTTGCCGGGATAATTTCATGCTTACCGTAGTCGCTGGCGCTTCGGCGGTGCACCAGCGATGAAGTCAACCCGCATAAGAAGGACGGGCAACCTTTCCAAGGGTGCCCTCTCGTCCTTGCCCCTTCGGCCCATCCTTGGCCGCTTTCGCTGGCCGCGCCCCGCTCGAAAAGCCTCAAAACGGGCGTCCGAGGCCCATGCATCCTCATCGCGCCTCCTTGTGATACGGGCCGACCGTACAAGTCGGGCCTGTCCCCCTACAGGAGGGACATTCCAAGATAGTCCAGCAAGAGTCTGGCGACGATGTTTTGAGCATTTTTGGATTATTCTTGACTTTTTGATTGTGGGAGCATTTCTTATGTTCCGTCCGACATCCGCCTGTGGGAGGACACCGCCCGACCTGACTGCGCTTCCCGTCGTCGCCGGCGCTTCGGCGGTGCACCGGCGGTGCGGCGCGGTGCGAGGCCTGCGGCCCCGACGCCGGCAGGCTCGGGCCCAGCGGCGGGCGCGGGGTGAGGTCCTCGGGCCTCTCCGGGCTGCGGATCTCCGGGGCCACGGGGAAGCGCCGCGGCCGAGGCCCCCCCGTCGTTTCTCCCGTGCAGTGTCCTCGTCGTGGCGCGGGCCTGAAGATGTGGCGAGCACGCATGCCACCTGCATCGGCCAACGCCTCCCCCCTCCCCCCAATGTTCAAAGTTGGCGGTGGGTCCGAGGAGCTGCACTTCGACCGCAGTCTCCCCCCCCGCGCGTGCTGGCTTTGAGTCTGCGGGAGCGGGGGGAGCGGCCACAAGCTGTTTTTCCCCCTGCCGTAGCACGATGGCTGTGCTCTCTTTCTCCCCCTTACCCTTCCTGCTGCTGCCAGTCTGAAGGCTGAGTGTTTTTTTTTGTTGTCCCCCGTGATGGCAGTCTTGTTTTCTATGTTTGACGCATGTCTCCACGGAGGGCCAGTGTGTTCTCTGTGGAGAGTCGTGGTGTTGCTTGTCATCCTCCTTCCCCCAAGAATTGCCTGTTCGGCATCCATCAAACATTATTTTGCTATGTGTGCGTCTCCCCCTGAGGCAACGCGCGCGCCGAGATATCTGACAGTATAAGCTCCGTGGCGGACGCTTGTCTGGCCATGTCGCTCGGGAAACGGTACATGCCACACTATGTTTGTATTACATCGGACATGTCCCTCTACAGGAGGAGTATTCACAATACAAAAAAACAGGTTGGGCATGACTTTTTCAACTACGATAGACTCTTTTAGAATCTTTTCTGACCGCTCGACCTTATGCTTGTACTGCACGACCTGGTCGGACGCATGCCTCCAGGGAGGACAACATCCTACCAGCGTGTCTTCCCGCGCCCCAGCGGTGCTCTCTCGAGCTGTCCAGGGCCCCCGCAGGCCCTGCTGCGCCCTCTCCTGCAAAGATGCCTGCAGGGACGCCTGAAAGGATGTCTGGGCAGCTCGCAAGCTCGAGAAAGGTTGTCTGAGCAGCTTGCGAGCTCGAGAAAGGGAGCTTCAGATCGACCGACATACGAACGACACCACCCCACCTACGGCCCTCCATGTTGCGCTACGGCCCATCGGGCGCCGCAGCGCATACCACGCGAAAGCCCAAGCCAGAGTTCATGGTACATGCTGAAGCCTTTGAGGCCGTAGGCGGGGTGGCGTTGTTTATTTTTCCAAGGAGCTTCGAAGGATCTGCGGAAAGGCTTGGATGATGATGATGATGATGATGATGATGATGATGATGATGATGATGATGATGATGATGATGAGGAGGAGGAGGAGGAGGAGGAGGTGTTAACATGCAAGCGTGCGTGTGACAGGGGAGGTATAGTAACCCTGCTGCCTTTGGCTCAAGTGTTTAACGGTCGAAGCTACATAGACCTGCTTTGCCGTTCGGGAGCATAAAGGTGACCTATCGTTATCATTGTTGCCAGGCTCCCGTGCAGAACCCTCCTCGGGGTTTTGCATGGTAGCGGAGCGCGGTTGCCATGGCAGCGGCAGCGGCAGCTGCAGCCAGACCTGGGCAGGGCGACCCGCCAGTTAATCTCAATGTGCCGGCAGACAGAGATGCATGGGTCAACATGGACCCGAATCGCTTCAACGATCTGTGCGAGCAAGCATACATGCGCGGAGACTTCAGTTACGTTCAGACGGCGCTACTCGCGAACCATTTCGGACTCGCAACGTTCATTAACGAGCGAGTAACACAGGATCGAAGGGAGGTATCGAATGCCGAAGCGTTCCAAATGTTACAGAGTGCCCACAAGACCAACAGCATGCTGTTAGCGATCACAAAGAGAAGCGCTGCACTCGAAAGGGATGCTCGCAGATTGGTGGAAAGAGTCACCGAGTTGGAGACCAACAGTGAAGTACAAGAAAAGTTGATCGAAAGGTTTGGTCAGATCTCGGAAGCGATTAAAGGAGGAAGCGGAAGCAAGCACGGGAGCAGTAAACCGATAAGCGAATATAAAGCATTACAGGCGCTAAAGAACTTCAGTGGGGAAAGAGCAAAGTTCAGAGACTGGAGCGACAAGTTCTTGAACGCACTAGCCCAAGTGAAGCCGAGTTACCGACCGGCACTGAAAATGCTAAACAAGAAGCTGGAGACGCTTGGCGGAGTCGTACCAGAGGAGGACGATGACGACATCATACGCATAATGAACGGCCGATTAACTGCAAGTGAGTACCTGAAGGCGAATCAAGCCAAACAGGCCGAGGACGACAACAAAGGCGAATATGAGTTCACCGAGGGAGACAAAACTCAGATGGAGGAAGACTTATGGTACATTCTGAACGAGAAACTTGAAGGTGCGGAGGCCAGAGGAAAATTAAAGGGACTGATGGATGGAGATGGAATCATGGCTTGGCAAAAGGTTTACAAATGGTACTCGGCGGTAACCGGAGCGACCTTATCATCAAAAATGACGCATGCCATGAATCCTGAGCCGCCCAAGAAGATCACTGACACCGTTACCCGACTTGAGGAATGGAGCGCGTTGGCAGAACATCTTGAGAAATATGGCAAATATTACTCGCTGCCTCTTCCTTTTAAAGTCACCGCGCTCAGGGCCATAATGGTGCACGCGAATGACTGGTTCGACGAATGGCAGCAGGCATGTTGGCGAACGCCTGACGCGCTTAACATTGACTCATTTCAGAAATTGTACTCAAAGTGCGAAGACTGGGCGCGTAAAAAGAAACTTGACTCAGATACGAAAAATAAGGATGCAATGGACATTGGGAATATCAACGAGATGAGTCAAGGGTCCGGAATTGTTTGGGACCAAACAGGATGGGTTGACGAAGATGGAAACTGGTGGTCGGAAGATGGATCGTGGAATTACGGTTCCTGGGCCAATGAGAGTGACGGTGGAGAATATGAAGAAATTGACGCCGTAAACAAAGGCAAAGGTAAAGGAGCGGGCCCCAGGTGTTACAATTGTGGAGGCATGGGCCATTTAGCCAGAAACTGCACAAGACCTAAACAGTTCACCAAAGGAGGTAAAGGTGGCAAGGGCGGAAAAGGCAAAGGTTACCGAGCCACTTACGGATCCTATGTGAAAGGTAAGATCGGAGGCAAACAGGGAGGTAAAGGAAGTGGCTCGTGGGGAGGAAGCTACGGAGGCCAAGGGAAGTTCACCCCGCACAGCGAGCGTGAGTGTTACAAGTGTGGCGGAAAAGGGCATATCGCCATTAACTGTCCGGGCCCCAAGAAGACCGCCAACGAAGTTGAGCAAGAGAAGCCTGCAGTGAACACTGAGATTGAACAAACCACCTCGTTCGGCCAACCACAGCATGTTCTCAGCGTTGAGATGAAGGAAGCAATGAACGTGCCGCTAGACCAGCCTGCGATCGAGGAGGTTAACGAGAAATGGGACCTGCCCTGTTACGCCAGAAAGAAAACGGCACGTAACAACGCGGTGAATTTGAAAAGAATTTATCAGGAACACCAGTGTAACGGGGACTGTAATCATACTAGTCAATGGGGCCAGAGAATAAGTAAAAGCGTGGGGCAGGAAAAAAGTTGGCTGGAGAAGTGCAAGGAAATTGGGCTAATTGAGATGCGGGGCTGTGATCCAGAGATTAACGCGGTGCCACCACCAAGTGCAACGCATGAGACGATCGTGGTTACCGTGGACTCCGGCGCATGCAACACAGTGGGACCCCCCAAAGTTGGCACTCATTTCCCTATTAAGCATACGGACGCGTCGAAGCAGGGACGACACTACAGTGCAGCAAATGGAACCACGAGAAAGAATTATGGTCAACGAGTGATCACAGGTAAAAATGAGCACGGGAACGCCGTCAGTATGCCGATTCAGGTAGCAGAGGTCAACGCAGTCCTAGGATCTGTCAGAGAGATGGTAAACGCTGGAAATAGAGTGGTGTTCGACAAGGATTCTAACGGGAGATCCCTGAGCCACATCATGAACAAGGCGACCGGTAAGTTCACAACCATTCATGAGAAGAATGGCGCATTCCAGTTCAACATCGCAGTACCGAAGGGACCAGCGGAGGCCGTCAATCCCAGGAGTGAAGTGAACGTAACTGAGGGTTTTCCGCGGCCGGGAACCCTGGAGGCGGATCTGTTCTACTAAGCCCCCCATCACCCGTAAGACCAAACGAAAACTTAAACGTCTTTAATACCGAAGGAGACGAAGGGAGTGAAAGTGGGGGCAACGATAGTGAGTTAAGTGATGTGGAAGATGTATTTGTGGGTGATGAAGCGGAGTTACCAAAGAAAGTTTACTGTGACATGAGGCCCTCAAAGGAGGAAGTTGAAGCGCATAACACGACGCATTTGCCTTACCGAAGCTGGTGCCCACATTGCGTTAGAGGGAAAGCGCGCAGACGCAATCACCGTAGACGCAAAAGAGAGGGGAACGGAAACGTGCCAGTGATTTCAATGGACTACATGTGGCTTAAAGGAAGAAAGGATGAAGGTGAAAGCACCAGCAATGGCAATCCAATTTTGGTCATGCATTGCAGAGAGACCGAATTAACTTGGAGCAGAGTGTTGATGAAAAAGGGAGTGGGCTCGTACTCGGTAAAAGTAGGATGTGACATGATAAGTTTTACCGGATACAAGAAGGTGATACTCAAAAGTGATGGGGAAGCGGCAATCACAGCGCTGGCTAATAGGTTTAAAGCTTCGTGTGATCTTGACATGGGAGTTGAAGTTAGCCCAGTAGGCGACTCAAAGGCCAACGGCGAAATTGAGAGAGCCGTTAGGACAGTGCAGGGTCAGGCCAGAACGTTAAAGAGCGCCTTAGATGCCAATTATAAGACTGAGTTTGGTGAAAGCCATCAGATAATACCTTGGCTGGTGAGCTACGCGTCCTCTTTGAGTAACAAGTTCACAATAGACACGGATGGGAAGACGGCCCACGAGAGGTGCAGGGGACGAAAGTTTAACAAGCAAATTCCTGAGTTTGGTGAGTGTGTCATGTATTTGAAGACACCTGCGCACAGAGGCCGCGAGAAGCTCGAAATGAGATGGGGAAGTGGAGTGTTTCTAGGCATAAGCGAGAAAAGTCAAGAGCTAATTATTGGGGCGCCCAATGGTGCAATCAAGGCGCACGAGTTTAAAAGAAAAGGAAGTGATGCGGAAAGATGGAATATTGCCGAGATCACCGAAATAAAGGGGTTACCTTGGCAGCCTGACCCGGGCACAGCGGGAATGGAATTACAGTCTAGGATCATGGTGCCCATGGATCTACCAGAGCAAGAATTAACTGCGCCTGAGACGAAGCCGCTCATTGCACGAGGGATTGCAGTTAAAAAGCACGAATACTTGAAAATGGGACCGACACCAGGGTGTTACGGATGTAAATGCCTCGTGAGAGGAGACAAAGAACACAAACCGCATAACGCTGATTGCAGGGCTCGAGTTCTTGAATGGTTACAGAAACAAGAGAGCCCGAGCATCCAGGCAAGGCTAGCGTCTGCACAGTTAAGGCTTGAGAGTAAAAGTCGTGCACCAGAAAATCGTGAACAAGAATCAGAAAGTCAAGCGAAGAAACTGAGGATCAATGTACCACCTCCGCCGAGCGCCAAAGTTGAGGAACCTAAGGACGAGTGGGTAATAAAGGGAAACAAAGTTATATGCCAGCACCGACGACCGAGGAAAGAGTTAGCCTTCCCCACCAATGGTGGGTGCCCAGTAGATTGGGACAAACTTAAGCCTAAAAGATATACCCACGCGATCATGATTGACGGCGGCAAGATACATGAGCACGAAGGTGCTTGGTATGGTGAAGATGGAGACGATCAAACATGGGCTATGGGAAACCCCTTTAACGGTTACTGGACCGGATGGACCGAGTTCGAAGTGGAAGATGAAGAAATGAGAGATTCCCCGAGTAAACCCATTAAACGAAAAGCAGAGGGCGACCACGACGAAGAAGATCAACAGGCAACTCAGCATCGTCAACTTGATATGGAACGAGATGAAGAAATGTCAGGAGTAAACGACATCAGATTGGGGCTCAACATGATGGGATTTGACTCTGAACTGGTTGAATGGTTGACAAGTGGGGAATTGAACATCGTACGTCAATTAAACGAAGTAGGGAGAGCCACCAGGCTCCATGGGGCATGTCAACACGAGACTCAGGCGCACGTGACCGATGCGTATTCGCCGGTGAGAGTTACTGGAATGGCAGAAAAAATGGGATTGATACCGGGATTAGCAATGGACTTAACGACGCGAGACCAACATGGTAACCCATGGGATTTTAATGTGCCAGCCATGCGTGCGAAAGCGAAAAAGATTGTCAAATCCAAAGCAGCCCTGTTACTGGTGGTGAGCCCCATGTGCGCAGCCTTCAGCAGACTCCAAACGTTCAACTTTAAAAGATTAGGTGCCGACCGTGTGAAACAGATGTTGGATTACGGGATCAAGCATTTGACGTTTGCGATGGAGCTTTGCGAAATTCAACGGCGAAATGGGTTATACTTTCTGTTTGAGCACCCTGCAGGAGCGACCAGCTGGGGCACTTCAACGGTGCAACGGTTACTCGGAAACAAGGATGTCAAAGTATACGATGGAGATTTGTGCTGTTACGACTTAAAGCAGATGGTCAAAGGCGAAGAGATGTTCATTAAGAAACCGACCAAGTTCATGACAAACAGTTCAGCCATCGGCCATGAGTTAAGTTGGACATGTAAAGGGCAACATCGACACATGGAGTTAACTGGTGGCGGTAGGACGCACAGATCAGAGGTCTACCCAGATAAACTGTGTCGAGCGATACTGAAAGGACTTGTAAAGCAAATGAAGATCGACGGTCGTCAAGGGGGTACATTTAAAGAAGAAGAAGTAGCGAACATGGAAGTCGAAGAAGAAGAACAAAGTGAGGCGCAGATAAGCGAGATTAACTGGGCATGTGAACATGAGAACGAAGATAGGAAGCACGAGCAACAGTTAACGTGGACGAGGAGAGATTCTGGAGCACAAAGATTAATGCTGCCGGGACCAAGTGGACCACAATGGAGTTCATGCATTAGGATAATTACCGCTGACATAGACACCGGGAAGATTATCGAGGACAGGCCTGTGAACGAGATCACAGGGAAAGAGAGAAGGAGAATGTTTAAGAAGGGACCAGTTAACACTTCCACCACCTTTACGTATGAAGCTGTCGGCGAAATTGCTCCACACAGGTGGAAGTGCTGTGCATGTGAGCATGAGGGATGGCTCAAGACGCCTAGCACATGTGCGGCGTGCGAAAGAACTGGTACAGTTAACCCTCTCCCAATGAACACGATCAACGTTGTCCACAAAGAAAATGGAGAGATTACTCAAGCTTGGGATGATGTCACAGGAAACGAGCTCGACCCCAAATTGAGTGTAAAAGCACGTCAAGAAGAAATGGAACAATTCAGAAAACACAAAGTTTACGAGAAAGTGAAGGAGGAAGTGCGTTGGCAAATCACGGGGAAGGCGCCCATCGGAACCAGATGGGTAGACATCAACAAAGGAGATGAGTTAAGCCCAGACCACAGATCAAGGCTGGTAGCCCAGCAGGTTAAATACAATTCCAAAGAAAAGAACATATTCGCAGCTACACCTCCACTGGAGGCACAAAAACTGCTTTTCTCAATGGCAGTTACCGAGGGAGTTGGATTCACGAACGGTGAGCGTGAGAAAGGATTAAAGTTAGCATTCGTTGACATCAAACGAGCTTACTTTTACGCTCCAGCAAAGAAAGACATATTTATCAGGTTACCAGACGAAGACTATGAACCAGGTATGTGCGGAAAACTGGTAAAATCAATGTGCGGAACCAGAGACGCTGCGAGCAACTGGGAAGATTGTTACATGGACTTTGCTAACGAGGCTGGGTTCAAGAGCGGAATTGCGTCACCATGCGTGTTCAAGCATGAGAGTCGAGCGTTATGGTTAACAGTTCATGGAGATGATTTCACGCTGTTAGGAGGTGATCATGATCTCGACTGGTTTGAACATAAAATTAAGGAGGAGTTTGAAGTGAAGGTGAGAGGACGACTTGGACCAGGGAAGGAGGACATGAAGGCGATCAGAATTCTCAACAGGATTGTGGAATGGACGAAGGAAGGATTGAGGTATGAGGCAGATCAAAGGCATGCAGAGATAATTGTGAAAGAGCTTGAGCTAGAAGGAGTAAAAGTGAGGACTGAAGTGCCAGGTGAACGAATTCCAGTTGAAGAGGGAGATGAGGTAGAACTTTCGCCCAGCATGACTAAAATATATCAAGCGTTGACGGCCAGAGCAAATTACTTAGCTCAGGACAGGTCTGACATACAGTATTCTGTAAAGGAACTCGCTAGGGCCATGTCAAAGCCGACGATGAGTTCTTGGAAGGGTTTAGTCAAGTTAGGAAAGTATTTGAAGTACCACAACAGAAGCAGCTATGTGTATCAATATCAGGAGCAGCCCCAATAATTAACTATTTGGACCGACACGGATTGCGCAGGATGTAAGCGAACGAGGAAGTCTACGAGTGGAGGAGTAGTAATGTGGGGTAAACATTTCATAAAATCTTGGAGCACGACTCAGAGTGTCATCGCATTATCGTCAGGTGAAGCAGAGTATTATGGACTTGTGAAAGGAGGATCAGTGGGTTTAGGACTTCAGGCAGTATTAAGAGACTTTAACTTGGAAGTTGATATTACAATGAAGAGCGACGCCACGGCTGCGATCGCCATTGCGAGCAGACGAGGCTTGGGGAAAGTAAGACATATCGAGGTGTGTCAATTGTGGTTACAGCAGAAAGTTAAGGAGGGAGTGATTCGTATTGTGAAAGTAGGGACACACGAGAATGCAGCGGATGCGTTGACCAAGTATGTCAGTCGTGAAAGCATGAGCACACATCTACGAAACACGAATCAATGTGCATTAACAGGTAGGCATGAGCTTGCGCCAGCTACCGAATGTTGATGTTCGCAGCTCATTTCTGTCAAGCAAACTGCAGCTATTAAAAGCCTTCTCCACCCATTACCTCTTGCTCTTGGGCGTGAACGAAGGCATGGCGGCTCCCCAGGTCAACCTCACCATTAACGGCTCCATGGTCGACCAGAGCCCGGCTGGGGGTGGACCGGTTACGCGTGAGAACCTCAACCGCCGTGTTGACGACATGGTGCACGTTGCTCACGCGTTTACCGTAACCCTTACTAACATGGCGATCAACTTCCACGGAGCCTACGACAAACACGTTGACGAGGCGCAAAGGGCCGCGGATGACATGGCGAAGAGGATCGAGGAATTAACGCGGCAGAACGAGGCACTGATCCAGGACAGTGACGACGTCAACGAGAATCTCCAAAGGGCGCAGGCGGAGATTAACGCTCTGATGGCGACGATTACGGACCTGAACATTCAGAATCGTGACTCGGGAGTTAACACGGAGGAGAATGCAACCAAGTATAGGCGCATCAACGACAACATTGGTTACCTCCTGAACACCGCCAAGCGCCTTACCGAGAACATCACGCCACTGCAGGATTTCGAGGGTAAACGTGATGCGGCACTGCGCCTGTTGGTGGCAGTAACCGAGAGGCTCGAAGGATTACAGAGGTTCTTGCATGACCCGATCAACTCCCCGGTTACCAACATCCCGCAGGTTCCTCCGCCGTTACCCGAGCGGCCCCCAACGGCAGTGGCCGCCAAGGCGCCTCCCACTGCAGTCAACGCGGCGGCCGAGGCCAGCAAGCCTCTAGCCCGAGCTGCCGCGGCATCGGGTGCACCCCCGGCTCAGGGCTTTACCGGCACCACGCCCAAGACCGGAGGGTTCGGTAGATCCGTGTCGCCGAATAAGATCCCGCAGTCAACGTCACCTCAACCTGTCTACAAGAAAGCACCCAAGGCCATGCATGAGCGTAAACGGGAACTGGAAGAGTTACTGCAGCTGGGAATGAAGATGGATGAAGATCGTGCGCAGGGCAGTCAACGTGACGAAGTACCAAAAGGTCCTGCCCCGGTGGTGAACGTGAGGGCGCCCAAGCCGCCTCCTCCAGGCCTTGGCGAGTCAGGTGCATCGAGCAGTGTTAGCGGCATGAATCCCCCGCCTCCGGCGCCCAAGAAGTTATCGACCCAGTATGTTCCTCCACCGCAGCCTCAAGCCGTTAACCGTACGGACGAGCAGCTTGCGGCATACTCGCGGAACATTGCCAGGGGCATGTACTCGGCGTCCCCCCAACATACTTATACTATGTGTTCGTCGCCCCCCCAGAGGCGACGCGCGAACCGAGAAATCTTATAGTATATGCGTCGTGGCGGGCGCTTTCTGGCCACACCGCTCGAGAAACGATATGCTACAAGATGGGTATACTATATGTTCGGTTCGGACGCGCGCCTCCAAGGCGGACACGTAGTATTAGTATGTCTCTGTGCATCCCATGTACCGCCCACTGTGCCATGTCAACGGCCGCATGCCCATGGTGAACGACAGGAGCGAGGACCACGACGTCAACTACAAGGTGGAGCCCGACCCCAGGGAAGTAGTCGCGTTAACGATGAAGACGCGCGACAACTGGCGCAGGTTCGAAGGCAACTTCGTCGGACATGTGGCAAAAGAGGGGTTAACGACTCCAGGTGGTCGGTCCATTCAGGGCAACGCGGGGCGGGAGCTTAACGACTACGATGAGGTGTTCGTCGACATTTACGGGCAGCACGCTTACGGCTTCCTCGGTTGCTCCGTGTTGAAGGGCCCGTGCAGCTGGAGATCTCAGTTGACGGAGAAGGAGCTGGAAAAGCACGACGAGTGGGTTGACGCGGTCGGGCACGTACAATCCCTGTTCGACGACGAGTACGTGCCGCCGATCCACGTTAACGATCTCCACCCAGTGTGGTTCGACGTTCGCAGCTGCCCAGATGCACAGGTCTACGTCAACGAGGCACCAGAAATGAACGAGAAGCAGCTTAACGGCCTTCTGCTAACGTGGGCCGGGATGCTGCCCCACGGCAACCCCGCCGTGGTCTCCGTTAAGCACCTGGTGGAAGACACTTACGGACCGCACGGTTACATCTCAACTGGGGTTACCGTGATCAGGTTTGCGACGCACGACCTTGCCAAGCTCTATTGCCGTTACATGAACGGGCTCCAGGTGTATTACCGCAACTGCTTCATCGAGGACCTCGAGGTCAGGAGCGCCGAGGAGTTAAAGGGCAGCATCAACAAGCCTCCGGTTTACTGGCACCAGACCATCCTAGACGTCGCTCTTAACGATCAGGGGTCCATGAGGGCACTTTACCGTGACAACTGGCCCGCCGATCACATCACCGAGCGTAAAAGTGACCACCGCGAGAAGCTTTGTTGGTTTGGATGGTTGCCGTGCGACGACTTCCCCAACTGGCTTACCGACCCGGCCTGGACTGTGAACCCGTTTACCGGAGTTGCGGTCGAGGAGCACCTCCGCAACAATCCAGGTGGTAAACCTCTGCTGAAGGCTCCCCACGCCAGTTACTGGAGGGCCATCGGTACCGGTACTTACCACAACATTGTTGACGGGTCCACCAAGAGCTTTGACAAGGGGTGCTGGCTGGACGACGAGGAGCGCATTAACGCGTACCTGGACACCGACTATTACAGCCCGACGCAGGCCCTTAACAGGGTGTCGTCCTATACGGCGGCCAGCGTGGGGCACCGTGGTTTACCGAAGTCCAGAGGCGCGCGTGCTCCGTCAGTGAGGCGCCCGCGCCGCTCGTAAACGGTGACAGGTGACCGGCATGCTTTTCTTTTGCGCCCTCTCTCATCTCCCCTCTCAACCAGGCTTAACAATAGCGTTGCAGTAGACTATCGAGCTGAATATATTCGCATGTGCATCTTTTATAGTTACCGCAGGTATTGGCGCATAAAAAGCGAAAGCAATCAAAACCATGTAAATGCTAGCCTGCCGTGTGAACTTTGGATGCTACATTTAAACTCGTAACTGATTGAATGTTTACTTGAGCTCACGTTACATGTCTGAGAGACGTGATGCTCGTGAACGTTGTTATGAGATATTTCGAATTCGGTGATATAACGATGCCCATGCAGCCTGTTGCTTGATTTAACCTGTCTTTGCGTTTATAGGCACCTCCCCGTCAGCCAATGCGGACTGGCGTCCGAGGGGGGGTGTTAACATGCAAGCGTGCGTGTGACAGGGGAGGAATAGTAACCCTGCTGCCTTTGGCTCAAGTGTTTAACGGTCGAAGCTTCATAGACCTGCTTTGCCGTTCGGGAGTATAAAGGTGACCTATCGTTATCATTGTTGCCAGGCTCCCGTGCAGAACCTCCTCGGGGTCTTTTGCAGGAGGCAGGAGGAGGAGGAGGTGGTGGCGGAGGAGGACGATGTGGAGGGGGGAGGGGGGAGGAGCGACGGAAGTGGCGGGGATTGTGGAGGACGAGGCGGAGGAGGAGCAAGAGGAAAAAGAAAAGGAGGTAGGGGCGAGGAGGAGGGAAAGGGGGGCGGAGGGGGAACAGGGGGATGGGGTGGAAAGGGAAGAGGAGCAGGGAGGAGGAGTGAGGAGGAGGAGGCGGCGGAGGAGGGGGAGGAGGGGGGGGGCGGAGGGGGGCGGCGGAGGAGGCGGAGGGCGAGGGGACAGGGGGGGGCGTGAGGAGGAGGCGGCGGCGGAGGAGGTCGGGAGGAGGCGGAGGCGGAGGAGGAGGAGGAGGAGGAGGAGGAGGAAGCGTGCGGAATTCGAGTCTAGTTGGATTTTTCTTTGTGTAATCCCCGAGGTACCAACAGACCCCAGAGGGCACATAAAATCCCTGAGTTGGGAGGTCACAAAAAGGGTCGTGGCCACTTTGGCTCAACAGCCATCGTTTTCATTTGTTGCATCATCGCTTATATCATAGTGCCCTGGGCCTCTGTCGACTGCCACTTGCTGTGCCGCACTGCGCTGAAACGCCCCCGTCGGAGTGCGAGACTCGTCTCGAGGCGAGGGGGGGAAACAGACGTCCCAATCCTCACTGCTGTCGTCCGTGGGGAGCGACAGTGGTATTGGAGCTGCGAGCAGCTCTGTGTCCGCGGACCGATGACGGCAGTTGCGGGGACGGATGATAATGTGGGGTCGCCCCAGACGACAAGTGGGGAGCGCGCCACAGCGGACGCAATGGCGCAGGCGTCGACGCAACAGGAGGGTCCTGGCATCATTCAGGACATCGCCAGCAGCTGGCGCGGGACATCTTGACGGTTACCCAGTCGGCCGCGCAGGCCGAGCCTGGAACCCCGACCAGGGGCCTCCAGCAAGGCCAGGGCGTCGGCAGATCCGGCAGCCAGGATTGGCGGAGCTCGAGCGACGAGACCGCGTGGCCCAAGGCGGGCTCCGACGCGATGCAGGCCGAGCGCTGGACAGGCTGGGGGGCTCAGCCAGATCCGGTGGTGGCCGAAGCCAGGACAGGACCCGAGGGTGGCGCGTGCGCGTCCGCTTCTGGGGCGCCCCATGGTTGGCCAGGCCTGTGGCAGCAGGGCAGCTGGTCGGTTCGCGAGCCTACGAGACCCGGCACGGCGGCGGGCATCCTCCGTGGCTTTCCGCTGGCAGTGAGGCGCAATGGCGTGCGACCGACGGCCAGGCGTGGGATCATAATTCATAATTACGACTGGAAGGTCGGAGCGGAACCCCCTCGCTGGTTTTCAGGCGTGTCCTGGGGCAAACAGGAACGTCATCGTTCACATGAAACGAGCTGGGACTACAATTCGAAATGTTGGGAGCCCAATCCGACTGACAAGTGCAGACGCAAAATCCAATTTTTGGGGACGCCAAGACGATGTCGGGAAAAGACTTCAGCGACCCCGAGAAATGGCCATCCTGGGGAGACTACCGCACGTGGACGCGGAAGGTCCTCAGGCGGCGCACGTTGACGGACGTGCCCGCGCACGAACAGGCGGACATATTGTTTCGATCTGTCGACTTGGCTTTTCAGCGCAAGGCCCGACCTGGCCAGCCTTGATCCTTCTTTCGCCCGAGCCTCCGCCGGGAACGACCGCGAGTCCGCTGCCGATGCATCTGGGCGCGATGGCGAGTCTCTCGCACGGCGGCGGCGGGGGCGGCGGTGTGCCAGGCTGCCAGCGCGTTGCCGAGGAGGCCCCCGCGGTGGTGAGGGGCCCCCGGGCCAACCAGAAAGCAGCGGCATCAGCAGCGTGGCGGGCGGCTTCGATCGAGCGCCGCAGCAGTGGCAACGCCGGGGGCACGGGCGCCGCGGGGCCCGACATCTACCAGGTCGAGTAGCTCAAGTCGCTGCAGCTGAAGGCTAGAACCGACGCGGCGGCCGCCACGAAAACACAATTCGCGGAGATGAAGGCTCTGATCCAGTTGGCGGAGGTTCTGACGCAGGGTGGGGCGAGCAGCATGGCGGACCCAGCCGGGGTCGCAGCCGCTGCAGTCGCGACGCCGAGGATGCAGGGGCCAGGCGCTGCGGCCTCCGACGCCGGCAGCGGCGCAGCCACCGAAAGCCCCCTCTGGCGGCTGGGCCCTCGTCGGCGGGCCCGAAGCCGCAGCCGCCCCCGCCGACGGCAGCGGGGGCGCCTTCGGACGCGACGCCGATGGGCTGGGCCTACATCGGCGCGGCCCCGCTCGACAAGACGGCGGCGCCACCCGCGATGGCTTCGCCAGTAGCGCTCCGCGAGCAGGCGCCCAAGAACGCGGGGGCTCTGTCCAGCGTGGCTCCACCGGCGCCGGGGGGGCACCATGTCCGACCTACGGCCCGCGGGAGACGCCGGCGGCGGTGCAGCAGCAGCGGCAGAGGTGGCAGGAGAGCCCGCCGAGGAACCTGGGCGCGGTCTTCAACGCGGCGGGTCTTCCCATGGGTCTTTCGCGACCGACCAAGGTGCTCTTTCCCGCCGACCGACCCGGCCGCTCCACCGATTCCAGCGGGCCCATGCTCCAAGGCGTCGCCAAAGAGCTCGACTCAGGGCAGGCCCGGAGACCTTTACCGCGCGAGGCAAGAGCAGGGCCAGGAGGGCTCCTGGGCGCCACCCCAGCCGGGCGACGACGAGAAGGGGCTCAAGCGCCCGCAGGCGAAGCGGCAGGATGACTGAGCCAAGGCCAGGTGGCAGACGCGCAAAAAGGAAGTCCGGTCGCGAGTGGCGCGGCCGATGCGAGCGAGAGCCTCTCCCAGGAGATGCGGGCTAGGATGTTGCCTCCAGAATATGAAACCTCGCCGAGTGCTGCATTCGCGCTTTATCGCTGGGGGCGGCTCCCAGGGCCAAAACCGGCGACAGGGGGATATAGTTGATCGTTCCAGCATGGGGGGGCGTCGTCGCGGGAGGTAAAACGAACGACGATCGCTAAGTTTTCTCGGCTAGAACCGAAAGAGGGCAGCTTCAGACCATCCGGGGCGATCGCAAGGTCGCCTCCGACCTTCGCGCCAGGTCATTAATGGAGATTTTTGTCTCTTTTGAGCGGCCCCCATTTTAGAGGGGGCTGGTCTCTCCTTCCTGGGCAGCCTGGATCTCGTCGCGGGCTGGGAATTTAGGATAAAGGGGGATCTGGACCGGGCCCTCAAGTCTGCGGCCGAAGAGAAACCTTGGGTGGTTTCCTTGGAAGCACCCTGTGCAGGAGCGCAGCCCGATCAGAAGACTCTTGAGAGAGCACGCCCCAGAAACTCCGGAGGTTCAGGGTGTCTAGAAGCGGGAGGCCAGTTTTTTTCGCGTTCTGCATGAATGCGGCGCCGCTGCTGGCGCAGGGCGGCTGGTGTTTTGCATTCGAGCACCCGAATGACACCGACCTGCGGAAAACGCACGTGGTGGGCATGGCCAGAAATCTCCCGGGAGTCCAAGAGGTGGTCTTTGACCGACGTCAGTTCGGCCAATCGATGGCCGAGGGCGCCCTGTCTCGAAATCCTCTTCGCATAATCACCAATGACCCCCCCCCCCCGGGCGCGGCAACTCGCCGGCCGTCAAAGCAAGGAGGGTCGCGCGCACTCTTCTTCTCTGTAAGGGGACTGCGTTGCCAATTATTCACTGCGTGGGGATCCCCATATGTGCATCTCCTTGCTGGCGCTCCCTTGGTGGTGGGACTCGGTGAGGACGAATCTAGATTTAAGTGTGACTGAGCTGCCACTCTCTCTCTCTCTCTCTCTCTCTCTCTCTCTCTCTCTCTCTGCTCTCTCTGTCTCTCTCTCTCTCTCTGCCCTCTCTCTGTCTCTGCCTCTCTTTCCCTGCCTCTCTCTCTCTCTGCCTCTCTCTCTGCCTCTCTCTCTCTGCCTCTCTCTCTCTGCCTCTCTCTCTGTGCCTCTCTCTCTCTCTGCCTCTATCTCTGCCTCTCTCTCTCTCTCTCTCTTCTCTCTCTTCTCTCTATTCTCTCTCTGCTCTCTCCTCTCTCTCTCACTCTCCCGTTCTCTCTCTCTCTCTCTTTCTCGCTCTCTCGCTTCTCTTCTCTTCTCTTCTCTTCTCTCTCTCTCTCTCTCTTTCTCTCTCTATCTCTCTCTCTCTCTCTCTTCCCTCGCTCTCTCTCTCTCTCTCTCTTCTCTCTCTCTCTCTCTCTCTCTCTCTCTCTCTTTCGCTCTCTCGCTCTCTCTTGCTCTCTCTCGCTCTCTGTCGCTCTCTCTCGCTCTCTCTCTCTCTCTCTCTCTCTCTCTCTCGCTCTCGCTCGCTCTCTCTCTCTCGCTCTCTCTCGCTCTCCCTCGCTCTCTCCCGCTCTCTCTCTCTCTCTCTCTCTCTCTCTCTCTCTCTCTCTCTCTTCGCTCCCTCTCTCCGCTCTTCCCTCGCTTTTCTTCTCCCGTCTCTCTCTCTCTCTCTTTCTTCTCTCTCTCTCTCTTCTTCTCTCTCTCCTTCTTTCTCTCTGCGCCTTCTTCTCTCTCTCTTCGTCTCTCGCTCTGTCTCTTCTCTCTCTCTCTCTCTCTTCTCTATCTCGACAGCGCGCAACGCTTCTCTTTTCTCTTCTCTTCTCTCTTTTCTCTTCTCTTTTCTTCCCTCTCTCTCTCTCTCTTTTTCTCTTTCTCTTCTCTACTCTCTCTATCTCTCTATTCTCTTTCCTCTCTCATTCTCTCTCTCTCTCTCTTCTCTTCTCTCTTTCTCTCTCTCTCCTCTTCTCTCTCTCTCCCCCCCCCCCCCCCCCCCCCCCCCCCCCCCCCCTCTCTCTCACTTTCAGTTCGGCTTGAGTGTGCCTGCACTTCGACCGCCAAAGCCGCACGCGAAGCGCCCCGCCTTCGGAGTCAGTCTCCAGGCTCCGAGAACGGAGGGGTCCCAGCAGGACCCTACTGATTCGCGTCACCTCCTATCCCCCCCCACCAGAGTGGCCGCCGCAATGGCCCCCGCCAAGCCGGAGCGCCGTCGCTCTTCCAAGCAGCCGCCGAGCTCGCGTCCTGCAGCTGAAGGGTCTCTCCTCCAACGCAAACAGGACTGCGTTGCAGCTTTCAAGCAAGCGGGGTCTGACCGCCCCACGGCAGCATACAACGGGCTCGCCGAGCTGAACGCGGACGAGCTGCAGGCCACGTACGACATGCACAAGACCAACACAAAGAAGCTCGGCAGTGCCTTGATCCGCATGTGTGCCGCCAACCAGATCAGCTACACGATGGATCACCACCAGCGCAGCAAGCCTAAGCGCAGTGGTGGTGACACACCCTACCCACCAACTGCGTCCGCACGTCTTCAGGCTGCGGACGCCCAATTCATTGCCTTGGACCCGGCCTTCTGGAAGGTCCCAGTCCTGGCCGAACCCACATCACTCGATGACGGCAAGACGTACAAGCCCAGCATCAGCCTCCACGACTACGAGAGCGGTGAACGGCTGCTGCAGCACCATCTAGAGCAGGGTAAGCGTACCACGGGTCAGCTTGCGATTGCTGTCATGGGCCCAAAAAACGATAACTACGTCGGTACCGAGCTCGCCGTCCCCGTGCTGAAGCGCCACCCCAAGGCGCCCCAAGTGGTCCACACGCACGTCCCCGTGACCGTGTACCAGCTGGGCACCAAGGAAGTCGCTTGCACGGAAAAAGTTGCCGTCGCCACCATCGATCCTGCCGACCACGTATGCTGGATTCGGGTGACCATACACGAAACCGAAGCCATCGCCGCAGTCCCCTCCATGCATCAGGCCTTCGAGGATCAGTTCTCGGGAGGTGCCCCCGTGAACGGTGGTCCACGCGCCAAGGGTCCTTTCCGAATGGACACCCCTCCACAGGACAAGGCGCGCCAAAACCAAAAGCACAGGGAGTCCAAGAAAGACGCTCGCCGCCAGGAGCTCGATAGTCAGCTCCAGGACACCTTCAAGGCCCTCTTCCACGGCAACTTTAAAGCCGTCACCATCCTCGAACCCTGCAAAAGCTTAGGCAGGTACGGATCAGGCGTCGGAAAGAGGTCCCTGGCCGCCACCTTCGGCGTCAGTCTTCAAGCGGTTGACAAGGTCTTGGCGGGTTCAGGGCAACTCGGTGCCACCTACGACCTCAGCAACGTAGGTGCAGACGAGCCCACTGCAGACAAGTACCAGACCGTGTGGTTCCCTGAGGACCAGCCCATCACGATGGCAGATGCGTTCCAGAAGTCGGTGGACTTCAAGGCCCTAGGTGTCGTCAGGCACGGCAAGTCAGGCTTATTGGGGATCCGTGTTGCACGAGGGTCAGACGCCGCCAAGGCTGCTGCCGTCAGCATCCGTGGCTGTGAAGCCACCCTCGCCAAGACGCGATACCGCATTACTGGCATTGCGGCACGCCACGCCACGCTGACCCAGCTAAGACTCTCACGGGCCCGTCCGTCAAATGGGACTGTGAGGTCTACCACACCGCCTGGGACCCAGCCACTTCGGCTCAGTTTGCCTTAGTGCGCGCCCATCGTCCCCCACCCACATATACGGTACAGGTCGCAGGGTGCCCCATCCCGTGGAGCATCACCGAGGCCCCGTTGGCTGAGGTGGTGCCGAAGAGGGACAACGTTTCCATTGTCACCCCTACCACTATCACAGAGCCTGTGACGCCGCCAGCCCGTGGTGGCGGCTTCAGCCCCGCCACGGGCACACTCCTAACCAAAGCGGCCCAGAGCCCTTACCTCCACGACCTCATGACTGCCACGCCTAAAGGCAAGGGCGTCGCACCGCTCCCGATTCCCAAGGAGGAGCCTCTAGCCAAGCGCCACCGATCCTCCAGTGGGAAACGCGACGCCACGCCGCACGCAAGACCACACGGCGCCCCAGGCCGCAGCTCCTCTGCACCCCCGCACGGCACGGATGGAGCTGCCGAGCAGACGGCCGTCCAAGGACCAGGTGGTCATGACCCGCAACTTGGCACGGTGGCGGCTGAAGGCGGGGGCCACACGGAAGGGGACGCTGCCACAGCCGCCGAGGTACCAGGCGACGCTGACGACGTCGAGATCCTCTCATCAGGGGACGAATTCAGCGTGGCATCTCGCGAACTGAACACCCTCGGCGAACGCTTCGCAACGCCCCCTAAACTGTCAGATGCCGCCACGACCCGCATCCAACACATGGAACAACAGCACGAGCTGCTTGCCAACACGGTGGATAACATGCAGGTTCAGCTTGCGGGCGTTCTCTCATCCCAGGCCACACTCACGGAGCACGTTTCAGGTTTTGAACGAGGGCTTGCCACCGTCGTCACTCAGCAACAGACGGCAACTACCGAAGCTGCTGCACTGCGTGGCGACATCCAGGCCCTCCTCGGGCACCTCACGGGGGGCACCATCCACCTGACACAGGTGGCCACTCTCGAAACAAAAAAGGAGGAAGCTGCATCAGTTGCCGATCCCGTGGCTGTCTGCGGGTGGATTGACCAGCCAGGCCAGGTCACCCAGGGACGGGGCCCCCAGGGGCTGACAAAGGCAAAGACAAGGGTCGGGCCACTCAGGAACCCTATTGAAGGTGCCTCAGAGAGCCTGCCTCAGCCCTCCGAGGAAGCGCCTTCAGAGGCATCTCTTCTCTCTTCGCGTCGTATCTCTTTCTTGTCATACCATGTCAGTTTTGGCAGCAGCACGAGCAAGCTATCTGGTATAGGGACACCTGTCATCTTGCTGTGGGTGTGTTTGTTGCAATGTACATGAGCATGCAGGGTTATCTGAGGATGCGCGCTGACATGCAGCTTTTGGCTCATCGCTCGCGCCGCCCGCCAGGCCTCGCCATCATGTGGCGCCTTGCCTGCAGCCTGGCCCTCCCCACGCTCGCTGGAGCACACCCGTCTTCAGGCGGTGCGCCCCAGCATGGAGGTGAGTTTCTCCTGCGACACGCTGAACGTGGGACCCTTTTCTACCTCTACGATGACAGCATCTACAAGTACGATCACTGCACCATTTTGGACCCGATTGTGAACGGCACCGTTGCCGCGGGTCCGTGCGGCATTGGCCAGACACACAGTGGCGGCTTCAGCCCCGCTGTTGTGCCCCGCTATCGCCCTACGGGTCTCACCACTCCCCTGTGCGATAGGGGCGAACCTGAGGAGGACCCTGCTTTCTGGCACCTGATGATGATCCGCGCCCGGCTCATACCGTGCGCTGCGGCGTGGGCACCAGGTGAGGACAACCAGGACATGTTCTGGGCATGGCTCGAGGACTGCGTCCCGTACATCCTGGCGACGCTCCATCTGCCACAGTACGAACACCTCTTTCAGGAGGAGTCTGAGGACACAACCGACGCCCTGCGTCAGCGCACCGCGGTCGACATGTGCGAGGACATCTGGCACAGAGCGGGCCCCGACAGGCAGCGCATCAACCGCAACCTCACTCGTATCCAGAGCAGCCGCGAGTACGCCACCCGCTACTTTGGCCTCCTTCTGGAATACCAGGGCGCTCGTGCCACTCTCGTCGGCCCTGAGGCTTTCACGGCACCTTTGCCGCCATACCTCTCACGGGCCATGCTCTGCTGCCAAGAGGCCTCCCTCCACCCGACCAAGACGCCATGGCGTACCTCGCCGACGTGATCCTGCACCAACCGCCAGACATGCTGCCGCTCGTCGAGGCGGAGCTCGCCGCGGCGCCGATGGACGGCACCGATCAGGCCGCAGATGACCCTGTATCATGGCTGCTTCAGCACAACGCGGCCAGCGACATCGGCAACACATCCATGGACTCGTTCCACGCGTCGGAAGATAGCCAGGACGGCATCGATACCCAGGATCGAGACGGCACGATAGCACCAGGCAGCTCGGCCCAGAGTGACCGCAACAGTGAACCCTACTTTGGGCACACCTCGGGGCAAAGCAGTCCGCCCCGCACCTCAGCTCAGGCCGACCCCAGCGCTCGGCTCAACGATGCTGAAGGCGTCGCTGCCGCTGACGTGCCAAGCCATTACACTGCATCGCCAGCTCCCCAAACCGCAGGTGGCAGCGCCACGCCCTTCACCTCCGTGCACCGTGACAGCGTGACTGACTCCAACTCCAGTGCCACTGACCACGGGCAGGCCGACATCGACAACGATCCCATCGATGATGAGTACCCAGATGCCAGCGGTCCCCACGAGCCCCAGCACAGCGCAGCGGCATCACGACATTGTGGCTGCCTCATCTGCCTCTTGGTGGCCACGTACGTCATCGCGATAGCAATGCCGTACAAGGACCAGATCGATGGGTACTTGCCGACACCGAGCCGAGACCCCAGCTACCGACAACGACGACGACGCCAAGTGACGGCACCAGGCCCATCGGTGTCCACCACACCCCGACGCAAAACGACATACAATGTCACGTCCACATTGAGGGCCACTCTCAAATGGACCAGCGTCACACTCAGAGATAGCGTCTCGGGCGGAGCCACTGCAGTCGGGGTCGGCCTCGGGGGTGTCCTTAAATGGGCCAGCGGCAAGCTAGGGGCTATTGCCACGGGTGGAGTCGTGCGTGGTCTTCTACTCGTCGGTGCCAAACTTCTTGCCCAGGGAGCTGTCGGACACGTTGGAGCCCGCATCTGTGCGCGGGCCCTGGACTCATCCACTGCCCAGTGGTGCCACCGCTGTTGCCAACCGAGCAGGAGGCCGAGGGACGAGGTCACATACAAAATGCCGTGCACGCTCGCCGACGAACACGACGACCAGCATGTGCACGCACTCCGACATCCGCTGCTACAGGAACACTACGCCGCAGCAGTTGCCGCCGCAGTCGCCGATGTCACTACCGCCACCACCGCCGCCATCGTCGAAGTCACTGCCGCCGTATCGCGAGCCACGTCTGTCACACCAAGATCGACCAGCCCGTCTCCGCGAGACGGCTCCAAAAGCGGCGCGGCATACGGTAACCTACCGACTAACGAGGATGCCACAGCACACGGCAGCGACACCGAGGCAAGGGAAACACGTGAGTGCACCCACGATAGCCCGTGGTCCATCTTCCGACATGCTGATGCTCGTGGTTCCTATCCCGACGCGGACACCCAACCACCACGACGGCGAGCGCGCTATGCATCACCCGCCAGGCCCCAGGGCGATTTTTTTTTTTTTTTTTTTTTTTTTTTTTTTTTTTTTGTTTTTTAATTTTTTATATTTTTTTTGTTTTTTTTTTTTTTTTTTTTTTTTTTTTTTTTTTTTGTTTTTTTTTTTTTTTTTTTTTTTTTTATTTTTTTTAAGGCTCACGCTCGCGATCTAACACTGCCCTCAAGCCACCGACACGCAACTTACGCAACACCATCCAGCGCGACCCAGCGGTCCCCGAACCGCCGAGGAGCATACTTAACGCCCTGTAACAAAACGGCTTTGCGCTAGGAAACAGTGGCGTGTCTACAGAGGACATCAAAGACGCTCTACGACTCCACGACCATCCTCGATTCACTCATGATCCAACACTCCAAGCGCTGGGGCCGTGGACGGACATCATGCAGAGGCCACCGAACCGCCTCACTTGGGTGCTGGAAGACTCGGGCGGGAACTCGGGCGAGACAATCTTCCCATACCTCACGTGGGACCTCCGCCAACCCATCACCACCACCGACGCGACCACTGTCTTCTGGCATGGGACCCGCGGCGACCTTGCGGCCCGTCTTGCCGCCAGTGGAGGGCACCTCTTGCCAGGCCCCCGCCGTGACGCGAAGGGCCGAACTGGCACCAACGTTGGCCGCACGTACGCGAGCGTGCACCCTTCGCTGGCCGCGTGGTACGCAATGCCGCCCCACCCGCCTTACAGTCTCGAAGATGACACCCTCGCGTGGGGACCCATCGCACTCTGGATGTGCGAGGCCACCCAACCACCTCGGGGGGAAAACAGGCACAACTACGTGAAAGGGGAGGCCCACGGAGCGCGCCTCATTTACCCTCGGGCCCTGAGCCTCCTCATCCGCATGGACTGGTGCGCCCCCGCAGAAGCTGCTTCCAGGTGCCGTGCCCTTCCACACGCCTATGGCATGGGCGACTGCGCGCACGCCCTCCACATCGCTGGCTACGATCATCCAGATCTCCGTGAGGCGGCTGAAGCTCACGACAGGAAGCTAGCACCAGGCGCAGACCAGCCATCGCGGCAGCATGGCCACCGCCGCAGGCGCTATACGCGCCAGAGGCAGCGCGAGCATGGGCCAAACAGCACTACGACACGGAAGCAGCCACCAGGGATGACCCTAACCAGCCCCGCCCACGCGTCTCGCTTCACATACTTCAGCTGGACCCGAAACCACTCATCGACCTGGTGTACACTGGCTTGCAAGCTGTCACCGTGCGGGGGCACCCTGACGCACGCGGGTCGCGCCCCAGCGGCTCCAGCCCTGGGGCCGCGTCGGGCCCACCTCGCACGTACAAGTCAGGCACAGCCTTAGCGTACAGTCCAGACCGCTCATCGACGTCATCTGGAGTCGACGAACGCCGTACGCCTTCCCTTATCAGCGCGGCCGCCGCCCTCGCCCGAGGCCGTGCCCGTCCACGACGATCTGCCTCTCGCTCGTCACGACAGAGTGACGGGAACTCCACCTCAGACAACAGCGGCATCGAGACGTGGGAGCACATTGTGACGGAGGAGGAGCCGACTGCCTACCACGTCCTCGCCTACCACGTTCGTGATGTGCGGTCCCGTGTCAATGCCCCTGGCATCGAGGTCTGGCTCGACCCTGGTGATCATCACGATGGTGCCTACTTACCGTGGGGGACGACAGTCATGGGCCACCGCGTTACTGACCCTGCGGTGGAAGGGCGTGACGGCTGGGTCATCCCCCACCACGACCACGGCGACACCACTACTAAGCTCTGGGCACCGACCCAAGTCCACGTCAAAGCGGGCGACTCCTGGCGCACCGTCATGGTACCAGCGGACATGGGGCCCCAGTGGATCAGGTGCCATGCCGAGGACGCACGCCTCCCCGCCGAGGTTGTCCGCACTACAGGCCAATCCTGGTTTGCTGACGTCTGGCCCTTGTGGGACCGCCCGAGACCCCACCCAGGCGACCCAGGCACAAATGAGCATGCGCTCCCGCCTCTACCAGGACGCTGGTCTTGCCTACAGTGTCGATTCCAATGCTGTCAGTACTGCGCAGCTCGCCGCAACACGCAGCTCGGCACCTCGGGCCAACCAACATGCCCAGACTGCGGCCGCAGCGGACTGCGTACACTCATGGACTGGTCCACGGACTACTCGTGCAACAGTTGGACGTGTGCATACAGCACCAACAACAGGGACTCCGACACATGCTGCCTGTCCAGCAGGTGTCCCCACCCCCCCAGGCCACACAACCTTCTCGACGTCCGTGCCACAGGGATGCCGCCGCACATCCTTGCCCGCCAATTCGGCAACGCGCCAGCCCTTCACGACCTCAAGGAACCCCCCCGAGCGCCTTCAGGCCCCGGGGGGGAACCTCCACAACCAGGGCAAGCAGGCTACCAGGGTCAATGGTACCTCCCACCGCAGCCGCGGCGCGTCCCCCGGCAGGGACTGCCTGACGGCACAAGGCGGCCACCTGGATTCACAGGAACGGGGATGCCCGAAGAACCTTCCCCCGACCAACCGCTTTGGAGGGAAGGCTTCGTGCTCTTCAGTCCCCACCAGGCCCTCAAGGAGGAACTCACCTTCAACAAGGCGGTCCGCCGACCCTACTCCCTTGCCATTACTAACATGTACAGGGATCGTGTCACGGTCAGGACCGTCTGCGAGTTGATCGCCGAGCGCATCCACATTACCCGCACCCGTTGGCGAGATGTGGTACTCTACTGGGACGCCGAGGGTGGTCCTGGGCCTCAAGCCCTCGACTACGACATGCGACTCTGCGACGCCATGGTGAGCCGCGCCACGACCGAAGCCGAGCTAAACCACGACCGCAGCAACCGTGGTAGTTTCTGCCTCTATGGACCAGCGCACCAGCGAGCCGTCAACATCACGGCGATCTCCGAGCCGCAGAACATCAACTACATGGAGCATGTGCGGCGATACTCACCCGTAGGGGGGACCTACCCTGACCACGCCTTCGAGCGCGTCTATCGGGGCTGGCAGCGGCCCGACGTGCCCACCATCCTCCCCGACACCCGTCCCCTC
This sequence comes from Prorocentrum cordatum, assembly GCA_963575745.1. NCBI lineage: Eukaryota > Dinophyceae > Prorocentrales > Prorocentraceae > Prorocentrum > Prorocentrum cordatum. The sequence continues at coordinate 3,368 of CAUYUJ010009406.1, read as the reverse complement.
TCGAGAGCCGACTGGCAGCGTCACCAACAGCACCAGCAGCGCATCCCGCAGCGGGACCAACGTGACGCAGGACAGCACGGCACGCCACGCTACCGCTCCCCTGCGCGAGTCCCGACAGGCGGCAACACGGCCTACGACGGGGTTGCCGCCTACTACCGTGGCCCCATAGGCGCCAGGCCCGCGGCTGCTGGAGCAGCCGCCTCCAGCTACGGCCACGCCCCCATGCTAGGGTACACCCAGCGGTCATCGGCTACCCGCGTGCACCCGTGCAGGCCCTAAGGGCCACCTCGCCAGTGCCAGGGTCTACGCGCGCCTGGGGCCTTTACTCAGGCCGACAGGATGGCTCCTCCAGCAACCAGCCCGCAGCGATAACCCCTGCGGCTTCAGCCCAGGGGGCTGCAACAAACCGTGGCAGGGCTGGGCGCCCCGAAGGATGGCGTGATGCGAACGTGCGCGCTTGGCAACCTCGCCAGCACACGCCCCCGCCAAACGTAGCTGCAGCACTGCGCCCTGCCCAGGCCATACCTGCCCCACCTGTGCGGGAGAGGCAGCCGCTCACCCCGCTCGTCCTCACGCGCATCCAGGCGCATCGCAGCGCCTCCCCGAGGCACAGCGAGGGAAGCGCCCACCACGTCAGCCCCCGCCCAGACGCGGCCGACCCCGACCAGGCACAGCCACGGCGGAAGGCGGCACAAGCGCCTCTCGCCAGCCCAGCCCATCACCCTGCGCGGCGCCGATCCGATCCCCGAGCAGGGCGGATTCCGAGCGTGCTAATGCCCAGGCGACCTCGCCGCGCGACCGCCACACGGGCGGGCGCGTCCCGCGCAGCAGGACCTGCAGCCGCCACAGTTCACGCAAGGCCCCAGGGAGCTCCACGAGCTCGCCGCCTCGCGAGACTCAGGCCGAGGGCCGAGCCCCCGAAGTGGTGCCACGTTTCGGAGCCAGCGTCATTGATCCTGGCCAGGTCGACCTCTCGCCGACGCCGTCCACGGACCACGAGCCGCCGCTGCCCACCCGCGTGATCGTCCCCCTCGACGAGGCGCCAACCTTCGACCCGTTCAAGAACAAGTACCGTGTCAAGAACCTTGTGGCGGGTTTCGGCGGTGGCTCACCGCTCTCACCTCAGAGTCGGGGCGGAGCCCCCGCCACCTCAGCCGCTGCCGCGGCAGCGGCGGCCCCGCGGGGAATCAGCCTTGTCCGCAACGTGGGCCTCACGGCAGCGGGCATGGACGAGGCCCAGCGCCAGGCCTCCGACCGTGCTGCTGGAGCTGTTCCACCAGATGCTGCTCATCAAGATACTGACGGGGCGGGCGCGCCACCGCAGGAGGGACCAGCGGTGTCGAGTGCGCAGTACATGCGCGTGCGTTGTGCCGCCGCCGCGCCTAGCCGCCGCCGCTGGTTCGCTTTTGTTTTTGTGCTCGGCAGGACGGATCGAGGAGTCGCCTCCCTCCCCCTCTGCTGCCGTCTCACCTCTCCTCCCCTCGTCCCCTACGGTACTGGAGTGAGGAGGAATTTTCGTAACATTTATACTGACATTTATGAACCCCCCCTGGCGCAGTGCCGACCGTGTCCCGCCTATTTTTCTGGCCTGACGGCGGCTTCAGCCCCGGTCAAGCTAATCCATAGGAACGCCATGAGCTCCTACTGTGGCCAAGCCTCCTACCTGGGTGAGGGTCAAGCCGACCTTCACCGAGCGGGGCGTGCAAACCCCAGTTCCACCGATGGAGACGGGCCAGGTCGCTCCATACACCTCGTCAGCCTTAACATCACCAGTCTCTCAGCGAATTGGCCAACCATCACTGCCCTTGGTGTCGACCACAACGCCGCAGTCATAGCATTGCAGGAGACCCGACATGCCAAGCCGACTAGGCAAGCCATCGCTACCAGCGCCGCCAATCCACTCCACGGAGGATACCACGCCAGTCTTGGACCTGACCTTGATCTGGCGCGAGCCCAGCGCAGAGCTGCCCACGGCGGCACAGACCACCCCGTTGTGGGCAGCACTGGCGCCTCGGGAGGGGTCGCCATCCTCTCTAAGGATGCCATTGTCGACTCCACTGTCGACGACAATGCGCCCTGTATCGCCGCCCTCAAGGCCAAGAAAAGATGGCACGAGGTCTTTCTCCCGCTCTGCACTCAACACCGCCGCAGGCGGCGACGCAACAACCACGGGCCCGCGGGGATCTACATAGCGAGCCTCTACGGGATTGCTGGAGGAGACAGCACAGCCCTTTTTCGGCTCGCTGACTGCGCCGCCGCTGGGGTCGGCTCAGCCCCTTACTTCATCTGCATGGACGCCAATACGAACATTGACGACAATCCACACCTTCTGCACATGTTGCAGCACGGATGGTTCAACGTTGCTGAGGGCACACCAGACCACACCATGCACACTTACGGCAATATCCCTGACTGGGACCGCCTCCCCAAGTGCCCCCGCACTTCGCGCATCGACTATATCATTGCCAACCAAGCGGCGCGATCCCTTGTCACCGACTTCTGTTACCTTCGCGACTTGCCTGCGAAGTCTCACGTTGGCCTGCAGGTCACGCTTGACCTCAGTCGCCTCGACCATGCGGCCCGACGTCTTCTTGCCCCCACGCCCTATCCGCCCGACGATGGAGCTCATGAGGGTCACGAGCTGCAGGCACTAGGGACCCTCATCGCTGAGCGATATCAGGACCGCATGGAGCAGGCCGACACACGAGACGACGTGGAGCGCATGTTCGCCCTAGCTAACGAGGCCAGTCATGAGTACCATCTCACCCGTCTGCGCGACCTGCCACCTCCACCGCCCGACCACCCAAAAAAGAAGCCCCCCACCATGCACGGGCTCACGCCCACGTTCGAAGATCGACCCGTTGTCCCCCGCGCCTTCCCCACCTACGGAGCTTCCACGATACACATGAACCGACTGCGCAAGCTCCATCGGCAACTCTGCGAGCTCCGTTTCATCGGACAGCACCATCTTTTGGATTGCCGTGCCATCCCGCCGTACCTCGCGCAGCGCATCGACTGCACGTGGGCCGCGGCCCGCCTCTTATGCCACAAGCTGCGCCCCACGGTTCTCCTAGACTTCCCCGAGGCCTGGGCCCCCGACGAGCCAGTGCCGCACGGAGAGCACCTTGACGTTTTGATCCAACACCTCGACTTGGAGCTGGCGCGACGCGCGAACCGTGCCAAAGCTGAACGCATCAAGATATGGGCTGAGGGCGTCCGCGAGCCAAGCGGGCGAAAGGCGGCCATATACGCAAGGGCTGCTGACAGCTCGCCCACGGCGTATCTCCGCACGCCTACCACTCCTGACGATACGCAACTCCACTGCGACACAAACGCCTTTAAACCTGACGAAGCTTGCACGGACGACA
>CAUYUJ010009405.1:0-22500 GCA_963575745.1 Prorocentrum cordatum | reverse complement strand
AACTACAAGAATTACAATTGTAGTATGATTACTCGTACCGGTTGCGCTATGATTAATAATATCATTAGTACTGCGATCATTGGTACTAATGCTACCCCTACTATTTATAGCATGGGTATTCGAATTATAATATGAGCATTACTCTGAGTCCGATCGCTACTGCTAATATGAACATTCCCTCTTCAAATATTCGCCTTAATAGTGTTCGCATTATTATATTGATTGTCGTGATGGTCGGTATGAGTCTGAATTGTAAAAAATACTGGTCTTGTGAAATATGTATACCAAAGTATCATTCGTGATATAAACTTGTATTAAAATGGTTATGTTTCGTACTATTGTTCCAATTCCTCTTCATCCCCCCTCCTCTTCCTCCTCTTCCTTCTCGTCCTCCTTCTCATCGTCATCCTTCTCCCCCTGTTCCTCGTCCCCATCCTCCTCGTCGTCCTCCTCCTCCTCCTCATCATCATCCTCCTCCTCCTCCTCCTCCTGTTCCTCCTCCTCCTCCTCCTCCTCCTCCTCCTCCTCCTCCTCCTCTTCCCCCACTTCCCCCTCAACTTCCTCCCCCTCTTCCTTCTCCCCCCCCCTCCTCTCTCTGCTCCTCCTCCTCCTTTTCCTCCTCCTCCTCCTCTCCTCCTCCTCCTCCTCCTCCTCCTCCTCCTCCTCCTCCCCATCCTCCTCCTCCTCGTCCTCGTCCTCGCCGTGTTTCCCCTCCTCCTCCTCCTGTCCTCCTCCTCCTCCTCCTCCTCCTCCTCCTCCTCCTCCTCCTCCTCCTCCTCCCTCTCCTCCTCCTCCTCCTCCTCCCCCTTTTTCTTCTTCGTATCAGTATTGCCACCGCGTTCTCCTTAGTAGCAGCATTATTCGTCGTAGTCGTTTGACCCTTTTATGAGCACTTAATTCACGGTGTTGGTCATATTCTTGTTGGCCTTATCATTACGATGCTCATTACTACTAAGTGTAATCGCATTGTTGCCCACAGACCCCTCCGTTTGCCCAGACGACTGCGGCGTCGTCTTCTCTGTTGCCCGTGATGCGTACTGTTCTGTGTTAAGATGTTGTGTTGTGCTTTGCTGTTTGAACGTTCCCTTGTGCTCCTCACTTTTTCTCGCTTTCCCTCTTTCGAGATCCTCCCCCTGGGGCCCATGTGAGGAGGCCGGGAAACCCAGAAACCAAGAAAACCTGACCTGGCGTTGTTTTTGTTGGTGTTTCTGGCTTGGGAGTTCTGAAAAGCTGGCCAGGCGTTGGTTGTTTCTGGAATTTCTGATTTGGTAGCCCACAAACCCAGGTCAGGCGATAGTGTATATGGTTGTTTCTGGTATGGGAGCCCACGAAACCTAGCCTGGAGGTTGGAGGCTTGCGAACTACTACCGTCAGACCACAAGAACAACACACACAAACAAAGAACCCCCCCCCCCGCCCCCCCCCCCCACCCTCCAACAAAAACAACAACACAAACACAACCCAAAACAACATATATATATATATATATATATATGTATATATACTACGAATAATAATAATAATAATAATAATAATAATAATAATAATAATAATATAGCCTCGTCAGGACTGGTCAGCCCCCAGACCAGAACACCCAGGGAAAAACGAACGCCTGGCCAGGTTCTCTAAGCTCCCAGACCAGAAAAAGACAGAAAAGCCAACGCCTGGCCAGGTGTTCTGAGCTCCTTGGCCAAAAGAAGAAGAAGAAGGGGAGAACAAACAAAAAACGTCTGGCTGGCCCGGTTATTGGGAGCTCGCAGACGCAATGTTTCCTGTGTGTCGGAAGCGCAATGTTTCCTCTCTGTCGGAAGCGCAATGTTTCCTCCTGGTCGGAAACGCAATGCTTTCTTCCTGTCGGAAGCGCAATGTTTCCTCCTCGTCGGAAGCGCAATGTTCCCTCTCTGTCGGAAGCGCAATGTCTCCTCCTCGTCGGCACGCAATGCTCTGGACCCCCTCGAAGCACAAGGCTTCGTGCTTGTCGGAAGCGCAATGTTTCCTCCTCGTCGGAAGCGCAATGTTTCCTCCTCGTCGGAAGCGCAATGTTTCCTCTCTGCCGGAAGCGCAATGTTTCCTCCTCGTCGGAAAACAATGCTTCCTGTTTGGTGGAACACAGCGTTTTGGATTCATCGAAGCGCAATGCTTCGTCCTCGTCGGAAGCGCAACGTTGCCGTAGCTTTCCGCGTGGGTCGAGCACTTCCCTCATCGCACCCGCACCCTCCAAGTAGACTCGCGCCCTCGCCATGCTCGCCCTGATGGGTTACGCGGCCAAGACCCAGCCCCTCGTGAAGGCGAGCACAGGCTGCGCCAACGCGGACACGACCGCCGCTTCCGACCACTACGCTGTCGTCCTCGACGGCGTCAGGGGCGCCCCGCCGCCAATGGCCCCCGAAGGCCTGGCCCTTGGCTCGCCGGTTCGCGCGCGGCACTGATCGGGGCGACTTCGACGCCGAGGTGGCCAACTTCTTAAACCCGAGCCCTGCGCCCACGACGCCCACCGCGGGCTTGTGGCTCGAGAACCTGATCGCTATGGCGGCGACGTCTACCGAGTCGCTGGGAAGCACGTGCATGGCGGTCGCCACCGTCGCCGGGAAAAAGCTGAGCGCGCACCACTTGGGCGACTGCGTCGCCATGATCGTCCGCCACTCCTCGACGCTGGGAGCGCGGCGCGCTGCCTTTCGCACGGTGGGCCATCGAGCGCAGATGCTCGACGCCCACGGTAACAGCGTGATCGGTTTCGGACAGCGACGAGGGCGGTGACGTCGGTACCAGCGAGACGCCCCCCACGGCACGCCCGTCGGACGACGATATGCTGGAGGGCGACGAGGAGACCAACGACGATGATGACCGCTTCTTCGCCGGTGTCGCGCGGGTCTCCGACGACGGAGCCGACGCAGTCGACAAGCCCTGACGGGCCTCATCTCGGTTCGCGTGCAGGGTAGCCACGTGCACGCGGCAGGGGTCGGCTTGCCCTGCGACTTGCTGCCTCTCCACTGCTTCAGGAGCGCGGTAGCAATGCGAACGCGCGCGCGGGAACGCGCGTAGTCTTGCCCCTCTGCAGGCGAGAGACGGAGGAAACACAAATCAGTTTTGAACAGTGTAGCCCCGCCCTGTCACCCCTCGCTCATGTTTCCCGCGTCACCGCTTTGCCCCTCCGCCTCTTGTCCATCGCCGCCCTCCTCGCAGATCCTCTCCTGCGCTCGGCGAGACCTGTGTCTCTGAGGAAGCATTGACACGTTCGTATATCAGCGCGTCAATTGGCACATCGGGCTGTTCAGCGATTGCGCGGTGCGCGGCCAGTTGGCTCCAGCCGCTTCAGGAGTAGCCGCGACCACTGCCACCCCGCGGCCACGCCTCGGCTCGCTCGGGAGTGGTACCTCAAGACGGCGGGCGCGAAGAAACACGCGGCGGCGGCTGGCGAGGGCGCCGCTAGCCGCGCCACCAGGGCGAAGCCGATGAAGAACGCAAAGCCGAAAGGCAAAGGCGCCGCCAGTCTCGTCGCCAAGGCAAAGCCGACGAAGGCGATGAAGACCATCGGCAAGGGCGCCGCCAGCCGCGCCGCCAAGGCGAAGCCGACGAGGGCGATGAAGACCCTCGGCAAGGGCGTCGCCAGCCGCACCGCCCAGGCGAAGCCGACGAAGGCGACGAAGACAATCGGCGAGGGCGCCGCCAGCCGCGGCGAGAAGGCTCGCCGCGCGAATTCGAAGTTCCACCTGGACGGCCTGAACTACGGCGGAGAAGCCACATCCGCCGATCCCGACACCGCCACACTGCGCGGTTTGGAGCAGCCTTCGCTCGGACGGGGGCTTCAGGCGCATGGGGGCGAAGTGAACCTGACGCGGCCTTCGCGCCGCCCCATCGGTGCGACTCCAGTAGCAACGACCGAGACTACAGCACGTCGCTGCGCACCGCCTATGCCTTGGGACGCAAGGCGCCCAACGACGCAGCAGCTCAGCTCGCGCGCAGGAAGGGCAAAACCATCCGAGCCACCGTGCACCAAGTGCAGGACTTCTATGACGCACACAAGGTAGCCCTGGCGCACGCGGAGGTGGAGAACGCCCTCGCGACAGTCTTCAAGGAGGACGTGGCCGAGCCAGGCAGCTCCCGCACGGCGCCCCAGAAGTTGCGCGGCTGCGCTCAAAGCCACGAGGGGCGCGCGCTCGCGCACGAGGGCAGGCCCTCCAGGAAATGGGCGGCAAAGGCTCTGAAAGCGAGGCACTCCTCGGTGAAGCGGGGATCCGGCGGCCCCGAGTCCCGAGGAGATTCGCGGCCCTCTGGTTGGCGCCATGGGCCCTGGCACCGCGCTGGCCCCAGACGGCGCGCGCGCCCTCCGCCCCGCGGCCGCGGAGATCGGCGCGGCCCCCCTGTCCGGGGCGAACCGCCAGAACAAGGCGCCCACGCCCGCCACGAGGCTGCTGAAGAACAAGCTGGCGCGGAAGACGGCCGCCACGCCGCGCGGCCATTGCGCGGCAAAACCCCAGCTGCCCAGGAGACGAAGCAGCACTTCAAGTTCGCGGCGGGGGGGCAATTGCGCCGAATCGCTGCGCGGGCACGTCGAGAACACGCCGCGCCGACTCGGCAACGCGGGCAGCCACGACGCCACCGAGCTCAAGAAGGCCGCGCAGACATTGTCTGGCGCTGCCTTGATGAGGCGGGCGGGCCCAGCGAGCGTGCAGTAGCGGAGCGGCGCAGATGGCGCCGAAGGGTTGCTTCCGCGCGGGATCGTGCATATGGGCCCAGGCCAAGAGAAACCCCCCGTCTAACAGCTAGCTGCACTAGAATTTTGCCGCAGACGCAGTTGCCGCCCCGGCATCAGATCGCGCGCGAGCGGGGCGCGCGCGACAGAAGAACAACTCGCCCTCCTTTCACATGCCCACCCCACCTCCATTGTCTTCGCGCGCGAGCATTATCGTCGCGCGATTCGACGGCTCCGCGCACGCCGCGCGCCCGGGGGCCGAGGAAAGGAGAACAGGCCGGACGAGGAGGGGGGCAATCAGGAAGAGAAAAGGGATGAAGAGGAGGACCGGGGAGAGGATGAGGAAAAGAAGGAGGCGAAGAATGGGGCGACGCCCCCTCGGTCTGGACAAACGGAGGGGCATGGTCGCATTGTTGTTCGCATTTTTGTCATTACTATTCGTATGTGTCGCAGTGGTCTTATTTTCTTATGTTACTAACCCTTGCACGGCTATTAGCTTAAACATTATTAGTTTTCACTGTCTCATTTCTATAAAGTCGAATAGTTTTGTTCGCATTAATAATAGTTGCAATATTGCTTTCGTTCAAAAATTATTACCCGTACCGTCGTTAACAATATCATTACTACTAGCATTCGAATTCAGACTCCCCTTATTGGCATGACCATTCTTACCATATAAATACGAAAACTCTGGTTCGTATGATTAATAATATTAGTATGTTCATCTGGTTGCCACTGGTAGTAGTACTACGGGTATTAGTATTCTGATTAGCAATAGTCAAAGTATTCTTTAAAGTACGAACGTGTTTGTTACGAGCAGCTTCCTTTTTCGTGTTTGCATGCTTCGAATTCTTCTTATCGTTACTATGATTCGCATTATCGTTAGTAGTGCTCTGTCTTATTCGTGCTCTTGTTAGTAGTTGTACAAATACTCGCCATGTTAATACAATTATTATTCTTACATGTATTCTTGTTCGTACTACTATCATCACTCCTGGTCATCTGTATATTCCTCTTCATCCCCGTCCTCTTCCACCTCCTCATCATCGCACCCTGTTTTCCTCCTCATCCTCCTCTTCCCCCTCCTCCTCTTTCTTCCTCTCCCCCCCCCCCCCCCCCCCCCCCACGCACACACACACACACACACACACACACACACGCACACGAGCAACGCTACGCAACACTAAACACCACTAATACACACTAAACGATCACGAAGCAGGAAGCAAGACACCATTGGGTGAAAAAGAAAGCCCCCATTATTTGTTATTTTCGGGCTGCGGAACGCCTGCCCCCGAAAAAAAGCACGGCGCCCGGGGTCAAACTTAATGAAGATTAGAAGGTGGCAAGGCGGAAAGACCTGTCCACGACCCAGTTGATGGACGGGCCCTTCCCCTCTCTGAACAGCTCGAAGGCATTATCCACGCCCCTGTTGCGGGGGCCCCCGAATCAAGGACCCCCGAGCCAGCGGGGCCTCGAGCCGCGCCGCGGAGGGGCCCATGAGCCGCAGCCCGTGGCTCTCGTCGGCCAGGCAGGCCACCCTCGGGAGCCCAGCGCACGGCATGGCACGCATGGGAGGCCTGGAAACGGGCACCAACACCAAGACAGAGGGCTGCCTCCACAGGAAGGAAGCGATCCTAGAATTCGGCGTTGGTGGTAATATTTCGGCCACCTTGGAAGCCAGAATATCACCACCATCACCGAGATCGGGATCTTCTTCCCTCGGTGGAGGCACACCGCCGATCTTGGTGTTGGTGTCAACCTCTAGGCCTGCGACAGCTCGGAGAGTCCGGGCCCCACGGCGGGCGCAAAGATGCCCCGCCCCAGCCTTGCTAGCACGCTGCACGACGTGACCTCGACGGTCGGGCACCAGCAGCAAGCCCTCGAACGCCGGCGCGCGAGGCTTCTTCACCCGAAGGACGTTGGGGAAATTCTGAAACGAAGGACGCCTGCCGAAGGCGCCAATCATCTTACAAACCAGTCTCAGCGAGTCGCGGCAATCTCCTCGCTTGCGCAGAAGAACAGAATTGGAAACGCGGGAACTAGCAGCTCGCACAGCATGTCTTTCAGCCAAGGCGTGGCCAAGCCAGCCCCAGAAGGACATGTTGGAAGTCCTAGAACAAGCCTGCCAAGTGAGATGGGCCTCGATTTACGGACCCCCACGTTGCCGAGCCCGAAATCCACGACAAGGAAAAACACCTCATCCCACACTTCAGAAAAGGCGACGCGAGAGCGGCCCGCGTCGGGGCCCCGACCCCGCGCGTCAATGACGCCCCGCAGTCACTATGAATGATGAGGGAACCAGGGGCAGCAAGACGGCTCGCCAGGAGTAGAGCACACCCCCCCTCCGCCGCTCTGGACCGAGGCGGGGGAAGGGGCCTGTGCGCACTCCCGTCAGAGCCGCAAACATCACGCATGCCAGGCACAACCAAACCTGCAATGGCCGGAAAGGGGTCGCCCTGGTCGCGGCCCGACACATCAACGCAGAGACGAGGGCCCAAGAGATCAGAGGCAGGGCGACGGTGCCAGCGGCGGGAACGGGCCGTGGACAACGCGGGCCAGTCGGCCCCGGGGCCAGGCGCTAGTGCTGCGGCAAACGAAAGATCACACTCGGACCGACCTCAACCTTCCTCAACGACACTGCCCAAGTGCAGGTCACTCGCAGGGTCTGCGCCTCGGGGCTCGCTCAGCCTGCCAGCGCGAATAACAGGGAGGAGCGATGACGTTCTCTATCCCTGTAGAGCTGCAGCAAACACGGGTGCCCCCCTGCGATCACACCGGCGAAAAAGATGGCGGCCTTTGGGTCGTCACCTCCTTGGAAGCTCCGGGGCCCCTCTGGCGCGCCATCGCGGGGCGAGATGGCCGCGCGCCGCAACGGCTGGCAACGGGCGCCCTCGAGGGATTCGACGGATTGGCGGACGAAGGAGGAGAAGTCGATAGAGAGGTCTCATCCCCGACGCCCCACACGTCGAACTCCATCCCATGCCAATCGAGACGCCGCAACGCAGAGCCGGAGATGGCCCGCCACTCGACTGCCCCTCCTCCGGCTCGACAGCGCCCCCAACACCTGCCCGGCATGGAGCGGGGCGGCCAGCTCTGGACGACGACCTGGCGCCACATGCCAAGAGGAAGGTTAGCCTCGTCGGCGGCGTCCAACTTGTAGCCCACATTCAGGAGGGGCTGGATGGCCCTGCTGCGGCCCCGAGCGGGCCCAAAAAGCAGCACTGCCGATAACAGCTCCGCGAGACGCCAAATTGGCGGGAGCCGCGCCCGCGACCCCAGCGCCGCGGGAAGCAGCCGGGGCCCAATCCGTCTCGAAGATTCTGTGCACGCCAGAGAAACATGACTTGAGCCCTCTGAACGTGGAGAGCCTGGGCAGGAGGGATTGCCACCTACGAGTCTGGGTCTTGGCAGAGCGCCCGCGAGCCCCGGCGCAGCCCACCCCGAGCGCCCCTGTAGCCCCAAAGCCCATAAGAGTCCCAGGACCCGAGGCCGATGCGGATGACCTGGACGACCTGGGCCGACGAGCCCATGGCGATCTCCCGGGCGGCTGAGATGGTGAGTCCCAAGAGCCCCAACTGGATGCAGACAAACCTCGCGGCCCCCAGAACCACGTTCACGACGTTTTCCGCTAGCCCACGGCCCCCAGAGCGACGTCGTCGACAACGTCGCAGAGGAAGACGCTGGGACACAGGCGCGACGCATCACCCAACGCATCGAGCAAGAAACAAAAACCAACGAGGCGGCGAATGAGCGGCCCGCAAGGACCTCTTGGTCCACGCACATACCTGCCGACGCGCGCACGTCAAACTGCGGCTAGCGCCTGCCGCGACACAAACGAAGCAGGAATATGAGGCGGCGTTCTCGAAGCCAGCGGCTCACACTTTGGCCGGAAGATAATGTGGCACCTTTTCATGACATTTGGCCATGTCCACCAGGGCGCGCGCAGACTCATGGCCACAGATGCGAGCATGCTCGAGACGGCCCGACCGCTGCCAGATAGCCCTCTCGTACGATTTGCATTTCCCCCCGAATGCGCGCGACCCTCAACTCTTGGCTTCAACTCTAGATAGCTTCCGTGGAAGAACCCCAACGCGTCGCCTGCCTTCATCTTCGCGCGGGGGCACGGCAAACAGGATGCGCCCCGTGGGGAGAGAACGTGATCTAGGCGCCTCATGCGGTACCAGAAGCTGGCCAGGCACTGCAAGCCCTCGTCCGAGAGCAACAGCGAACCGCGAGGCAGAGCACGATCGGCGCCAACGCCAACAGCTGCGCGCGCCTCGAAGGATCCGGCAACACCACGGACGGCGGCAGAAGAAGCCTGAGGGCGAGGAGCTTCTTCAGAGAAAAGGATGACCTGGGCGAGGTACTGGGAGAGGCCAGGAAGATCCGAAACGAGCGGGGTTGGGATCCAAACCTTCCCCCACTCCTCCTTCACGTAGGTCATCTGCTGCCCCACGCCGGGCGGGGGGCCGCCCCCTGGGGCTCTCGGGGATGAGCCCGCGCGCCCCCCGGCGAAACGACGGGCTATACCTCCGCCACCTTCGAGAGATTGAGCCGCCCAAATTCGCCACGGAATGGCCCTCCTGGCGCGGGGCCTGCGCCCGAACAAGTCAGCCCGACGGTTCGCGGCGGCCGCGAGCTGGAGCAAAGCGTTGATATCTACGCTGGACGAGCGGAACTTGGCGCGCAGATGCACCCACTCTGGGCCCTCGAGGAGCTCCGTGGGACCCGACGCAAATTCGGCGCCCAACGAGAAGATATCCGGGCGGCCCCCGGGGCGGCCACTGCGCGGCAGGAACGCAAGCTCCTAAACCATGCAGCCACCTTCCTCCACTCACGGCCTTCAGGGCACGAAACTGGGACATCGCCCCCACGGGCCCTGACGGCGGAAACCGAACGGAGCTTCAGGCACGAGCCGCGCCCAGGAGCACGCGGAGCCCTTGGCCTCTATCCGATGGGCCCCTCGAGCTCAACCTCAAGAAGCCTGCTGAACCCCCGACAGGCCGCATCAAGATCGCGAGCGGCCACCTCGGGCCCGCCCAGGACGCTGTTACACGGGGCCCGCGAAGGCGGAGCAGGGAAGGGCCCAAGAGGGTGGGTGCACTTTGGGGGAGGACTCGGGGCCTTGCAGGACCTGGACGCCGGCCTTCAAGGAGGTTGCCCTCCAACTCCAGAGCCCCAACGACATGAGGCGAGGTGGCGCGGGCGTCGTCGCGGCCAACGCGCCCCGTGGAAACCTCGAGACCACGTGAGACAACCAAATCATCCAAGGCGGGCCATTGCTTGTCCGACTTCCTGCACGCAGGGCGACGGCAATGCAGGATCGAATTACCGACGCGGTCCACCCAGCCTGCGTTGAGGAGGCGGGTGGGGTGAGCGTTCCAGCCACCACCACCCGGGCGACGCGGGGGATTTGGAGCCGATGCAACCCCTCGCCCACCCTGTCCATTGACGACGGACTTCCAACCACTATCCTTGATCTGGTTGACATCCTCGAAAGACGGCTCCCAAAGCAGAAGTCCAGGAAGCAGACGGTAGCCCCCTAGGCCTCCCTGGAGATATGGTTTGAGCGCACCCCAGGACGAAGAAGTTGGCTGTGCCAATGGCACCCGCGCGAGCTGGGAGCGCGAAGGAAGAGCGGAGGCAAATTAAAACACCCGACTGAGCGACTGAGATGCAAAGCTGGAAGCGCACGAAGCAGCCGACAAGGCTGACGCACTTGACGCAGGCCCAGACGGCGCCGACGCAGGCGGCGACGCAGGGCGCGCCGATCCCGCCGACGGCGACTGGACAGGATGACGGGGCGAGGCTGTCGTGGCCCTCGCAGTTTCTGGCGCGGCGCACTTCTCGGCGTAGTCGAGCAAAGCATGGGGGCAAGAGCTGGCCGCAGAGGTCGCCGCGGGACCTGGCGGCCAGCTCGGGGCAATCTCGGGGCACCCCTAGCTGAGCAAGGAACTTCTGGCGGAAGGTGGCATCGGGGGGCATGCCGCACTCCGAACCCGCAGGGCCATCTGCCCACCATACTCTCACCGATTCACCTAAGAATGGGGATCCCACGCGGCGGCCCCAGCACCCAGTGGACACTGGCCCACCACGGGTTTCGCCCCACGGGTGCCCCATGGAGGGCGAGCGCGGCGACCAAGAGGGAGCCGCCGTTCTCGCCGTCGACAGCGCAGCCGAAGTCGACCGCGCCGCAAGGGCAGACGCGAAAGCCGTGCTAAATCAAAAACATCGGAGCATCAGCGTCCGTCGATGCCCTGGCCGCGCGGGACGCACGGGCAAACGCCCCCCGGTGGGCCTCGGCGTCTGTCGAGCAGTCGACGGGGCGCTGGAAAGCTGGAGAGGCCTTCGCCCAGCCATCTCCCCCCGCAGCCCCACCCGCCGACGGCGCCCGAGGCGCGGCGGAAGCAGGCTGCCCCGCGCGCCCGACAGGGTCGCCGCCAGGCGCTGCGCCCAAGCAGCCGCTGCCGGGCCCAGCGGGCGGGGCCGAGTCGGCGACGTCGCTGGCGTCGCGGACCTTGATCTTCGCGGCCTGCACGCGCCAGCGGAAAGCCCGCCGCTCCTCCACCGGCCCCCTGGCCCACGACTAGACAGCCCCGAATGATTCGAAGACAGCGCGCTCGATGGTCTGCCCCATCTCGGCCTGGCGTCGCGCTGCCTCCTCGCGCTCAGCGCCCGAGAGCTCCACGCCCTCAGCCTCGAGGCCGAAGAGGTCGTCGCTGGCAAAAATCTCGAACTGCGACTCCTCGCCCAGCAGGCGCTCAAAACTGAGACCGCGCCGTGGGACAGCCGCAGGGCCATCTGCATCAGCGCATCCTTGAGACGCCAGAAGGGGCGTCCTCAGCCAGGGAGCGCACCGCCTAAGGTCGACTTCCGACAGAGCCGTGATCGTCGCCTGCTCAGCACGCAACGTCTGTTCCTTGAGCTGATCCGCGTTCGTGACCTTCTTGTCCAGCACCTTCTTGGCCTGCCGCATCGCGCGCTGGGCTGCGCCGACGGACTGTGGCCCGACCTCAGACGCATGCTGTAAGTGGCCAACGATGGCGGTGCAGTGGTCGGCCTGGCTGTAGTCGCCCAGCTTGGCGAAGGCCTGCACCATGGGCGGGGAGCGAGCCGAGGGCGGGCAGGGTTGCCCTGGCCCCTTGGGCCTGCGGTGGGGCGCGGGGCTGCGCGAAGGAAAACGGCCGCGGGCAATGCTTGCAGAACCAGTAGCGGGCGAGGTTTTGCTTGCAGCCGCAGTGGGGGCACGGGAACTTGCCGGCGACCGCTCCGTCGTCGTCCGACCAACTCCACTGTCGAGCATCAACAGTATGCTTCCGCGTTCAAGGATCACTGGTAAAACACTCCTCCATGGGCACGATGCCAAGGGGGGCGCCTGGCCGCGACGCGGTGGCAACGCTCCAGCAGGAGCTCACATATGGGAAAGTGGTGCAGCCGCAGGAGGCGCACGGAAGGAAATGCGTCGAGCGCCCCCTTGGTAGTTGTCGCACAGCGGCGGCAGCTCGGTTCTACATCCCGCGACGAGGAATTCGAGCCTCGAGCCAGAATGGCGTGAGCCAAAATGGCTACAGCCCTCCTCCTCTTCCTCATTATTATTAATAATATCATTAGTCGTATTCTTACATTAATATCGTGAGTTTGAATAGTAGTACTATCAGCTTTATTATTAGTAGTACTAATATTATTACTATTATAACCACTATTACTATTATTTTAGTAGTAGTACTACTACTACTACTACTACTACTACTACTACTACTACTACTACTACTACTACCAATATTAGTATTATTCGTCGGTTTCTTCGTATGCTTCCTCGTAGTCTTACTATCAGTAGTATTACCATTAGTATGAGTAACAGTCGCGTTAGTACAAATATGATTATTATTAATATGGTTAGCGCTCTTGTTACTAAAATCATTACATGTAGTATTGACTACGGCTACTGCAACTAATATTATTGATATTGTAAACATGATCAGTAGTAGCATTAATAATATTATTATTCGGATTCGTCTTCCACGTCTTCCTGGTCCTCCATGTATTAATATGACTCCTCTGATTCCTCGTATGTTGTTCATTCGTTTTCGTCGTCTGCGTCTTCTTCGTATTGTCATGTTTCGTCTTGTTTTTACTATGTTTAACATATGTTGTATTCCTCGCCCCCCTCCTCCTCCTCATCCCCCTCCTCCTCCTCCGCCTCCCCCTCCCCTTCCACCTCCTCCTCCTCGTCCTCGTCCTCCTCCTCGTCCTCGTCCTCCTCGTCCTCCTCCTCCTCCTCCTCCTCCTCCTCCTCCTCCTCCTCCTCCTCCCCCCTCCTCCTCCTCCTCCTCCTCCTCCCCCCCCCCCCCCCTCCATCATCCTTTCTCCTTATCCCCCTCCCCCTTTGTCTTCCCTCCTCATCCCTCCTCACCCTTCCTCCTCCCTCCTTTTGCCCCCCCATCCGTCCTCCTCCCTCTTCCCTCCTGTTCCATCCTCCTCCCTCCTCCTCCCTCATCCCCCCTCCCCCCCCCTCCCCCCCCCACCCCTCCCCCCCCCTCCTCCCCCATTCCTCCCCCCACCTCCCCCCCCATCCCCCCTCTCCCCCTTTTCCCCTCTCATCCCCCCTCCTCCCCCACTCATCGCCCGCTTCCACAATTACTCTGTATGAATACTACTTTCCACGGGCGCTCTGGGCCGCATTTGAGCGCGGGGAGAAGTCGCGCGAGCGTCGTGGCCCTATTGGCTATCTTCTTGCTTGTCTCTAATGCTGCGGGACGGCTATTCACGGCCGAGGCGGATCCCCACCCAGCGCGCCCGCGAGCGCGTTCTCGTCGCAGGTGAATGGGATTTGTCTCACGCGTGGCCGCCCCGCTGGCGGGATGCGTTTTTCCGCAGTATGCCTGCGCGCGCGGCTGTGTGCCTGCAAGTGGGCGCCGCATGCCGGCCATTAAGCGCAGTATGCCTGCGAGTGCCGCATGCCGGCCCCCCCCCCCCCATAGCGCAGTACGCCTGCGCGCGTTGCAGTATGCCTGCAAGTGTGTGCCGTATGCCGGCCTTTGTACGCAGTACGCCTGCGGTTGCCGCATGCCGGCCCAGTGCGCAGTAAGCCTGCGGATGCTGCCTGTCAGCCCCGGTGCGCAGTATGCCTGCGGCGTGCGTTTGCCTGCCCTCTTGCGCTGGATGCCTGCGGGTTATGTCATGTGCAACCGCCAGCGCGCGATAAGGACGCCGAGGGGGATACGTGCACGGCGCTTTCCGACGCGCGCGCAGCATCCATGGCGCTGGCTCGCTCAGACATCGTTGAGTTGCTTGGCGATCTGCCTGCTGGCGCATTCGGCACCGACAAAAATGCCATCAGGGCGCGCGCGCGCGTCTCCGTGCGTCTACCGCGGGCATGAGCCCACTCGCAGCGGCGCGCAAGGCCGATTGGGCCCTCTTCGTCGCAGCGGCCAACGCGGCGGAGGGGGGCGCATCGCCAGCTCCCGAGCTGGTGCTGTGCACCACGGTCGCGCGCCTGATGGCCGAAGCGATCGGGGCGGCCCGCCCGATTGATTACTCGGATGCGGCCATGCGCGATAAGTTGATTGCGGCCCTGAAGCCAGGCGCGAAGCCGTTTGCGGGCGATTCTTCCGCGGAGTGGCGCGATTTCGCGATTAAGCCGTGCCACATCAATATGGCGCTGCGGACACAGTCGCGAGCGATGGAAGCCTTCGGGCGGAAGGCCCCCGCCCCGTTGGTGCGCGAGGACGCGGGCCGCCGCGCGGCGTGCCGCCAGGAGGGTCAGCAATCGGCCCCGGCGGAGGCGGCCGCCAAGCCCGCGGAGGAGACGACGCGGATTGCGGCGGCAATGGAAGAATACGTGAAGGCCAGCAAGGAATTGCTCGAAGAAAAGCGGGAGAAGCCGCTGGCGTTTGCCATGGAGGCGCGCCGCGTTTTCGCATGCGCGGGCGGCATTGTTCGGGGATACGCGCCTCGGCAGGACCGTGTGCGCGAGGTCTGGCTCGGCAAGT
This sequence comes from Prorocentrum cordatum, assembly GCA_963575745.1. Taxonomy (NCBI): domain Eukaryota; class Dinophyceae; order Prorocentrales; family Prorocentraceae; genus Prorocentrum; species Prorocentrum cordatum. The sequence goes on along the minus strand of CAUYUJ010009405.1, from coordinate 7,812 downwards.
TCCCCCGTGAGGGATTGCCGACCGAGGAGTCGATGCGCAAATTCGCGGCCGCGGGCCGGACGGCCCAGTCCCATGGCCGCTCATACATTGGGAGCGCCGAGGGCGAGAGCCTGCAGGCTCCCTGCTCGGCGGCACGTGCAATGACAAGCTTCCGTTTCGCCGATTGCTCCGCGCGCAGGACCACTGCAAGCCCCAATGGGCGCGAATGCCGAAGCTGGACTCGGTACCAGCGGGGGCGGGCTCGTGGCGCGATCGCGCGTCGGCCGTCACCGCGGCGAACCGCGCGGGCGCGGCCCTGGACCGAATGGATTTTCTCGGTTATGCGCACTTCCAGGTCGCGCGCGACGCAGCGCAGCGCGCGCGCCCACGCGCGCCCCGTGGCGCGAGGCCCACGTAATGGAGTGGGGGCTTCGCTGCATCCTGTCCAAAGTGTTTGATCCCGTCGTGCTATTGGGATACATGCACCAGCTCGCGCGCGTGAGCGAGGAGCACGGGGGCGTCAAGGCGCGTCCGCGGAGCGGCGGGCCCGATGCCCAGGGAGCCGCGCGCGGGAGCCCGCGCCGCGTCCAGGTTTCCTACACGTACGATTTGCTTCTCCGCCAGAAAGTGGCGAAAGACCTGGAACACGGCGACGAGGATGCGACGGCCTCGTTCACTGCGTTGTCGTGGGACATTCTGCGCGCCGCCAAGGAGCGCAGCGCTTTTGAGTGGCCGCCGCCCTGGCATCGTGCATCGCGCTGCGCGCTGTAGGAGAGAGTCCAGCAGTCGGACCGCCAGGCGGCGTTCGCCAAGGGCGGGGGCAAGAAAGGCGGCAACGACCGGCGCGACCAGGCGCGAGCCCGCGCGCGCGCCCCGCGAGCGCGAGCACGCGTCGCGGCGCGCGAGGCGGCGAAGCCACGGACCCCGGTGAGCCCTGTCCTCCGCCAGCGCTCGCGCAGCCCCCGCCGCGATACCTTCAGCAAGAAGGGGGCGGAAAGGCCGGCAAGGGAGGGGCTCCCAAGGACGCGGGGAGCTCGTGGCACAAGCCTGAGCGAAAGGAGTCCTGGCGGTGGTGAAGCCAGGGCGCCGGCGCTGTGCATGCTAATTATTCGCCCGCCCGAGGCGCGCTCCGCGCGCGCGCGCGCGCGCCCCCCCGCGGGGACGCCGCACCAGCCAGTGATGCAGACGACGGGGCCTCCCCATTGCACCCTGCCGACAGCGGTGAGGGCGCAGTGTGGCGCGGGCCGTCGCCCGAGGGGCAGGAGGCGCCGCCAGTGCGCCGCGCGCGAGACCGCCCCGCCCGCGGCGAGCGCAGCGCAGGACGCGGATGCTGATTCCGACGACGGCGCCGAAGGCGGAGGCGGGGGCGGCGACCTTTGCCCCCAGCAAATCCACGATGCCGGCTGCGCATTTGAAGAGGCCCTTGCCCGCCACTCTACGGGGGCGGAGCCGCGAAGCGCGCGCGCAGATCAAAGCCGCCGTGGATGCGTTGCTCGACGACGAAGACAAGAGGGCGGGCATGAGCCCTCTTTGCCACGCCGCCTGGGCGGCACACTTGCCGCGAGTCCGCGAGATAGCGCCGCTTGCGGGACCTGAGCGCGATGCGGCGGTGGCGGCGAGCCAGACGAGCGACGCACTCTTGCAAGAGAGGCGCGAGGCGGCGTTGCAATTTTGGCGAGAGCGCAAACGTGTGACGGCTTCAGAATGGAAGGCGCCGCCCGGCACGCCGCTACCGCGAAGCACCGGCGGAGAGCGCGGTCGGGCGAGGCACGCTATGCGAAGTTACCATGGCATGTGCGCTCCGTCCTTGGGCCTGACAAGAACTTGTTGCTTTTGGCCGAAATGATGCAAGCTGCAGGGGTGACCAGCGACGCAGCGCGCGCGCGCGACAGCGGGGCGCGGCTCCGTGCTTGAGGCGTCCGACGAGAATTTGACGCGTGACTTGGAGCGGGGCTTCCCGCTAGTGGGGGTCCTGCCGCGCTCGGGCATGAACGCGCCCGTGACCCCCAAGGGAGCCGAATGCCCATCCGAGTTGCGCAGCCGAGCGGACACTTTGAACGCCGCCACCCTCGAGCGCGTGTCTCGGGATCTGGGGACCGACGCGGAAGTCACCCAGATTTTGCATGATAAAGCATACGAAGAGGCGCGCGCCGCGCAAGCCAGCGGGGACAGTCGCCCATGCTGCGACGTCCGCGAGCGCGCAGGTGGCCGCGGGCCAGGCAGCGTGGGTCCGGTTGTCCGACCTGCCACGCGGGGCGGTGTTAAACCCGCGATTCCCTGTAGACGAGGGATGGCGCTGGAAGTTGGAAGAATGGATACGCAAGGAATGGCGCATTCGCCGCGGCATGCACCGCCCCCTCCCCTGGGCGCCGCGCCGGGAGCCAACGCGTCCAGGTACGCGCGATCGACGATTTCACTGCCACGGGCGTTAATGACTGCGCCGCCGCAGCCGAGAGGTGCAGGCGGGCCCTTTCCCCCCCCCCCCGCCCCTCGCGCGCGCTGTCCGCTCTCCCGTGTCGCCGCGACCGCGCGTAGGGTGGATTCTCTCGATGCTCTGGTCGAGCTGGCGCGGATCGCGGCCGCGGCCGGCACGCCGGTGCTGAGCAAAGAAGATTTCATCGGTGCTTACAAAACGTTGCCCGTGCGAGGCGCCGACCTCCCGTTGGCCCATTCGGTATGGGCCAAGGGAGCCCGCGAGGGCTACTGTCTGCAACTCTTGAGCTGCCCCTTCGGCGCCGTGGGCAGCGGATACGCTTGGGACCGCGTTGGGGCGGCGCTCCAGGCGCGAGGCGCGAGCGCCGCGGCGGCACGGCGAGCGCCCCGCGAGCGCGGCAGGCCATCCTTGCCAAGCTGTTCTCGCTCGCTTCGGGCCGATTCGTGGACGATCTGTTCCGGGCCGACGCGGACAGGGGGCCCGGCACGGGCGGCCCCCGCGATGCCGCAGAGGTCCTGAGGGCGGTCGTCGAAGACCTTTTGGGCTGGCGCCTGGACGCCGGCAAACGCGTTGTTGCCGAGCCGAGGGCCACTGTGCTCGGCGTCGACGCGGAAGTGCGCGGATCGGGCGATGAGCTCTCGTTAGTATTCGCGATCGGTGGCGACAAGCGCCACAAATGGATCCAAGAGATCGAGTGGGTGCTGGAGGCAGGGAGAATGTCGCCGGCGGCGGCATCAAAACTTGCCGGCAGACTCGGATGGGGCTCCTCTGCGGTGTTCGGCAGAGGCACGCCCAAGCTCCCGCGCGCGAGCGACGCGCGCGCGCGAGAGCGACGGCAGGTGCCCGGGTATACCTCGCCCCGCTGTTCTGGCACGCGCAGCAGCGGGGATGGAGGTTGAAGTCGCGGCTCCGCGGGGCATTGGAATGGTGGCTGCGCTTCCTCCGGAGCGCGCCGGAACGAGCGGCGCCCCTGCGGGTGACCCCGGAGCGGCCACGCTACCTCGTCTATTCCGACGCGACGGGCGGCGGCAGGCGACATACGCGCGCGCCTGTTTGGAACGGCGCCCGCATTGCCCGGCCCGCCCCGCCTCCGCAGGCTCGCGTGGGTCATCATTGGGCCCAGCGGTAAGCGCTATGCAGCGGCTGATGTGCCTTCGTCGATCAAGCGGTGGACGAAGCACCGCAAGACGCAGGCGGGGGCGCCCCGGCCACGCGTAGCCTGGCGGACAGCCCGCCGTGTTGCGAAAGGTCGCGGCATGGGAACTCGTCGCGGCCGTTTGCGCCTTGCATCATTTGCTCGCGACGCTGCGCGATGCGGAAATCGTGTTGTTTGTCGATTCGAAGGCGCGGCCGGGCGCGGGTCGCCGAGCTGCCCGTGCGATGCTCCGCTGACCGCGCCAGGCCGCGCTCGGGGTGCTCCTACGCGGGACCTCGCGCCAGGCAGATTATAACGCGCTCGTGGCAGATATTTGGTTCGCAGCAGCGACCGCGCGGTGCCTCCTGAGCGCGTGGCATGTGCCATCCGCGCTCAACGTGGCAGACGCCCCTACGCGGCCCGCCACGAAGGCGGCCGCGATTGCGGCCATGCACCGCGAGGGCTTCACCCGAGTGGCGTGGCCATGGCCCCGCGCGGCGCCCTGGCATTCGCGCGGGCATGCATAGCAAGTAGCACAGGGCAATTTGTAGGGGGCGCAAAGGCTTGCGCGGCGAGCGCGCGACGACCAGGCCCGCCGCGAGAGGGGGCCCGCGGGCGCCATGCTTGCGCGCTTGTCACACGCGTCGCGGTGGACGCCCGAAAATGATTCGCATCCGGTAGGCGCGGAAGCTCTGCAGTGTCTGACATCCATGCTCGCAGCCGAAGGAGCGGCGCATCCCCCCGACCTGTCCGGATTCACGGCGAAGGAGGCGAGGGAAGTGTTCCCGTGCCTCCGGGAGTGGTCAGAGTGCTTCACCGTGACGCTTATTACTCACGCGCGTAAGCTGACCCACGAAAAGGCAAAGCGGCCCCGGGAGGACGATGCAGCGGCATCGCTCTCCCAGGTCGAGCGCGCGCGCGCAACTCCGCCCCATCCGGCGGAGCAAGCAAGGCCGGCCGCCGCCCGCTGACCCGTGGGCGCGAAGGCGGCGGAAACGTTACTCGAGAAAGCGGCCAAGTGCCCGGCACCGGCACCGGGCTTGCGCGCGAAACGCCGGCCCGGCGGGGGTTTGACGCCTCAAGAAGCCCTCGCGTTGCTCTCAGCGGCAAGGCAGGCACGGCAGGCACCACCGCGCGGCGCCACCGTCCTCGTGCACCGCGCGCGGCGCGGAGGTACCAGCGCCGCCGATGCTGGCAGAGGCAATCCGCCAGCTGACAAAACTCCAGGCTCCGCCCGCGACATTCATAAGCGAAGGCGGCATTCCGCGGGAGGTGCGCGCGAGGCAGGACATCGGCGCGCGGCGGGTGCCAGGAACACCTCGTCGGCGCGCCGAGGAATTGCGGGTGTCAGGAGCAGGACTGGAGTGCATGCGCCGCATCCAGATGGCCGCGCTGTGGCGAGAATTCCACGCGTGGAAGCTCTCGGCATACCCGCATGCCTCGGCGGTGGAGTTGCACGGCCAGGCGTGCGATGCGGCAGGCGTCCCGCCCTGGCCGCCGTGCGCCATCGCGCGGGACATGATGGTGGCGCTCTGTCGCCGCCCGGGGACCCTGTCGAACTATTTGCAGGGCATTCGCTCAGTCCTGCATCTGCCCCGCGCAGACACAGGGTCTTTGGCGGACACGCGGACCCTGGTATTCGGTGCCCGAAAGGTACGGCCGCCGCGCGCGTCGGCCGCGAGCCCATGATATCGGCGGCAGGCGGAACCGCCTGGTGCGCCAAGATTTCGCGCGCGCGCCACGGCCGAAAACGTGCGCGCGATGTCGGATTGGCTGCGCGAGGCGCGGCCGCGCGCTCTTCTAACTAAGCGGCCTGCCGTGCGTGCCGGCCCGCGGGCCTGGCGTTTGGCAGATCGGACGCGGCGATATGGCCGACGCTTTCGTCATATGCTGGCAGTTCTGCTTGCGCTTCGGCTCCGAAGTAGTGGGGCTGAATGCGCCTGGGCATAGTGCCGTCTCGCTCCACGTAGGCGAAGGAAAGCACCGGGTGCAGGTGCGATTCCGCCGGCGGAAGGGGAGAGTGGCTCCCGACCCGGCGGGCCGAGCGCGCGCGCGCGGCGGGGCGCGCCCCGGGCCCCCCGCATCGCGAGGTCTGGAGGGCATGCGTATGCCAGCTCCAGGGCAAACGATTGCGCGCGGTCTGCATCATTCGGCATTCGCTCCGGCCCGGCGAGCAGCTCCTGCTGGGCGTCTCTTACGTGGTCGGGCTGGCTTGCGTCAAGCTCGCCGCTGCCCACCTCGGGCCCCATAGGGCATTGGAGTGGGGGACGCATTGCTTCAGGCGCGGCCGGGCCGACCAGGCATGGGCTCCCCTTGCCGCCCCCTGCCCACCCAGGGCCCGCGCGCAGTTCGTGTCTCTCGCACACAGGCACTCCGCACCAGGGGGCCAGCAGCGCTGTTCTTCGAAGGGGGTTGGAGATCTGTGGCCGCGTTCGGGCACTCCATTCCGACAGGGGGCACGGCCGCGCTGCCTGGGTCGCGAGGGCGCGGCGCTTGGCGGCGCACAGGTACCCGGCCGCAAAGACGCGAGCCATGGTGCTGGCGGCAGAAGCCGAGATCGCGCACTCCGATTCCGACGAGGCGCCGCCCTGCAGGCATCGGGGTCGGGGCTCCGCGGCGGCGCGTGGCGCGCAGGACGCGCCGATCGCCGCGGAAGCGGTGCAGGGGCCGCCCAGGCCGTGAGTCAAGCAGACCAGGCATCTGCGGTCTGCTTAGAGCGCGCTTGGGCGTCGTTCCGCCGAGCATGCATCGGGAGGCGTCGGCGAGGTTGCTCGGCTCCGCGACGCCGACTCGCGCTCACCCCACCGCCTGGCCTGGGCCTGCGCCAGTCGACGGTTGTGCCCTGCGTTAGCGCGGGCCCAGCCTCGACGCGACTTCTCATGGGCGCTCTGGGCAGCATTTGAGCGCGGGGAGAAGTCGCGCGAGCGTCGTGGCCCCTATTGGCTATCTTCTTGCTTGTCTCTAATGCTGCGGGACGGCTATTCACGGCTGAGGCGGATCCCCACCCTGCGCGCCCGCGAGCGCGTTCTCGTCGCAGGTGAATGGGATTTGTCTCACGCGTGGCCGTCCCGCTGGCGGGATGCGTTTTTCCCCACCCGCCCGACCCTGCTGCGCGAGCGCACTGGCGTCGCAGTGGCTGCTAGTTGTGTCGAGGCTGGGCTGACCCAGCGCCAGGCTTGGGGGAGGCGTCGGCGAGGTTGCTCGGCTCCGCGACGCCGACTCGCGCTCACCCCACCGCCTGGCCTGGGCCTGCGCCAGTCGACGGTTGTGCCCTGCGTTAGCGCGGGCCCAGCCTCGACGCGACTTCTCCTCTTCCCCTGATGACGGCTTGGGAGTATTCGACCCCCCCCCGCGTACTGTTTTTTACACACAGGTTTCCCCGGAGGTGGGTTTTCGCATGCATTTTTTCCTAAATGCTGCTCTCGCTGAGGCGCCGGCCTCATTTTCGGGCCCCGCTCGTTCCGAATCGTGTTCCCGCTGCAGCGCTGGCATCATTTTTCCGCCGGCGCCCGGGCTGCACGCCCGAGCCGGCGCCCGGGCCGGCGCTCGGGCCGGGTTCCGGAGCCGGTTCCGGCCGCCGTCGGAAAATCGACTTCCGAGAAGGCGCCGAAAAAAGGCCATTCTAATACAAATTGTTCTTTTGATAATGCTCAATTTATGTTTCTGGCGCCCGGGAAGCCTCCCGGGCCGATTCCGACGCCCGGGCCAGCGCCCGAACCGGGCCGGACGCCCGAGCCGGCGCCCGGGCCGGCGCCCAGGCCGGCTCCTGGGCCGGCTCCGGAATCGGTTCCGGCCGGCGCCGGAAAATCGAGTTCCGAGGCGGCGCCGAAAAAAGGCCATTCCAATACACATTTTCTTTTGAAAATGTTGCACTTCTGCTTCCGGCGCCCAGGAAGCCTCCCAGGCCGATTCCAACGTGCTTCTGCTCGTTCCGAATCGTGCTCCCGCTGTAGCGCTGGCCTCATTTCCGCGCTTCAGCTCGTTTCGACTCGTGCTCCCGCTGCAGCGCTGGCGTCATTTCCCGCGCCATGCCACGGCATGCAATGCAATGCTAGGTTGATACTACGCTGGGCGGTGCTCTTCTACGCCATGCCACGCCGTGCTCTACAATGCATCGCGTACCCTTTCGGGATCATTGCCCTGCTCGACATCCGACTGTGCGAGTAGAGAGGGGATCTACGCCATGGTAAGGGATGGGAGGGAGGGGTAGGATGTCAGATATGACGCGAGCGCACCTAGCTTGCCTCCTCCCCCTCCCCGCCCC
>CAUYUJ010009404.1:0-34464 GCA_963575745.1 Prorocentrum cordatum | reverse complement strand
CCCTTCACCTCCCTACCTTTCCTTCCCTCTCCGTCTTCTTCCCTCCCTTGCTGCCGATGTTTGCGATTTTGAAGATTTGGTTGTTGGAGCCATTCGGGGATGCACGCGCGGCCTCCCCTCCTACCTCGATTCTCCCGCCTCCCCAGAATATGCCCCCGGGGCATCAGGTGGCAGCGCTGTTAGCCAGATACGCAGCCATCACATCAATGTTAAGCCTTTGCCCCGCGCCTTCATCGTAGGGCGGCGCAGTATCTGCCTTTGCCGAGCCACGCCGCTCCAGGCGTTAGGACCCAGCCCCCGAGAATGCCGCAGCCGCAGCTAGGGCACCAGTCGCTAAACCTCTTATGGTGAGGCCCTAGATAGTTGCTCCTTAGCCTGCCAGGCTGCACAGTCCAGGTCCACAGCTGCCCCCCACGAGCAGGGGCCGCGTACCCCGCGGGGCGGGGGCCCCACCAGGCGGCCAAGAGCTGTCACACAATTCGCCCGTGCTGCTGCAGGCGTTCTCGCCCACAGCAGCGGCGCCAGGCCGCCCGGCGGCCAGCAATTTTGGCTCTCCAACTAAATCCTTGCTCGGCTGGCTCATATACCGCCCTTCCCTGGCCGGTCGCTCTTTTGATCGGCCGTGTACTTCTACCGTGCGCTTGGCCATTGGCTATTTCCAGCATTCGTTTGAGCACGTTGGGAAAACGTTATCTGTTTCTCCAATTGTACATTTTCCTCCTCCCTGGGGCGGATGCTTCGCGATGGCCATGTCGGAGGCCATCGTGAAACATCTGGAGCCATCTTGGAACCCTCTTGGGCCAGAACTCTCCTCACCGTTGCCCCTCTTAAGCCCCCGAGGTCGCCGCTTGGAGCTCTCTTGGAGCGCTCTTGGGCGCTCTGGGGCCCTTGGGGTCATCTTGGAGCCGTCTTGGGCCCTCGTGGGGCTGTTGGGTTCTCTTGGGGCCATCATGAAGCCTCAGAAGGCCATCGGAAGCGAAAACGCGAGAAGGCTAAACTCATGTGATTTCTTTTGTTGTTTGCATGATTTGGGCTCCTCGCGCCCTAGGGAGGCCCAATTCATTTTGGCTCGTCGTGGAGCGGCCCAGGAGCCTCTCGGGGCATGTTTGGAGCCAACTTGAGCCACCATGCACAATATGGAGCCATCTTGGAGACCATCTTGACATCTTTGAGACCCTCTGGGAGCCATCGTGGGCCAACGACCACCCTCTGACGCCTCGCGGCCCTCCTCCAGACCCCGGGGGGGGGAGGGGGGCGTCCACGATGGGGCGAGAAGGAGGTTGGAAGACGAAGCGCCCAAAACAACCTCCGCCCCAAGAAACTCCCAGGAGCCGCCCGAGACGGGCTACGAGGCTCCACTCTGCAATGCCTCCCGCCCTCCTGCTGCCCACTTCTCCTCGCTCCTGCCTCTCCCCCCTTCCATTATTTCGTCTCCGGGTTCTCAGATTCCGTTTTTTTTCCCATCATTCTTGAACCTCTTCGGAAGGTCCCGGCACAACGTCAAGCGGACAACACGGCAACCAACATGATGCTGCGCATTGTTTTTTATTGTCTGTGTCTTCTTGCGTACCCCGCTCGTTCTTTTCTAAGGTCCGGACGTCGTGGCAATATCAGCTTCTGATTTGTAATATCGTGTCTCTCATCGTCTTTGCCATCCCCGTCCTGGCCCAATTAGGCTCAAGGATGCGAGGTCGTCCTCTCAGCTTCGCCCTCGGACATTGTTCGCATATTCCGACCGCGTCGGCTTCGCCATGGCCGGCGATCAAGGGGAGCACTTCTCCCTTGCTCGGATTCTGGAGCCTTTGCCTGTGCAGTGCACCACGGCTTTCTGCGACGTGTTGGCGCACGTCGATGCCACCCTCGCCTTGCCTGTCCTGAAATGCGTCCTGTCCGAGCAGGGTTACGGACAGGTCGACGACACTGTGCTGGCAAACGTTCTTTGGGAGGTGCAAACATATTTGCCGAGCTTGGTGACCAACCGCTGCCAACCAGGCAAACTGGCAGCACGTTTGAAGGAGATGCAGGATGTGGCTCCAGATGTCACCCTTGTTCGCACTCCTGCTCGCCAAGGCACGCGCCCGCACTGCGAGGGGATCTCCCACTGCCCGTGCCCGGGCATCGACAAAATCGCCCGCGGCCGAAATTTACCAATTTTGAAAGCCGAAGCCGCCCGCGCGGGAACGCCACCAGAGAGCAATGTTACCGTCCGGTATAAAAAAATATTCGTGGACCGCTGGCGTGCAGTACGCAGTGTTTGAAGAGAGCCGGTGCCCGAAGTGCTCGCGTTTCTTCTTGGGGGGATGGTCCTACAGAAAGAACGTTGGCGAGCGTGGTCAGCCGACGTTCGGTCGCTGCACAGATGTCAAGTTCGTGGGCAGTACGGTTGACGACCTGTGCGTGGTCATCCCCCGGCAGCAGAGTTATTTTGCGGTGGAGACTCATTTCCTGCGTACAGTCACAGACCAATTGGCGTTCAGCGGGGCCACCTTCACTTCCATAGTACACGCGTGGGCCCGGCAGCACCGCAGCGCGATCCAGGCCCGGTTGACTGTGGGAGATGATTTGACCCTTGTACATCGCACCCGCGACTGCCTTGAACTCGCGAGGTTCACGTGGCAGGCCACGCGTTTGGCCGGCGACGCAGCTAAGGAGCAGACGTGGTCTTTCGAACTGTCGCAATTTGTTGCGACGTTAGTCCAGCTGCAGCCTGCATTCCGCTTGGCCAACTTGAGAAGAATAGCTTCTCACGTGGCGTCGTGCCCGCGGTGCCGGCGTTTGCTCCTGGTCATCGGCGACGGGAAGCGCGGGGCTTGCCGCCACGTCTGCGCCGGCACTGACGGGTCCATCACCTATCCAAACGTGGGCGCCACGCTGTACACGGGGTGCCGGGCACACGTCGGCGGTAGGCGCCACCTGTGCCAGACATGTCGACCTTCTGGTAAAGAGCAGACTGGCCTAGTCCCCCAACTCCGGGTCCTACGAGCCGAGCTGGCGCCGGCCCCGGACGGCGGTTTCGGCTTGGAGACCCGCTACGTCGTCGAATGCAAGACCGTCGCCAGCGACGGGGAGCTCTTCGAATTCTCGCTCCCGCGTTCCGAAGTGCGGCAGGATCTCCTCGCGCAGTTCGAGGTCGGCAGTCTCCCCCTTCGGAGCGACCCGCAACAGAAGTTGCAGAAGCCGCCCACGTGGAAGAGCAAATTGCAGAAGACGCTCTGGCATAAGGGTGCCCGCGGTTCCTGCGCCCCGCAGCCGCCGCGGAGCAGCGCCAGCGGCGGGCTCAAGAGGAGCGCGCCGCCGCGGGTCGCCGCGGGGCGCGGCGCGCGCAAGAGGCGCGCGATGGCGGATGGCCCCCGCGCGCTGGCATCCACTGGGCCCAGGAAGAGCGCGCCGCAGGGCGCCGCGGGGGCGCGCGGCAAGCGCCGAGGGCAGGCGAAGGCGAAGGCCGCCCCCGCGGGGGCAGCCAAGCCGCGCGGCCGGCGGCGGGGCAGCGCCGCGGCGCCCGCGCAGGCACTTGGGCGGGCGAAGCGCACGCCTAGCACTGCGGCCGCCGCTCGCCGCGACGCCGTCGGCTCCAATTGGCTCTACGCTGCCCGCGAGGTGCCGGTCGAGAAAACGTCCTGCGGCATCAGCAAAGAGAACGCGTCCGAGGCGCGGCGAAGGCGCTGCACGGGCGGTATCGTGACCGCCGTTCTCCAGTGCGGCTATCTGGCCGACTGGCAGGAATTGTGGCGAGGGGAAGGCATCGAGGTGATGTACTTGTTCTTCCTCCGGCTGTTCAAGGATCTTTCAGAGCTGAAGGCGGCGCTCCAAGTCATAGGATACGACAACGCGTGCCAGTTGCCCGCTTTCGCCAGGGCGAAGAGAGAGCTTCAGAAGCCGTGGTCCCAGGAGTTCGTGGATAAGGTGAAGATGATCTTGGACGGCTTCCACAAGGGCAACCATGCGTGGTGCCTGAGCAATCTACCAGAGGTGGATCCCGACTCTGAGGATAATGCAGTGCTCATGGCGGGCAAGAACACGCAGGCTTGCGAGCTATTGAATTCCTGGATCAACGAGCGCACTGCGCCTGGGCGGGAGATGACTCCAGGCCACTTCGGCGTGTACTGGTGGGCTTTGTTCACGGAGCACAACGAGTGGCTGGTCCATCAGGCGGAGTGCAACCGCAGGAGGTACGCCTGCGGCAACATGAAGCACGACCCGGACGTCTCTCGGCCAAGCCGACCGACAGAGGGCACGACGGCGTAGATCGCTCGGGCGGGCCGGCGGCCCAGCCGAGAGACCGGTAATGCGCTCTGTGTACTCGCGGTGCTGGTGCTGTGTACTTGCCAGCAAAACATGCCAGCCAGCGTGGGCCCCTCGCAGCGACTTCTTTCAACCTTTGTAGTGAAATGCATGCGGTGCAGGCTGAGTGGTGTTAGGTATGTGGGTTGGCTACGCGGTGCCATGTGCGTGGTGCACGCTGTGCGGTGTGAGCTATGAGGTGCACTCTATGCGGTGCAAGCTGTGTGGTGAAATATATGTGCTATGTGCTGCGGTCTATGTAGATGGGCTATGCGGTCCACAAGATGAAGTGCACCCCATGCGGTGTAAGCTATGAGGTGCAAGCAATGCGGTGCAAGCCGTGTGGTGTAAGCTGTACGGGCGCAGCGATGTGGTACAATCTACGTGGTCTGAACTATGCGGTGCGATCTATATGGTGCGCACTATGCGACGTAAGGTATGAGGTGCATAAGCTCTGCGGCGCAGTGTGTGAGGTGCACACTCAGCGGTGGTCTATGAGCTCTAACCTATGTGGCGCAAGGTGTGTGGTGCAAGGTATGCGGTGTGCGCTATGTGCTATGTGCTGCGAGCTATGTGGATTATGTATGCGGTCCACTCGACGTGGTGCAAGCTATCGGCGCAAGCCGGGTGGTGTAAGATGTACTGTGCCATCCATGTAATAGAATCTACGTGGTGAAAATCATGCGGATCACCGGCTCGCCAGGGCGCTGGATCCGGACCGCCGAATCGCCGTCTCGCCGGATCGCCAGATCGCCGAGCGTCGGATCGCGAGATCGCCGGCTCACCGGATCGCCGGATCGCCAGATCACCGGATCACCGGATCACCGGATCGCCGGATCACCGGATCACCGGATCACCGGATCACCGGATCACGGGATCACGGGATCCCCGGATCACCGGATCACCGGATCACCGGATCACCGGATCACCGGATCACCGGATCACCGGATCACGGGATCACCGGATCACCGGATCACCGGATCACCGGATCACCGGATCGCCGGATCACCGGATCACCGGATCACCGGATCACCGGATCACCGGATCACCGGATCACCGGATCACCGGATCACCGGATCACCGGATCACCGGATCGCCGGATCACCGGATCACCGGATCACCGGATCACCGGATCGCCGGATCACCGGATCGCCGGATCACCGGATCACCAGATCACCGGACCCCAGGATCACCGGATCACCGGATGGCCCGATCACCGGATCACCGGATCACCGGATCACCGGATCACCGGATCACCGGACCTCCGGATCACCGCGGATCACCGGATCACCGGATCACCGGATCGCCGGATCGCCGGATCACCGGATCACCGGATCACCGGATCACCGGATCACCGGATCACCGGATCACCGGATCGCCGGATCACCGGATCACCGGATCACCGGATCACCGGCCTTGTGAAGTTTGTTCTGGATAAGAAGGAGGAGGAGGCGGAAGAGGAGTGGGAGGAGGAGGAGGAGGAGAATGAGGAGTGGGAGGAGGAGGAGGCGGAGGAGGAGGAGGAGAAGGCGGAGGAGAAGGCGGAGGAGAAGGAGGAGGAGGAGGGGTGGGAGGAGGATCTCGAATCAACGTTTCAAGCGGGCCTCCCATTCCTCGATCCTTCGAGCCATGGTACCTTCTGGCAGGGCGCCCTCGATCTCCTCCTGGACCTCGGCGCCCTCGATCTCCTCCTGGACCTGGGCGCCCTCGAACTCCTCCTCGACGAGCTGGGTCTCGGCCAGCTCGACCTCGGCGCCCTCGATGAGCTGGGTCTCGGCCAGCTCGACCTCATCGGCGCCCTCGGCGCCCTCGCTGAGCTGGGTCTCGGCCAGCTCGACCTCATCGGCGCCCTCGAGCTCCTCGACCACCTCGACCTCATCGGCGCCCTCGAGCTCCTCGACCACCTCGGGCTCCTCGACTGGCTGCACCAGCTCTGCCTACATGGGGAAATCGATGTTATGTACATGTGTGCATATGCATGCCAGATCTGTACGCATGTATGCATGCATGGATGTATATGTCTGCGTGCACGTGCACACGCAGTCTGCACATGTACACATGTGCATGCATGCATGCATGCATGCATGCATGTAGGTTTGTATGGCGCATGCATCCACTTACCTATACGTGACTATGCACGCCTGCATGACTGGACTCGATGTCTGGATGTGTACATGCAAGCATACATATATTCGTGCATGTATGTCTGTATGCATGATTGTATATATACACGCATACACACATACAACCAGGCCTGTGTGTATGTCCGTGCGCGTGTGTGTTTGCATGTGTGTGTATGTATACATGCATGTGTATACACAGGCGTTTGCACATGCACGCGTGCATGCATGTATGTATGTCTGTCTGTCTGTATGCATGTATGTATGTATGTACCTATGTATGTATGTATATATGTATGCATGCATGCATGTATGCATGTATGCATGTGTGTATGAGGGTATGCATGCATGCATGCATGCATGTATACATGTATACATGTGTGTACGTATGTATGTATGTATGTATGCATGTAGTTGTGTATACGTATTGACATGTGCATGCCTGTATGTATGTGTGTATGTATGTCCGCCTGGTTGTATACATATATGCATGTACGTATGCATGTGCATGTATGTGTACATTGTGTGCAGGTATACATGTATGTCTGTCTGTCTGTCTGTCTGTCTGTCTGTCTATCTGTCTGTCTGTCTGTCTGTATGTATGTATGTATGTATGTATGTATGTATGTATGTATGTATGCATGCATGCATACATGCATGCATGCATGCATGCATGCATGCATGTATGTATGTATGTATGTATGTATGCAGATAGGTAGCTAGGTAGGTAGGTAGGTAGGCATGTGTACATGCGTGTATGCGTGAATGTGTGCGTGTGCGTACGTATAGGAACTAGTACAATGTAATGGAGCTGCACACATGGATGAGGGATTGAGTGTAGCCGTGGAAGTGAGAGATCGAGGGGGAGAGAAGGACGAGGAGGGCGAGGAGGATGAGGAAGCCTTCGGGGCTGCTGCTGGGCGCTTCATACGCTTCATGGGCGTGCCGCCTGCTGGTGCTGCTGCTGCTGCTGCTGCTGCTGCTGGGCGCTTGATCATGGGCAGCGCCAACACTGGCTCGTCTTTGATGGCCACCATCTCTCTCGGCTCCTGCTGCGTCTTCTTCTTCTTCTAGGTCTTCGTCTTGATCCGCGACTTCCTTCGAGATCCTCCTCGCCCTCCTCCTCGTGCCGTCCCGTTCCTCCGCATCCACCTCATCGGTTACGTGATTTTTGAGTTCCTTTCTCTGGTTCCGTCCTCATTCTCTGTCTCCTCCTCCTCCTCTTCCTCCTCCTCCTCATCATCATCCTCATCCTCTTCCTCCTCCTCCTCCTCCTTCCTCATCATTCCTTACCTTGCAATCCCTTTCCTTGTACCGATCGCCGTCCTCCTTCTCATCCCTTGCCTCCTCGCCTGGAGGGTGCCCCCTATCGTTGTCTCCCTCATCGTCATCATCATCAGCAGCATCAGCAGCATCATCATCATCATCATCGTCATCATCATCATGACCGTCATTAACATCATCACCATCATCCTCATCACCCTCATCAGCATCATCACCACCATCAGCAGCATCAACGTCATCATCATCAGCATCATCATCATCATCATCATCTGCCTTGGCGTTGTCTCGTCGTTCACTTGCTGCTGCTGCTGCTCGTCCTCCTCCTCCTCCTGGTCCTTCCTCCCTCTCGAACTCTGGTTCACTCGTTCCCTCGATCCTTGGCGTCGGCCTGCACGCTAGTAGGCTCTTGATGAACGGGATTCGACGCCTAGGCGCCTGCGCTGGCGTCTCGACCTGCTCCTGCTGCGCAGCCTCGTCCTGATCTTCGTCTTGGTCGAAGTCGCCCTTCTGCTGCACCTCTCCCCAGTCATCCTTTTCCTGATCGTCCTCCTCCTTACCTCCTCATTACCATCCTCCGTCTCCTCATCGTATTTCCCCTCATCTCTCCTCCTCGATCCTCCTCCTGCCCCTCCTTCTCCTCCTCTTCCTCCTGCTCTTCCTCTTCCCTCACCTGCCCCTCATCCCCTCGTCTCTCCTGTGCCTTCCCTCGTACATGTTGGTTTGACTCATATTCCTTGTTACCTCCTCCTCCTCCTCTTCCTTCTCCTCCCTCTCTCGATCCTTCTCCTCCATCTTCCTCATTCGTCCTCCTTCGTCCTCTTCGTTATTATCCTCCCCGGCAAACCTGTGCCAACATATGCCGGAAGCCGTCCTCAGTAATTTGCTCCTCATCTTCGCTGTCGTAGGGCGTGATCTGCCTGTCTGCGCTTGCCTTTTCAGGAAGGCAGGGGGGGACTCGAGGCGCAACCGAGGAATGATGGGTCATAATGACGAAAGAGAGGAGGGAGGCGGTGGTGGACGAAGAGGAGAAGGAGGAGGAGGAAGAGAAGGAGGAGGAGGAGGAGGACGAGGAAGCGGAGGAAAAGGAGCGCTGGAGAGGCGTGAGGAGGAGAAGGATGATGGGGGCGTGGTACGGTGGATGAGAGGGGCGCCTCCATCTCCGCTCTCGATGGCTGGGTGCTCGCTCCATTCATCTTCTGGTAGTGCGCGTGGATACGCCGAATCGCTCGTCCTTGCAGATACCTTGGGCTCGAACGCTGTTGATGACTGTGGTGGTGGAGGAGGAATGAGGCAGATGAGGGGACGGTGAGGATGAGCAGGAGGACGATGATGACGATGATGGTGATGTTGATGATGTTGATGCTGATGCTGCTGATGATGATGATGACGACGACGATGATGCTGATGATGCGGCTGCTGATGATAATGATGATGATGCTGATGATGATGAGGAGGAGGAGGAGGAGAAAGGAGAGGGGGAGCATGATGAAGAGGAGAAAGAGGTGGTGGACATGTGCATACTTCTACCCACTCCTCCGCATCCTACCCTCCTCGAAGGCGCCACTCCAGTGCTCTTCGTCACCGTCATCTCTAAACCATCTCCTCTTACTAGTGTTCCTCCTCATCCACCTCGAGATCCTCCTCCTCGTCCTCCGCCCTCCGTCCTCCTCCTCCTCCTCCTCCTCCTCCTCCCCCTCCCTCTCCCTCTCATCCTCCTTAATGTTGCCCCTCGGCACTGGTGTGCCTTCATGACCTTGTTCGTCGGGACGCGGCCGCGCTTGTCTTCGTTCTGCAGGTGCACGCGGAGGGGCGCCCAGTACAGCGATGACCATGCCGCCTCTAGGGGGAGGGTCGCCCCTCCGTTCCTCGTTCCTCGTTCCCCCCGTTCCTCCTCCATCCTTCACCCCACTGTTCCTACACAATACAATCCCCCTTCTCCACCTCTCCTCCTCGTGCTCCCGTCCTTATCATCATCCTCGTCTGTTCATTCGGGCCTCCGCGCACTTCTGGGAGATGCGCAGCGTGTCCGTGATCTTATCCAGCGCCTCTGCCATGGGGATCCACACCTGGGACTCCCTCCCAGTGGCTCCATCACCCCCGTCCTCTCTCACCGTCCTTCCTCGATCCACCTTCCTCGCCCCCCCTCGTCACATCTCCCCCCCTCCTTAACCACAATTCTCCTGCAGGGCTGGTCAGTGTTGTCCTATTCCTCGGCGGCTGGATCGCGCGGTATCCTCACTTCCCTGGTTGTTGTCATGTTCTTCCTCATCCTCGACCCGTCTCCTCAATCCCCTTCCTCGTGGATCCTCACCATCCCCGTATCAATTATGGCTGATCCCACTCTCATAGTTCCCCTCAGTGCACCTGCATCGCCGCTCTGTTCGGGCGCGACGTGTACTCCTGCTGATAATCCTCGAAATTGGGGATCTTCGTACCTTGATGGGGCGATGGTGGCGACGCGGAGGATGGCGCGCCAGGGGAATTAGCAGGAGTGAGCTAGCAATGCAATGAGGAGGAAGCGGAGGAGGGCCATGCGAAGTTGAGGCAGAGGAGAAGGAGGCGGAGGAGGAGAAGGAGGGGAAGGGAAAACCATGTGCAGGAGCAGGAGCCGAGGACGCATTGAACGCATGCCGATCGACCGAGAGGCAGATCTGCCGTCGACGAGGGGATTGAGAGGTGGAGGAAGAAGGGCACCCGCGATGACTGGCTGGCCCTCCGTGTAGACCAGCGCCTGATGGCTGGGTGCGTCCCTCCTCCACCCTGCCACTCCTCCTCCTGCCCCCCCTGCTCCTGAGGCATGCTCCTAGCCCGCGCGATCACCGTCGTCTCTCATTTTCGCCAGTCTTCCCGATCTTCCTCATCTCCTTCCTAGTCGTCCTCCTTCTCCTCTCCCGTGTCCCCGTTCACTCCCTCACCCCCTGCACCACTCCCTCTCCCTCCTCTTCCTCCTCCTCCTACTACTACTACTCCTACTCCTCCTCCTCCTCCTCCTCCTCGAGCCTCCTCCTCCTACTCCTCCTCGTCCTCCTCCTCATCACCACCACCGTCATCATCATCAGCAACAGCATCGTCATCATCATCATCATCATCATCATCATCAGCATCATCATCATCATCATCATCATCACCATCATCATCATCATCACCATCATCATCATCATCATTATCAGCATCAGCATCACCATCATCACCACCACCATTTATCATCATCATCATCAGCATCATCATCATCATCGTCGCCAGCATCGTCAACATCATCATCACCATCATCATTACCGTCATGATCCTCATCAGCACCACCATCACCATGACATTCATCATTGCCGTCATCAGCATCGACATCATCACCATCACCGTCATCAACATCATCATCATAAACATCAGCATCACCATTATCATCAGCATCGCCACCAGCATCAGCATCAACACCATCAGAATCAGCATCACCATCATCATCATCGCTCCTACCTCATCCATTCTTCTCATCCGTTCCCCATCTGCCACCCTCTTCTCTTTCTCTCTCTCTCTCTCTCTTTTCTGTCGCTCTCGCTCTCTCTCTATCTCGTTATCTCTCGCTGTCTGTGTCCCTCTCGTTCTCTCTCTCTCTCTCTCTCTCTCTCTCTCTCTCTCTCTCTATCTCTCTCTCTCTATAATATCTTCCTCTCCCTCTCTCGCTCTCTCTGTCTCTCCCCCTCTTTCTCTCTCCCTCCGCCCCTCCCTCGCTCTCTTCCTATATCTCTCTCTATACTTATTATCCCGCTTTCTCTCTCTCTCTCTCTCTGGCACTTTCCGTTATCTCTCTCCCTCTCTCTCCCTCTCCTTTTTCGAGATGCATATATATATATATATATATATATATATATATTATATACCTGTACATATCCCACCCTCTCTTTATTCATGAGATCTCTCTCTGTCTCCCCTCTCTCTCTCTCTCTCCCTCCCCACTCCTCCGCCCATGGAACCTCGGCGATGTTCTCGGGCTCCTTCGTGCTGCACGCCCTTCTTCGGCACGACCCCAGCTTTGACGCGTCCACAGCACCCTCGGAGGGAGGGGGGGGACCAGCACCCTCGTCGAGTCGATGAAGAAGGAGGAGAAACACAAGAGGACGAGGAGGAGGAGGAGGGACAGAAGGACGAGCAGGATTGAGAATGGATGATCTTGACACGATTTACGATGGCGATGTGGAGGATTGTGAACGAGGAGAAATTTGGAGGAGTAGGCGAAGGATAGGAAAGGAAGATGAATGGGAGGAGGAGGAAGAGGAGGAGGATAAGGAGGAGGACAGGCCTCGGGATCGAAGACTGGTATCCCTGCGCGGTCGCACGCCTCGTCGAAATTGAGCCCGAACTGGAAATGTTCTTCGATGAATGCCTCGATCCCACTCCTCTCCTCCTCGATCCTCCTCGGTCTCTCGCTGGTCCTCGAACCGGAGGAGAAGGGCGATTAAGTGAAGGGGGTAGGAGGCAACAGGAGAATGAAGAGGAGGAGGGAAAAGGATGAGAGGTAATATCATGAGTGCGACGGGAGAGCAGGACAAGGAATGAGAGGGGAGGAAGACAACCACAATTCAGATTGAAGAGGAGGATCGAGGAGGGCGACGAGGGTGAGGAACAGGAGGAGGAGGGGGAGGAGGGTGAGGAGGAGGAGGAGGAGGAGGAGGAAGAGGAGGAGGAGGAGGAGGGTGAGGAGGGGGAGGAGGAGCGTTCCAGAGTGTACGCCGGGCGATGGCTTGGTAGGGGAGGGGCGGCGGAAGGGTACCAAGCCATCGGGGTACCAAGCCGGCGGCATCGTGGGAGGGCGGGAGGAGGAAGGGGGAAGGGCTCCCGGATACCAAGCCGGCAAGGTACCAAGCCAGCGCTGGCTTGGTAGGGGGGGGGCTGCGGGGGGTATCAAGCCGGCGGGGTACCAAGCCGGCGGCATCGCGGGAGCGCGGGAGGGGGGGAGGGCTCCCGGATACCAAGCCGGCGGGGTAACAAAAGCCGGCGCTGTCTTGGTAGTCCGGGGCGGCGGGGAGGTCCAAGCGGAGTGTACCAAGATCCGGCGGCATCCGTGGGTGTAAGGTAGCTGTGGGGGGGAGGAGGAGGTGAGTGTGTGGACATATTGGAAGGGCATTGTTTTCACCGGAAATAACCAAGCCGGCGGGGTACCAAACCGGCGCTGCCTTTGTAGGGGCCCCAGCGGGGGTACCAAACCGGCGGGGTACCAAGCCGGCGGCATAGCGGGAGCGCGGGAGGGGGGGAATGGCTCCCGGATACCAGGCCTGCGGGGTACCAAGCCGGCGCTGGCTAAGGGCTTTGGTAGGGGAGCTGGGTGGCCAAGGAGGTACCAAGCCGGCGGGTACCAAGCCGGCGGCATCGTGGGAGGGCGGGAGGGGGGGAGGGAGGGGTTCCCGGATACCAAGCCGGCGGGCTACCAAGCCAGCGCTGGCATGGTAGGTGGGAACCCCTGGGGGGGTACCAAGCCGGCGGGGTACCAAGCCGGCGGCCGCTGGCTTGGTAGGGAGAGCACCTGGGGGAATAACAACCAAGCCGGCGAGCCGCTGGCTTGGTTAGGGGAAGCCCTTGGGGGTACCAAGCGCGGGGTACCAAGCCGTCGTCCGCTGGCTTGGTAGGGGAGAGCCCCCGGGAAGAGGTACCAAGCCGGCGGGGTACCAAGCCGGCGGCCGCTGGCTTGGTAAGGGGGAGCGTTTTTTTGGGGGGTGCCAGACCGGCGGGGTACCAAGCCGGCGGCCGCTGGCTTGGTAGGGGGGGGGGGCCCTGGAGGGGGACCAAGCGGCGGGGTACAAAGCCGGCGGTCGCTGCTTGTAGGGGGGAAGCACCTGGGGGGTACCAAACTGGCGGCCGCTGGCCTTGGTATAGAGGACCCCTGGTCCCCCGGCGGGTACCAAGCCGGCGTGGCCGCTGGCTTGGTAGGGGGGTCCCTGGGGCGGGTACCAAGCACGCGGGGGTACCAAGCCGGCGGCCGCTGGCTTGGTAGTTGGGGGGCCCTGGAGGGGGTACCAAGCCTGCGGGGTACCAAGCCGGCGGCCGCTGGCTTGGTAAGGGGGAAACCCGGGGGGGATACCAGGCCGGCGGCCGCTGGCTTGATAGGGGGGAGCCCCTGCGGGGGTACCAAGCCGGCGGGGTACCAAGCCGGCGGCCGCTGGCTTGGTAGGGGAGAGGGCCCCATGGGAGGGGGGGGTACCAAGCCGGCGGGTACCAAGCCGGCGGCCGCTGGCTTGGTAAGGGGGGGCGCCCTGGGGGGGTACCAAACCGGCGAGGTAACCAAGCCGGCGGCCGCTGGCTTGGTAGGGGGGAGCGCTTGGGGGGGTACGCAGCCGGCGGGGTACCAGGCCGGCGGCCGCTGGCTTGGTAGGGGTGAGCTTGGTAGGGGGGAGCCCCTGGGGGGGGGGACCAAGCCGGCGGCCGCTGGCTTGGTAGGGGGGAGCCCCCTGCGGGGGTACCAAGCCGGCGGGGTACCAAGCCGGCGGCCGCTGGCTTGGTAGGGGGGGGCCCCTGGGGGGGAGGGGGGTACCAAGCCGGCGGGGTACCAAGCCGGCGGCCGCTGGATTGGCAGGGGGGATCCCCTGTGGGGGTATACCAAGCCTGCGAGGGTACCAAGCTGGCGGCCGCTGGCTTGGTAGTGGGGGCCCCGGGGGGGGGGGTATCAAGCCGGCGGGGTACCACACAGGCATGCCCTGACGGGCGGGTCGGGTCGGGCGATACGTTAAAGTATGATGAATCATCGAGCTGGCGCGTGCGTACCCTCACGCGCGGGTCGGGTCGATCGGGTGGGACAATAAAATATGATCGTAATCGAATTGGCACGTGCGCACCCTGACGGGCGGGTCGGGTCGGGCGGGCAGGACATTAAATTGTGATGCCCCATCGAAATGGCACGCGCGTGCCCTAACGGGCGGGTCGGGTCGGGCGGGTGGGACATTAAAGTATGATGCATCATCGAGTTGGCACGTGCGTACCCTGACGGGCGGGTCGGGTCGGGCGAGAGAGCCTAGCGGGCGGGCGAGTCGGGCGGCGGGCGGGGCCCTAACGGGCGGGCGGCGAGTCGGGCGGGCGGGCGCCCGCGCGCTCCCTGAAGCACCAGGGCTTAGAGCATCGGGGTGGTGGTTCTGATGGGGGGGGGGGGGGCATGCTCGCGCCGTCGGAACGCCGTCGCAGTTCCTGCGCAATCGAGTCTCCAGGGCCATGTGTAGGCCGATCCACTGTACTATCATTAAGACATGGCCGCTACTCTGAACACCCCCAGGGCCATAACTCCTGACATCACTCCAGGACCTCAGCCTTGGACTTCTCCGAACACATCCCAGGGACTTGGGTTCCTGTCCTGGAGCCAGAGACAACGTTGTATCTGAGGGCGGCGACCCTGGGCTTCATCCCATGGCACGGCACCTGGGCATGGTGTCAGCCCTCAGCCTGTAGCTTGAAGCCTCCAGCTTGAGGCCCCGTGCACGAAGCCTTCAGACCTGGGCCCCTTCGCCCCTTGCGCGAGGATTCCAACCTTAGGGCCGCAGCACCATGCCGCCAGCGGGAGACAATTGGCCCTGGCATGTGAAGCCTGGGCACTGGGCCCTCAGACATAGGCATTGGGCCAGAATCCCAAAGCCCTGACCCAAGAAGTCTCAACCCTGGGCCCAGTGCCCGATGCCCGATATGCGAAGCCTGAAGCCATCGCGCTCGAGAGCAAGGCCCCGCAACCATAGCCACTGAACCAAAATCCTGCAGCCTTTGGCAACAGGTCTTCCACTTGAGGCGATGAGCCCAGGCCCTTGGGCATCGGGCCTTCAGCCCGAAGGTGCTATTCCTTAGCCGCGCCGCCAAGCCGCTGGGCCGTGGGCGCGCAGCTCGGGGGGGCCTCGGCCCCGCGCCTCCGACTCCAAGCCTTCGGCCCTGAAACCGAAGAACCGAGCTTTCTGCCCTTTGGCGCTACCTCGGAAACAGGCCATGAGCCCAAAGCCTCACGCCCTCAACCTCAAGCCTGGAACCCTGACCTTTAACCGCGGTGTCTTCAGCCATAAGCTCCAAACCTGGAGCCTCTGGCCCTGGGCCTTAATTCCAGATGCTTACGGTTGGGTTGAGTAGGTCGCATGGTTCAGGCGAGTCGGATGGTTCGGACAGAACCTGTGGCTTCGGCTAATCTGTTGCCCTGAGCAGCAGATGAGGTTAAACTTTGACGTGCGCTTTGGTTCAGGAGCCAGAACGGCTTCGTCGTGCTAAGTTTCTGTTGGGTGTGCTGCGTATGTCAGGTATTGCAGAGAGGAAGTATTTGGCGTATCCATTACTACGTGTGTGTATATATATATACACACTAGAACCTTTGTGCGGTCGCAGAGACGCATCAGCCAACGCCACGCATGCGTCGCAATCGCCACCGCATGGGCTTTGCAAACCAAGTCGCGGATGGGCGGGTGGGATATTTGCAAGAGCATGGGATGTGTCAACTCGTTTACCAAAAACAGCTACACTCCATAGATTTCACACCACCTATTGCACCAAACAGATGCACCACGCCAATGGCACAACATATATTGCGCACCAAACAGATTCTCATTCACTACCCCCCGGAACTTATCGGCAACCCTCTGCGCATTGCAATTTACATGCGATTCTGCCCCATCGCCGATCCTAGATATGAGTTCGCACCATCCCAGTGGGGCCGGCATTGACCGCCCCCCGCCATCCTCCGCAAAAACATCTATGCCCGCACACTCGTATATCAAATATCATCACGTTTCAAAGACCACACGCGCGCGTCGTCGCGCGCGCATGCCGAAATCCGTCAAAAAACTTCTGCTTCTTGAGGATTGAACCGAGTGTCCAATATAAGATATATATATATATATATATATATAAACATGGCTCACAACACATATATTGCGAAAAAACTTACGCGCGCGCTCATGCAACTTCTTGAAGAAAAAAGCAAAAAGGTGCTTCATGATCTTCAAAAAACATGCTACCAAACGGGCTTCGCGCCCGCGCATGTCGAAATCGTTCGAACGCCCTTTGCGCGCGTGCCGTCGCGAGCATTCTCTGGACCCCCCACAACATCTTGCGACGTACCCAGCCAATTTGCATCAAGTGGCCCGATCAATCGGCGAGCATCGTCATGAAGTACGGCAGTGCAAGCGCGATGCGTGCATGTGCGCGCTTGATGGGATGCGCATATAATGCGCGACCCAGAGGGCATCGATCACATGGACGAGATTGCAGGGTCTACGCTCGAAGAAGGACGGGGGCGAGGACGAGGGGCAGGGGGGGCCGCAGCAGCAGAGAGAAGGTCACAGGGGGAAGAGGACCACGACGAGAGAGGCGAGGCGAGAAAGAAGACCACTTTTTTCCAGCAAGGCGCTGAAGATGCAGCGCTGCCTGCGCCATGTTATAGGTAATGCAAAAAGCGGGCGAAGCCTAGCTCGTCCGCTAGCTTCTCCGCCTCCGCCCTGCACTTCTCAGCGCGGGAATTAAACGCCCGCAGGCGCGCCGCCAAGTCTGCGGGCGGGCCGCGGGATAGGAACTCAAGATCGGGTTGGCGCACCATCAGTAGGTCGGCCACCGTCGTCGCCCTGGGCAGCATCACGTAAAGATGTAGCCAGAGCGCGTCCTTGTCCTCCGCGCCCTTGCACCCGGCGTCGACAATGACTCCGCGGGTCATGGTGCGGCCCTGGCAGGCCGTGGCAACCGTTTCGCAAATCGCAGCCCCCCACGCATGGCGCGCCCCATTCTGGTCTGCGGTGAGTGCCCCCTCTGCCGGCCTCCCCAGCAGCCCTCGAGAGTGGCGACAGTTTCGCAGATCGCAGCCCCCCAGGGATGGCGCGCTATTATTCTGATTTGCGGCGAGTGCCCTCTCTGCTGGCCCCCCCAGCAGCCCTAGCAAGTGGCCACAGTTTCTCAGATCGCAGCCCCCCAGGGATGGCGCGCCATTGTTTTGGTATGCGGTGAGCACCCTCTCTGCTGGCCTCCCCAGCAGCCCTCGAAAGGGGCAACAGTTTCGCAGATCGCAGCCCCCCAGGGATGGCGCGCTATTATTCTGGTCCGCGGTGAGCGCCCTCTCTGCTGGCCTCCCCAGCAGCGTCGAAAGTGGCAGCGGTTTCGCAGATCGCAAACCCCCAGGGATGGCACGCTATTATTCTAGTCTGCGGTGTGTACCCTCTCTGCTGGCCCCCCCAGCAGCCCTCGAGATGACGACAGTTTCGCAGATCGCAGCCCCCCAGGGATGGCGCGCCATTGTTCTGACCTGCGGTGAGCACCCTCTGCTGGCCTCCCCCGCAGCCCTCGAAAGTGGCAACCGTCTCGCAGATCGCAGCCCCCCGCGTATGGCGCGCGATTATTCTGGTCTGCGGTGAGCACCCTCTCTGCTGGCCTCCCCGGCAGCCCTCGAAAGTGACAGCGGTTTCGCAGATCGCAGCCCCCCAAGGATGGCGCGCTATTATTCTGGTCCGCGGTGAGCGCCCTCTCTGCTGGCCTCCCCAGCAGCCCTCGAAAGTGGCGAAAGTTTCGCAGATCGCATCCCCCCTGGGACGGCGCGTTATTATTTTGGTCTGCGGTGAGCACCCTCTCTGCTGGCCTCCCCAGCAGCCCTCGAAAGCGGCAACAGTTTCGCAGATCGCAGCCCCCTGGGTCCGCGAGGGGGAGGGGGGAGAGAGGGCGGAGGGCGGGAGCGGAAGGAGAAGCGCAGGCGGTGCTCTATTCAAAACAAGAACCCAACACAGGAGGAAGAGGGATGAGGGGAGGAGGAGGAGAAGGAAGGAAGGAAACGCGACCCCACTGCTTTCTTCAAAACAACAACCCAACCGAGGAGGGTTGGGAACAAAAAATGCACGCGGGCCCGTCGTCGCGCGCGCGTGCCGAAATCCGTCAAAAACCGTCCGTCGGTTTCGTAATGGTTTCAAAACCGAGTGTTGAAGAAACATACCAAAAAAACCTGGCTCCGCAACATCAGATTTCAAACGTGCGCTCGCGCTCCTGAAAATTCTTAAGGAACCATGGGTTTCCAACATTTTCGCCGGATTCTCCCGAACGGGCCTCTGGCACCGCATGCCGGAATCATTCGCGCGCCATCGCGCGCGCGCTAGGGGGCGCGACCCGTGTCAAAGAATAGCATGACATCATGCGGGCCACTCTCGCGCGTCGGCCGCGCGCGCATGTCGAACTCTCCCCGCAACCGGCGTCACCGACGCGAAGGCGCCGTCATCGTCGCCGGCGTGATCAGCATCGGCGCCCGCACTGGCCGCGCCGTCGTCTTTGTCAACATCGCCACCAGCATCGCTACGATCATCATCGTTTCCACCGTTGTCGGCGTTGCCATGATACCGCGCCCGCCCAAGTCGCCGCACTGAAGTGCCCGCTGGGATGTGCCCAGCGGTCAGCGCCACCGAGGCCTCGCCGGACCAGCTGGTCGCTGCACGCGCGTGCTTGGGTTGGCACCGCCGCAGATGGACCAGAGCACACCAAGCACTTGTCGCAATCGACTCTACATTGGTTTTGCAAGCCAGGTTGTGGGTGGGTGGGATGTCCGCAAGAACATGTAATGCGTCAACTCGTTTGTCAAAAAACAATTGCACCGCATAGACTGCACCACGTAGTTTGCACAATACATATTGCACATCATAGACTGCACCTCAAATACTGCACCACCCATGTTGCTAGACGAAGAGTGAACGACATACATAGCTCAACATAGTTTGGATAACATTGATTGCACAACATATATTCTCCTTTCTAAAAAGAGAATAGACTCTACCCCCCCGGACTTAACGCTTCCCCCTGGGATAATATAATCTCATCTATTTAGTTCATATATATACACACATACATATATATATATATATATATATATATATATATTATGCACACTCGTCCATCCTAAATATGAAATCGTACCATCCCAGGCAGGCCCGGTTCCCCCCCCTGAGGTTCCCTTGGAAAAAACACTATGCGGTGACATTTGTTGCTCTAACATAATATTTGTTCGCAAATCCCTTGCAAAAAAGGGACGAAGTGCACACGCGCGCGTCGTCGCGCGCGCATGCCGAAATCCTTCAAAAACCTTCGGTGCCGGAAGGATTTCGCAATCGAATTTCCAAAAAACATACAACAACACTGGGTTTCGCAACACTGATTGGATAAAAAAACTTCCGCGCCAGCTCTTGCGAAATCTGGAGAAAACCATTGGTTTTTTAAGACTTTCACAAAATGCTACCAAACGGGCGTCGCGCGCGCATATCGAAATCTGTCGAACGCCCTTGCGCGCGTGCCGTCGCGAGAATCCTCTGCAAAAAATAAGACGAAGTGCAGACGCGCGCGTCGTCGCGCGCGTACGCCGAAATCCTTCAAAACCCATCGGTTTCGGAAGGATTTCAAAAAAACTACAAAAACCCAAATTTTCGCAACACGGATTTTCAGCAAAAGCGTGCGCGCGCGCTCTTGCGTCGTCGTCGTCGTCGTCGTCGTCCTCCCTCTTCCCTCGTCGTCGTCGTCGTCGTCGCCGTCGTCGTCTTCTGTCTTTCCTCGTCGTCGTCGTCGTCGTCGTCGTCGTCTTGGCGTCGTCGTCGCTTCCGTCGTCGCTGTCGCCGTGGTCGTTTTTCCTCCCTCGTCGTCGTCGTCGGCGTTTCGTCGTTGTCCCTCCTATTTCGTCGCCGTCGTCGTCGTCGTCGTCGTCTTCACTCCTGCCTCGTCGTTATCCTCCTCCCTCGTCGTCGTCGTCGTCCGTCGTCGGCGTCTTGTCGTCGTCCTATCAATTTCGTCGCTGTCGTCGTCTTTGTCGTCGTTGTCGTCGTCTTCGTCTTCCCTCCTCCCTCGTCGTTGTCGTCGTCGGCGTCGTCGGCGTCGTCGCTTCCTCCTTCTTCGTCGTTTCGCGTCGTCGCCGTCCCCCATCCATCGTCGTGTCGTGTTGTCGCCGTAGTCGTTCCTCCCTCCTCCAACGTCGGTCGTTCTTCGTGGGTGGACGTCGTCGTCGTCGTCTTCGTCGTCGTCGTCGTCGTTCGGCGTTCGGCGTCGTCGTGCTCTTCGTCGACGTTCGACGTGGCGGTGTAATACTAATCCTCACTACTACTACTACTACTACGACTACTACTACTATCTACTACTACTACTACTACTACTACTACTACTACTACTACTACTACTACTACTACTACTACTACTACTACTACTACTACTACTACTACTACTACTACTACTACTACTACTACTACTACTACTACTACTACTACGACACTACTACTACTACTACTACTACTACTACTACTACCACTACTACCACCACTACTACTACTACTACTACTACTACTACTACTACTACTACTACTACTACTTCTACTTCTACTTCTA
This sequence comes from Prorocentrum cordatum, assembly GCA_963575745.1. NCBI lineage: Eukaryota > Dinophyceae > Prorocentrales > Prorocentraceae > Prorocentrum > Prorocentrum cordatum. The sequence continues at coordinate 13,450 of CAUYUJ010009404.1, read as the reverse complement.
CTTATACTTCTACTTTTACTACAATTACTACCACCACTACTACTGCTCGTGCGTTTGCTCGCACCCCACGAAGCTCGTCGACGCACCAGAAAAATGCTAGGTATCCGAAGGGGGCCCCTGGTATCCTGGCAGCATTTTCCAATCGACACCAATCAACGACCTTCTGGTCTTTTCCTCCTTCAGGTCCCTCCCCCCGCCAACAGAATTGGCAATGCCGATTGCGGCAGCCCGTGTGCGCCACTGCGGTACGTGCTGCCTGGAGGGCGGCAGGTCCTCTCCGGGATGGAACGAAGCAAGAATGCCGATTACGGCAGCCCGCGTGCGCCACTGCAGCACGTGCTGCCTGGAGGGCGGCAGGTCCTCTCCGGGATGGAACGAAGCAAGAATGCCGATTACGGCAGCCCGTGAGCGCCACTGCAGCACGTGCTGCCTGGAGGGCGGCAGGTCCTCTCCGGGATGGAACGAAGCAAAAATGCCAAGTCAAGAAAATCCGCCGACCCCTTTGGGATCTTTAGGTGCGTGAGATAATTCCCCCCCTTCACCTTCCCAGGGACCCCAATCTGAAAATGTGAGCACTCCTTTAGCGCCCGGTTTTATTTTTGCATTGGCGCCCTTTGCAAATGGCGACCAAGACGGGCCAACCCCTGGCGCGCTTGGGCGTCTCAGTTTTGAGGGCATTTGCATAAGTGCCCTATGCAAATGGGCGATCGCGCAGGCCAACCCCCCAGGCCGACCCCCGCTAAGCATTAGCGTCCTAACCAAAGAATCACCAGAACGAGCCACCCCTTGGCTGCTCTCGGGAAACCTGGATGCAAATTGCCCATCGCGCGGCCCACCCCGCCCCGAGACCCTCCGCCCGTTCCGAACCCTTGCGGGAGCTGCACCCAGCTGCGCGAGCGCCATGCGCAAGTCGCCGCCACCCCCCTCCACCCCATCAACTCACCCGGGGTCCACTTGGGACGATTTTGGGGGTCTCTTGGGCCGTCTTGGGGCGGTATTGGGGGCCTTTTCGGCCGTCTTGGAGCGGTTTTGGGAGACTCGTGGACGGTCTTGGAGCGTCGGAACCCAGAAAAAACGAGAAGGCCAAAAACCTAGAACAAAAAATAAATATCAGCGATTTTGGCTTGTCGGGGCTCTCTTAGGAGGCCTCTTGGGATGCTTTCGGGGCCTCATGGAGCTTTCTTGGAACGTCTTCGGGCCTTCCTGGCCATTCCTGAGGCTATCTATGCGCGTCTTGGAGCGCTCGCGGGCCGTCTTGGGCGGTCTCGAGCTTCTTTCAGCAGCCCCTGCGGCCTCCGGAGCCCGGGACGCGGAAACCCTGTACAAACACATGGAAAATAAGCCCAGGTACCCCCATGACGGGTCGGGGCGCCTTTTTTCGGGGCCCGGGCCTGCTCCCCCGGGATATATAGATATATATATATATATATATATATATATATATATACATGTGTGTAGGCGTTGTTGCATGATTGACGGCTTAGGTTGATGGCACGCCACGTCTGCGGACAGGGTCTGGGGTCGCGCGACGACGGTAATGGACAGGGCCCACGTGGCACCGAGCACCAGATGCGGTGGCAATGGTAGGACGTCAGATGTGGTGCGGTCCAGCAATCCTGTTGTGCACCTCCCCCCCTTTCTCCCCCTTCCTTCCCCACTTGATATTTTTTGGTTTGAGTGCGGGGCGGCGGCGGCCGCTCGTCGCGATGCAGGGTCGGCCTCCCATGCAGGGCCCTTGGCCCCTTGGCGGTACCCGTGCAAGGTCCTCGGACGACCGTATTTCTGTCGGAACAAAATTTTTCAACAAAAAAACACCCGCCGAAGTTTTGAATTTGAGCGCGCGCGGCGCACCGGAGGCCAGGGCGCCGCCCATGATGGGCCCGCATGGGGAACTCCCGCGTCCCCAGAGGATGGTGCCGCCGCGGCCGCCCCCGAGGGTGGTGCTTCCGTCTGCTTGTCCGTTGTCCGCATGCCCCAGGGCCTCAGGGCCGAAGTTCCGTTCCAGGCGAGGCCGCCAGGGCCGCGGCCGCCGTCCACGCCTCCGCCGTCCATCGCGGCCCAGAGCGCAAAGGCAATGTCGCCGATCATGCCCCCGCCGCCCGTGCCGACTATGGCGCGGGCCGCGGGGGCAGCGCCCGAGGGGGAGCCCTCGGCAAAACGCCTGCGGGGCAAGCCCCAGCCCTCTGGCGCGGCGGCAGCGCCCAGCTCGGGCACCATGTCTGGGGGCGCGCCTGCGACGGACGATGATGCCGCGCAGGCCGCCTGTCCCCCTGTCTACGGTCGTGAGCACCAGATGTGGGAGGATGCGCTCAATTTCGCGTTCCACGCATGGGTGGACTCGCGTCGGGCGTGGATCAACTTCGAGGCTGCGATGCGGGCCGCGGGGCGGATGCAGTTGCTGGGAGAGGCATCTGGGGATGTGGCGCCAGAGAATGGCCCCGGTGCTGGGGTTGTGGCGCCAGAGAATGGCCCCGGCACCAGAGACTTTCTCGCCGTCCTCGATGGATCTTGCCCCCCTGTCAAAAGTGACCTCGCAAGGCCACTGGGTGGAGTCGGAATCGGGAAAAGGGGAGTCGCGAACGGTTATCTCGTCGCCTGGCTCAAGTCTGATGTTGGCCCTGAGAGTGGTGGTGTGCAAGCGACATTCGCGGCAAAAGGTCGACGACCAGCGCGCAGTTGTAGAATTGTCAGTCCTTGGGCATGGGAACCAACCTCTGCCGGGAGGCACCCACGCGGCGCGGCCATGTGTGGCCTGCACCACCACCAGCCTGTCGTCTGGAATGCAGTGCCTGCTGACCACCGGGAGCCTCCGCATTTCGCCCCCAGCTCTGTCTGCGTGCCTTTGTGCGCGGGGCCCGGCAGCCCCACAAATTGCCCCTGTAGGCGGGGGATTCGGGTTGCACGTGTGGCAACGGTCGCGCCGCACGGTCCACGCGGCCGCTTCGTCGTGTCTGCCACTCCTGGAGGGGTCGCTCTCAGTCTGTTCGTCCTCATCGCTCTCTTCGTGGGGGTCAATGTCTGGGGTGGCCAACTCTCGTAGGATGAGAGTGGCCGCGTCGCTTGCTTCCAGGGGAGTGGCAGTAAGGTTGACGCAGTAGCGGAAGGAGATCTGGCGTAACACTTTGGCCAGCAGCGGTTGGTGCCCGCCCTCGCTTGTGATCGCTTGGGCGAGGGTGGGCGGATCGTCGGGCCCACGGATGGTGTCCCAGACGAGAGCGGCCGCCGGGCACCAGTGCCAGACGTGCTCGGTCGTGGCTTCTCCCAGCCCACAGAGCGGGCAACGTCCGCGCGGCCCTCCCCTGGTCGGAGCCCCCCCGAGCTAGCGCAGGCGCGAGCTTGTGATCTCAAGGGGGGGGGGAATGTCAGGGGGGAGCGTTTGCCAGAGGGCGAGGGTGTGGGGCCCGTTGCCGATGCATGCGTTACACCAGGCAGCCCCCTCGTTATTCGGGCCGGCTGTGATCTGCACTCTGCTGGCTGGCGCCCCGCAGGGACATCTGCGGGGTACTATTTCGTCATTCCCCCTGCGCCTTGCCGGGCCTGGCAGGCCGTTGCTGAGCACCCTTAGCACGTGGTGCGCGCAGGTGAAGGTGACGCAGTGCCGTCGCAGCTGCCACTCCTCACCCAACGAGGGCTGCCATCTTCTCCCTTGGCTGGTTTTTTGAAGCCAGGCGGTGAAGTGATGACTCTTCATCTGCGCCCAGGCCGCCACGTAGGTGATTATGCCGTATTGCCTGCCCCCCAATAGGTGAGGTCGTTGCCTCGAGGTGAGCAAGGCCTGGGCGGCCTTTCGTTCTGTGATAATTTTGGGCCGCGGGGGATGTACGTCTGGGGCCTGGGCTGCTCGGCCACTCCAGTTCAGCAGCTTGTTACATCTGGTGCTGGCCCGCTTCCTGAGTGTGCAGGGCCCCCAGAAGTCCCCGAGCGCGAACGCTCTTGCGGCAACGGCGCGGGCTGTTGCTGCAGGGCACCTGGGTGCGCCCTGCACCTGGAAGCGTATGCCACGTCCGGTCAGGACTATGTCGGGGACCCAGGATGCCCCGGCCAGCCCGAGGGCAGTTCTCAACCGGGCGCACAATTCACGCTCCCGCGTCACGTCCGGGGGGGCGCAGTGGGCAGCGCAGGAGATCCGGGAGACCAGGTGCGCGCTCCACGCAGCGGCCGTCCTGGAAGGAGACATCTTGGCCAGGTGCAGCGCAGGGGATCTCCCCCTCATCCTGGGGAGGGGGCGGTTCCACGTGCCCTTGCGCAATACCTCCTCTTGCTCTCCTGTGAGCCCTCCGTTCTCCGGGGGTTCGTCCCCTTCTGCTGCTCTGGATGCTACCACTGCCCCCAGGCACGGCCATTGCTCCCTCACCGCCGATCCTCCAGAGGGGGGGTGCTCTATGAGTGTGCGCCACCATCTTTGGTTTCCCGCAGGCACGAGCGCTGTCTTGAACGCGCAGCTGCAGGTGCGTTGGCAGTGCGTGCACCGTATGGGACCACGATCCCCCATGTAGCTGTTGATCAGAGCCTGGAGCAAGAGTGCAGGGAGCCCCGAGATGAGCACGCTGTCTCCATCCTGCTCAAATTGTACGGGGACCTCCTCCAGCGCTGCGCGGATCCGCGCGGCGCTGGAGGAGTCCCCCGCGCGCGGATCCGATGACCCCCCCGACATCGATGTCGGGGGAGTCATCGGTGCGCGCCCCCCTACATCTGTGCGCCTCGACCAAGAGCCCGGCGGCCTTGGCGGCCCAGGGGAGTGCGATTGATGCGCGTAGAGCCTGTCTTGTTGTGCTTACAAGCGCGGCGAGGTCGTCTACGTATGTGGGGTCGTCTTCTCCTGTGATGGATGCGATGGCGCTTATGAGAGGGTCGTATCCCTAGCTCCACAGGAGGGGGGAGGCGGTGCCACCCATGCCGACGGATCTGAGAAGGCCGGTTTCTGGCCCTTTGTACTTGCCCTTACACGTCTTAACCTTCCGCTCGATAACCAAGGCTTTTAGGGCGTTGAGTAGCCATGAGGGGAGCCCCCACCTCGGTAGAAGGGCATCAACCCATTGGAGCGAAATCCTTTCGAACGCTTTGTTCTGATCGCAGAAGATGACGGCAGTGCAGGGGGCCTCGCCCAGACCTGAGGCGGTGCGCTCGATGTAGTCCTCTACCACCGCGTGATGCCGACCGAGTAGCTAGGGCGGCCCAACCGGGACCCGGTGCGGTTGGTGGTCTGGGGGTAGCGCTCAAGTGTTGAGTAACCTTGGTGATGTTGGGACCACGCTGCCCCCCTCTCTTGGCCGCCTAATTGGGACTTCAGAGTGGTTCAACGACTGGGCCAATAAGGTCGGCCAGGGATGCTCCGTAGAGACGCCGCATGCAGGTGGGGAGCTGGAGCGGCCTCATGTCGTTGGGTCCTTCAGCGCCTGGTTTCTTTCCAATCCAGACCAGGAGGTCGACTGAGGGCCCCAGTACCTCGTCGATGAGGTCCAGGTTGAGGTCCGCTGCGTACCAAGCCTGGGCGAGGAGGCAGGGGCCCGGGCCATGGCACTGTGCCCCCCCGCCTTCCATGCTTGCATCGCAGTTACCACCCTTCGCTGGAGGCACCTCGGGTCGAAGTGTACGCCGACAGCGTCGTACAGCGCCCTGCCGTTTATTCCGAGCCCACGGTAGTAACCCGCTTGGCTGGTGGCCCGGGCTCTCTCCTCTGCGTTAGGGAGTCTGAGCCCATGGGCCCTTCCTTCCTTGACCAGCCATCTACCCCCGGCCTTGACTTTTTCCTCTGCAGCCGGGCTCTCCCTTTCCTTCCCCGACACCACCAGTCCGAGGCCTTCCGTACATCCTTCGAACCGTTGTTCTGCCCCGCATTCTGCGAGTATCTGCGCGGCCCCTAGCCTCAGCACCGTCGGATTTCGTAGGAACCATCTGTGGGTGCTGTCCTCGTTGTACAGGAGGCAGAGGAGATGAGTCTGGTAGCAACTGGGCAGTATGGCGTCTGGGTCGTCTTGGGCCACCCTGGACTGCGTCCATGTGGGTATTCTTCCGTCGGACCTGTACGCCCATCTTGGTTCCCAGGGGCTGGGGGGCCGGTGGTGCGTTATTGCGTTAGAGGGAGGGGGGAAGTTCGCCATCCACAGTCTCTCTCTTGAGCCTTCAGGGTGTCGCCGAGCGGCTGGTCGAGAGGCAGCGGCTCGCCCCGCGCGCGCCCCTCCGGGGATCTGCATCCCAAGATGCTACATGCTAGCCACAACGCCGGCACGGACGATAAGTATGAATTCTCCCAGGCACGCAGGCACTGGGTGCTCACAACCACCGTGGTTCACGCACGCGCTGCAGTAAACGAAAAGCTGTGGTCTACACAAGCGTTGTCGTGCACGCGGGAGCTGTGGTGCGCGTAAACACGGCGGTGTACACAGGCGCTGTGGTGCACGCGGCTGCTGTGGTGTGCACGCGCCGTGGTATGCACAGGAAGTGCTAGCATGTAGTTGGGGCGAGAACAAATCGCCAGCCTCGTTCTGGTAGTTGGCCGCCGTGAAGGTCCAGCCCAGCTTGGCCTTGATCGCGGCGAGGAGGTCCGCCCCGCTGGCCGCCGAGTCAACCTCGATCACGTCGGACTTCGAGTGACCGTTCACGGCCAACAACTTCAGCATCACCATGGCGACGGCCGCGCAAAGCTGAAAGCCCCCAGCGCTTGAAGCCGAGAATATTGACCATTACCTTCCACCTACAATACCCCTCTGCCCTCTCTTCCTTCCCTCTCTTCCTCCTCTGACTCCTACCGCATTCGCGCGCGTGTCGTCATCCCCTCCTCCTCCTCTTCCTCCTCCTCCTCCTCCTCCTCCACCTCCACCTCCTCCTCCGCTGCCGTGGCGTCCTGCCACTGCTCATCGACCTCCTCATCCACCTCCTCGTGATCATCCTGATTCCCTCCTCGCCCTTGCATTCCTGATCCTCCTCCGCGTCATCGTTCCTCTCACGATGGGGTTCCAACCTCAAGGATCGAGTTTCGAGGTTACCGATCCTGCGGGAATATCCGCGCCACGATGGGAGCCTCTTGGGGACTCTTTGATGGCCTGTTGGGAGCGTCTCTGGCTGTCTTGGGGCGCTTTGGGAGTCCCTGGGGGAGCGCCTCCGGGGCTTCTCGAAGGCTCTTGAGGTTACAAGGTGCCGCCTCGGGAGCCACTTGTGCCGTCGTGGAACGATCGTGGAGGCTTCTTCGAAACCCCTGGACGTTTTCTGGGCTCGTGTTTATGTCTTCGGGTCGAACTTGAACCCCTTCCAGGGTGTATTCGGAGCCTTTCTGGAGGCTGTCATGGCGTCTCGAGGCGGGTCTTGAGGCGTACCCCCACTCCTGCGGCCCAAATGCACCAGCCAAGTGCGGAACATCGGTAAAATCATTCAACACCTGTCCCCGCCGTTTCAGCGCCCCCGAAACACTTCCAAGGCGGTTGTTCCACTGCATGCTTCTACACTTCCCTGATCAAGGCAACTCGCCTGGCGATCGTTACTGGATGGGCTGGTGGGGGCACGCGAAGCTTCAAGAATTGCATCTCTCTCTCTCTCTCTCTCCCTCTCCCTCTCCCTCTCTCTCTCTTTATCTCTGCGTGTATATATATATGTTTACATATGTACATATATATATATATATATATATGTGCATGCATACATATCTATACATATATTTGTGTGTATGTGTATATGTAGGCATACATGTTTACATAAGTATACGTTCATCCGCCACCGTGCCTCTGGGCACGGAGTGGGCGTGTCCTCAGGTCCTCTGCCTCATCCCCTGGGCCTCAGTCCTCAGTCCTGAGGAGTCTTTTAGGGGACCAGACCCCAAACTGCCAAATCTCCTGGGGCTCCCGGCCGTTCCCCTGGGGTCCCCGGCAACTTGTCGCGTGACTGGTTCGGGCCCAAGAGGGCCCCAAGACGGGCCAAGATAACCCCAAGAGGCGCCCAAGACGGCCCAAGAGGCCCCCGAGACGCCCAAAGATCGCTCCAAGACTCTCAAGATGAGCCTAAGACGGCCCAAGAAGCCGCCCAGACGCCCCAAGACGGCCCAAGAGGCGTCCAAGAGGGCCCCAAGACGTTCCAACAGGCCTCAGAAGAGCGGCCCAAGAGGTCCAAATCGACAATTTCCATTTGTTTTTGAAGGATGTTGGCCCTCCCGCCTTTTCGGCTCTCCGACGCTCCAAGACAACCTAAGAGGCCCCCAAGACCGCCCCAAGACCCCCAAGACGGCCCAAGAGGGCCCCAAGACGGCCCAGGAGGCGCCCAAGACGGCCCAAGAGGCCCCCAAGACGGCCCCAGGAGAGGGCCAGAGGGGGACCACAGACCGAAAGCTCGAGCCTTCCGCCCCAAGAGGCCGCCAGGAGACCCCAAGAGGCCCCGAAGAGGCCCCAAGGGGCCGCCAAGACGCCCCCAAAGAGGCTCCCAAGAGGCCCAAAAGAGGCCCCAAGAAGCTCCAAAACAGCCCCCAAGATGCCTCAGAACTGCCTCCAAGAGGCCCCCGAGAGGCCAACCACGAGATCTCAACCAACATCCATGAGGCCTCTGACCCACCACCCAAGCACGATGGCGGGAAGGGCCGAAGGCCAGTAGGATACGAAGCCGGGAGGTACCAAGCCGGCGGCCGCTGGCTTGGTAGGGGGGAGCCCCTGGGGAGGTACCAAGCCGGCGGAGTACCAAGCCGGCGGCCGCTGGCTTGGTAGGGAGGAGCCCTCTGGGCGTACCAAGCCGGCGGGGTACCAAGCCGGCGGCCGCTGGCTTGGTAGGGGGGAGGCCCTGGAGAGATACCAAGCCGGCGGGGTACCAAGCCGGCGGCCGCTGGCTTGGTAGGGGGAGCCCCCGGGGGGGTACCAAGCCGGCGGGGTACCAAGCCGGCGGCCGTTGGCTTGGTAGGCAGGCGCCCCCGGGGGGGTACCAAGCCGGCGGGGTACCAAGCCGGCGGCCGCTGGCTTGGTAGTCAGGAGGCCCTGGAGGGATACCAAGCTGGCGGGGTACCAAGCCGGCGGCCGCTGGCTTGGTAGGGAGGAGCCCCCGGGGGGGTACCAAGCCGGCGGGGTACCAAGCCGGCGGCCGCTGGCTTGGCACGGAGGAGGCCATGGAGGGGCACCAAGCTGGCGGGGTACCAAGGCGGCCGCTGGCTTGGTAGGGAGGAGGCCCTGGAGGGGTACCAAGCCGGCGGGGTACCAAGCCGGCGGCCGCTGGCTTGGTAGGGAGGAGGCCCTGGAGGGGTACCAAGCCGGCGGGGTACCAAGCCGGCGGCCGCTGGCTTGGTAGGGAGGAGCCCCCAGGGGGGTGCCAAGCCGGCGAGGTACCAAGCCGGCGGCCGCTAGCTTGGTAGGGAGGAGGCCCTGGAGGGGTACCAAGCTGGCGGGGTACCAAGCCGGCGGCCGCTGGCTTGGTAGGGAGGAGCCCCCAGGGGTGTACCAAGCCGGCGGGGTACCAAGCCGGCGGCCGCTGGCTTGGTAGGGAGGAAGCCCCCCAGGGGTGTACCAAGCCGGCGGGTGGTACCAAGCCGGCGGCCGTGGCTGGTAGGGAGGAGCCACCGGGGGGGTACCAAGCCGGCGGGTTTTTTAGGGTGGGGGGTACCAAGCCGGCGGCCGCTGGATTGGTAGGGGGGAGCCCCCATGGGGGGGTACCAAGCCGGCGGCATACCAAGCCAGCGGCCGCATAGAGGGGAGCTCCTGGGGGGGGGGTACCAAGACGGCGGGGTACCAAGCCGGCGGCAACTGGCTTGGTCGGGGGGAACCCCTGGGGGGTACCAAGCCGGCAGGATACCAAGCCAGCGGCCGCCGGCTTGGTATACTATAGGGGGAGGCCCCTCAAGGGGGTACCAAGCCAGCAGCGGCCGCTGGCCGGCCGCTGGGGGGAGCCGGGGTGCCAAGCCGGCGGGTCACCAAGCCGGCGGCCGCTGGCTTGGCAGGGGGGAGGCCCCCCGCGTGGGCATACAAGCCGGCGCTCCTGGTACCAAGCGGCGGGCCCGTGCTGGTAGGGAGGAGGCCCTGGAGGGGTACCAAGCCGGCGGGGTACCAAGCCGGCGGCCGCTCGCTTGGTAGGGAGGAGCCCTTGGGGGGGTACCAAGCCGGCGGGGTACCAAGCTGGCGCGCGCTGGCTTGGTAGGGAGGAGGCCCTGGAGGGGTACCAAGCCGGCGGGGTACCAAGCCGGCGGCCGCTGCTTAGGGAGGAGCCCCCGGGGGGGTACCAAGCGGCGGACTGGGGAGCGTGGGCCCACTGGGGTGCGTACCAAGCCGGCGGCCGCTGGCTTGGCACGGAGGAGGCCATGGAGGGGTACCAAGCTGGCGGGGTACCAAGACGGCCGCTGGCTTGGTAGGGAGGAGGCCCTGGAGGGGTACCAAGCCGGCGGGGTACCAAGCCGGCGGCCGCTGGCTTGGTAGGGAGGAGCCCCCGGGGGGGTACCAAGCCGGCGGGGTACCAAGCCGACGGCCGCTGGCTTGGTAGGGAGGAGGCCCTGGAGGGGTACCAAGCCGGCGGGGTACCAAGCCGGCGGCCGCTGGCTTGGTAGGGAGGAGGCCCTGGAGGGGTACCAAGCCGGCGGGGTACCAAGCCGGCGGCCGCTGGCTTGGCACGGAGGAGGCCATGGAGGGGTACCAAGCTGGCGGGGTACCAAGACGGCCGCTGGCTTGGTAGGGAGGAGGCCCTGGAGGGGTACCAAGCCGGCGGGGTACCAAGCCGGCGGGGTACCAAGCGGCGGGGCCGCTGGCTTGGCAGGGAGGAGGCCCGGAGGGGGTACCAAGCCGCGGGGCGGTACCAAGCCGGCGGCCGCTGGCTTGGTAGGGGAGGAGGCCCTGGAGTGGTACCTGGGGTACCAAAGCCGGCGGGGTACGCGGGGTACCAAGCCGGCGGCCGCTGGCTTGGTAGGGAGGAGCCCCAGGGGGGGTACCAAGCCGGCGGGGTACCAAGCCGGCGGCCGCTGGCTTGGCATCTGGATGGGTTGGTTCGGCGCCAGAAAGGGTACCAAGCCGGCGGCGGGCGTACAGTATGGAGCGTTCGGCCTCGGAGTCGGCCGCGGCCGCCATGTGCGCGCGCGCGGGCGCTCGCCCTGCCCGCGGCGCGGGCCAGAGCCAGCGTTCCGCGCGCGCAGCGCGCCGCGCCCCGCGCGCTCCTCATTCCCCCCTCCTCCCGTTCACCTTTCCCTCCTCACTTTCCTCTTCCCGCCCACCCCTCCTCTCCCCCTTGGGGTCATTTCGCCCCAGACAATCCACGGCAAATGCGTGCGCTGGCCATGGATGAGCCGCAGGCGTGTGAACCTCCTATTATTCCACTTGCACCTCTGATTTCAACATGATATCATATATATATATATATATACATATACATATCAATATATATATATATATACACATCATATGGCACATTGTTTTGCACGCCATTATCAAACAACATGTAGCCTAACGCGACAGTGTGAAACACAACGCTTTTCGCATCGCGCGCAGGGTACCCGGCACACCCCAGGCAGCATGGAGTTTTATATTGTGACGCAGCGTATTTTCTTTATCTCGTGCGCGCCCTGGCGCGTGCGCGCTATAACAACCATTAATAAAGAATGCACATCTTAATTTCGAAAAATGAACGGTGAAAACCAATTGTTGCACTCGTATTCTGAGGGCCTCGGCATGGAAATTTACATGTTGAAACCTCATGTTTTCCTTACTGCGCGCGCGCGCCCTCTGGCGCGCGGGCAATATATGCAAGAAACTTGATGGAGGCATTGGAAATACGAATGAAACAATTTGTTTTCACCATTCATGTTTCGGGGTGGCACGTGCCACCCTTGATTTTTTCCATATGACGTTTTTTTTTTTTTTTTGTTTTCTTCTTGCGTTGCGCATGTCGGAGCGCGCGCGCGACAAGGAAAGCGTTGTGTTTGAGGATCGAACATTCCATGTTGAGGTCACCAGAATACAGGGCGCGCGCGAGTGCGCGCGCGTGCGTGATAAAAGGAAACGTGCTACTCGACTATGTGTATTTCCATGTCAAGGCCTTCATAAAACAAGTGAAGCAGTTTCGCCATTCAGTTCTCGAGTTTAACATGGAAGATTTATGCGCGTTGGAAACTATGTTTTGTTGTGTCTCCTTTATCGGTGTATCTAGCACGTGCATTGTATTTGCTACGGCCTGTTGTGACTGGTCACGTCGGGGTGTCTACTTGTAAGAAAAACCAAGACATCTAGCAAAAAAACCAAGACATCTGACAAAAAAACCAAGACATCTGACAAACAAACCAAGACATCGCACAGTCTGGAACAAAAACCAAGACAACCCACAAAAACCAAGACATTTCGCAGCTATGAAAAAAAACCAATACCTTCGGATGTCTGGGTTAGCTCAGAGCGTGATGCGCTCCACCCCCCTCCTCCCACCTGGACTCCTCCTCCTGCTCCTCCTCCTAGCCTCGTGCTCCTCGTCATCGTCATCCTGGTTCCCCCGCGTGGGCCTGCGGGGTCGCCGCGGCCGCCCGCGGCAGCGCCGCCCGCCACCAGGGACCTGGGGGGCGGGGAGGCGGAGGAGCTGTTGCAGCGGAGGCGCAGCAGACGGCGAGGGGAGACGAGTCGGAGAAGCTCGCCGTTTTGTTGCCACGCTTCTCTGCATAAACAGCTGTTCCTACGATGCCTGGCCCTATCGAACCTCGGGCGCACACCCGCATGCCTATCACTAGAAGCCTAGTGGACAGGCTTCTGCACGCCGAGAGACGGAGGGCGGCGCTCCTCTGGGGAGAGCTTGAAAGGGAAACTACACATTACCTGCCTCCAGCACGACAACGGCGGCACGCCGAGCGGAGGCGCTGTTGCAGCGGAGCGCTGGCCACAAAGACCCTGCCGATTCCGTGCAACCGTCCCTATCCCAGCCCCTTCCCACTCCCCTCACTGCCATCCCCCTGAGTCAGTCAACTGGCAACCTGACGCCAGCGAGCTGGATGCCAGGGTCCCTGAACGAGCGGCACGCTCCTAAGATGTGACTCACGAGAGGACAATACCACACACAATACATGTACTTCGTGTTGATCTGTGTGCTAATCATATACAAACACACGCACACACACCTCAGTCGTGCAGCCGGCTCAGCATCAAGGAACACCGCAAGACAAACCCAGCCCGCACAGCTACACAGCGTGTGCATTGGTGGGCCGCACAGGCGTGCCACTGTTACAGTAAGGCAAACTTCTCAGCAAGACGTGAAGGGCATCTGACAGACAGTCACCCGACGCGACTAGAAGCACTTCGCCGACGGGGTCAGGCGCTCGAGAACTTGCGGTGTTCCGTCATGCTAGCCGCCCACAACCCCACTCGAAATGTGTGCGAGGGCGCCGCGTACTCGAATTGCGTGCGCATCTGTTGCATAGCGGAAGACAGGGCTCATCCGAGAGGCGCATCTGTTGCAGGTCGGCCAAAACTGGCGCTGACAGAAGCAATGCCTAAACCAGAACTGGCGCGTCGCAGTCGACTGTTGCAGT
>CAUYUJ010009403.1:12500-34464 GCA_963575745.1 Prorocentrum cordatum | reverse complement strand
AGGCTCCCAGGAGCGAGGGGTGACGTAACAAGCTCTCAACGCCAAGGCTCCCAGTACGAACGGTGGTGTGAGTAATTTCGGTTTCTGTTTCTGAAGCGCTCTTTCCGTTTCTGTGCCGGCCCAGGTAACGGAAAGAGCGAGGTATGAGTGATGACGTTCTGGTGTGGGCGAAGCCCTAAAGGGAGGGGTTCCAGGGGAGGGGGGTAGCGTGCGGACCTGCGTGTTAATGGCCGTTTTCAGGTTTTCCTTTGGGTTTTTGCATGTTTTTCGGGTTCCCCCCCAAGACGGCCCAAGCGCGCTCCAAGAGAGCCCAAGACCGCCCAAGACGGCCCAAGAGGCCCCCAAGAGGCGCCCAAGGGGCGTCCCAAGAGGGCCCCAAGAGGCCGAAATCCATGATTTTCCACAGGAAAACGTATATTTTTAGCATATGCGCTTTGTCGGTTTTCACGGCGTTGACGACGGCCCAAGAGGCCCCCAAGACGGCCCAAGAGGCTCCCAAGAGGCCCCCAATACGGCCCAAGAGGGCCCCAAGACGGCCCAAGAGGCGCCCAAGACGGCCCAAGAGGGCCCCAAGACGGCCCCAAGAGGGGGACCACGCACCGAAAAGTCTAGCCTAAAGCCCAGACGAATGAGGGCGCCAAGACGGACCCCAGGAAGGGGGACCAACGAACGAAAAGTCTAGCCTTTCGCCCCACAAAGCTCCCAGGAGGCCCCCAGAGCCCCCCAAGAAGCCCCAGAGGCCCCCAAGAGTTTCCCGAAGATGCTCAAAAGCAGCCTGAGCCAATTCCAATAGGATCTCCCAAAAAAAAGGGAAAAAAAAAAACGGCCCAGAGACTCCAAGAAAAGAGCGATCGGTAACACAAAAAGCTCTTCACACCAAGGCTCCCAAGAGCGAATGGTGACGTAAACAAGCTGATAAGACCAAGGCTCCCAGCAGAGAGCGGTGACGTAACAAGTTCATGACACCAAGGCCCAGCCAAGGCTCAGGAACGGGCGGCAACGCAACAATCTCTGAACACCAAGGCTCCCAAGAGCGAGGGGTGACGTAACAAGCTCTCAACGCCAAGGCTCCCAATACGAACGGTGGTGTGAGTAATTTCGGTTTCTGTTTCTGAAGCGCTCTTTCCGTTTCTGTGCCGGGCCAGGTGACGGAAAGAGCGAGGTACAAGCGAGTGACGTTGAGCAGGGGGCGAAGCCCTTCTATGGAGGGGTCCAGGGGAGGGGCGAGGACCGGACGTTTTGGTCTAATCGCCCGTTTCCCCTGTATTTTTCGAGTGAAGCGGCTCCCGGGCGGCTCCCATGGCCCGCTTCTTTCCCAGACGGGCCCAAGACGGCCCAGAGGCTCCAAATATCGTCCCAAAACGGCCCCAGAGGCGCCCCAAACGGGCCCGGAACGGTCCAAGGGGGCCCCCAGACGGGCCCAAGACAGCCTAAGAGGCCCCAGAAATCATCCCCAGACGGCCCCTGAGGCGCCCCAAAGGGGCCCAAAACGGCCCAAGATGGCCCTCGGACAAACCAATACGGCCAAGAAGGCCCCGAGGGCCCTAAGAGAGCCCAAGAGGGCCCCAATATTTTTTGTTTTGCCCGAGGGGCTCCAGCCGCGTCTGGCCAGCAGTTCAGGCCAGTGAGAAGGGAGAAGCAGCGGCGGCGACGGCTGCCTCTCCTCGCAGCGCCAGCTGCAGGAGTGAGCGATGGGGGTTCGCACGAACTTACTAGACCACAGTCGGGGCGGCGCCCCCGTGGCCTAGTCTGACTCGTCCGTGATCTCCCCTCCGCTCCCCGTCGCCTCTGGCGGCGGGAGACCTCCTGCAGCTCTAAGAAGGCGCTGCACTTTCTCCTGAAAGGTAGCAGCTCGAGACGGCACAGGCTCGAGCGGCGCCGCGTCTGTCCCTAGCGCCTGGGCGTCCTCAGCACAAACCTGGACAGCCCCCGACGCAGAAGCGGGTAGCCCAGGCACTAGGGCAGGGGCTGCACAGCTCGCAACTTGCGGGGCAGCCCTGCGGTGGCGGGGCGGTGTTCGCCCGCTCTGCGTCAGGGCGCCAGGCAGGCTGGCCTCCCTGTGGGCAGGAGAAACGAAAAGAGAGGCGAGCGGAGCTTCGTCTTCCTGTCGTTCCAGAGCGTCCTTCTCCAGACGGCTCAAGGCCCTCACCACGCCCTGAGGCTGCTCTGGGACGACCGAAGGGGCTACGCTGCTCGTGTCGGCGCTGGAGGCGGCGGGAGATGCGCTGACGGCAGCGGCCTCTCCCAACACTAGACTGCCAAGGAGTGAGCTGGCTCGAATCGGCTCGAGCTTCGCCACTTGCACTGCAGCACGCAAAGGAGGCGGTGTTCGCCCCGTGGACTGTGAGACGCCAGGTTGGCGGGTCTCGGGCAAAGGGCCAGACAGCACTGGGCGAATGATATGCGGGGCTTCGTCCTCCTGGCGATCCAGGGCATCCTCCTCCCGAGAAACTAAAGCACGCTCGAAACCGTCGGGATGCTCTGGCACGGCAGGTGGGTCGGCGCGGCTGGTGGGGCCGTGAGGGCTGGCTGCGTTGCAGTCGTCAGCCTGCTGCTCTGCTGAGGATGGCCTACGCTGACCTGCGTCGGCGCCCCCCGAAGCGGCGGCATCGGCAAACGGGCGCTGGGAGCAATCTCCAGGACAGTCGTCCTCAGGAGCCTCTATGAAAACTTTGGTCCCGTCTTTGCCGTGCTGCGGATGAATTCCTCGGAGGGCGCGATTCCACTTCCACCGCGGTCGGCTGTCGCGGAAACCGTTGCACCAAATCGGTGCAGATTGGACTTCTGTGGAATGCCAGTGGATACAAATGACGCACAATGCAGACATATAAAAAGGTGCGCTCCGTCTGAACACGAAAAACAAACGATGCTGTGGCGTCGACTCGCCACGCGCTCTACATCCAGGCCGAGTATGATCCCCAGGCATCTTCTGGGTGGGGGCCCGGGTGCACTCATGAGAGAGGTCGAAAAGTCTGACCGCCTCGAGGCACGGCAACACTTGACGCATCGCCAGAGCCCAGCGATCCACAAAAAGTTGCACTCCTCTGGCGCGTCTCTGTCCACAACGTCCTTTGGAATCGGCATGCACTCCACCTCGCCATCCGCCTTGAAAGTCGGGAAAAGGTAAAACCTTCATGGCTAGGCGGCGGAAGGCAGAGACGAAATGGACCTGCTCGTCGACCGTGGCTAAAGCCTCGTCGTCGCGCCCATGCAGTGCAAGGGCGGCCTTCGCTCCTCGGTCGGCGAAGTCGTTGCCAACCCTTACGAATCGTTCGTGGTCAGAGAGGCTGTCACCATTGAGAGACTGATGCGCCTTGACCTGATAAAGTTCCGATATAAGACTGGCTCCTTCGTGGCTATGCGCCTGGAGCGTGTTGCCTGAATAAACTTTGCGGACATTACTACGGTCCACTTGACTTGACTTAAACTGTGAGATCACATTCCGGCAATCCGAAAAAACCTCCGAGGGACCCACGATGCACATCGTGGCCGCAGTAAGTGCGCAAAATTCAGCGCACCGTGGTGTCTGCGGGAGAGGCGCGCGCACTGGGCCTCTGATCTCGCACTGAAGCTGGCCGTCTTTGAAAACAGAGAGGGCCCAGGCAGCTCGACTTAATTCTTCAATGTGGCGGCTGCACGACCCATCAACAGAGGTTCGCCCCTGGATTTGGGCCCTGTCCGAGGGAGGTTCGACAAACCAATCGGCTTCCAGGGAACCAGACACACACGGGGTGGGGTAATCAACTCCTGGGTGCGGCAGCCCCCCTCTGGTGACAGCAAAAACCAAGTGCTTGTGATCGACGAAACTGTCGATGCTGTCCAAGATCTTGCGCTCCACCGCGAGCTGAAGCACGTCTCCCAACTCGATGGGTAGGTCCTCCAGCGAGCCGTCGAGGATGCTGCGGACCGCGAGTGCCTGAGGCGCCTGCTCCGCGGCGGCCTTTGGCGCGTAGGCTGAGTGCAACTGACGAACGAGGGTTCCGTGGCGTTCTTCAGCTTCTTGCAGCCCAGCGCTGAGACGTTTGAGCTCCGATCTTTGCGTGTCGAGTTGGGCCTGCATCTGGTCGAAGCTCCGCAGCTCGTCCCAGTCGTCCCTCTGCAGCTCGAAGCTTGTGGAACTCCTTCGTGATGCGCTGCTGGATGGGGGTGTCCTTGGCTGGGGCGCGGCGCTGGTCCAGGACGGCCGGGTATCGCGCGGCGCCCGCCGTGTCGCCGATCTTGCCCAGGGTGCGGACCAGGGCTTCGAGCTCGACCGTGTCCAGCTGCGACTTGTCGTGCTGCGCATCACCACGTTGATTGCCATTGCCAGCAGCAGCAGGAGGAGGCGGTGAAGCTGAACTCTGCCATCGACCTGGCGGCGAGCCTCCCGCCCACGCTTCCCATGGGCGGCTGAGGCTTGTCGAAAGCTGGCGCGTGCCTGGTTGGGCCACAATGCTTGCAGACGTGAAAGCGCGGGTCGTTGCGCTTGCAGGGGCAGTGCGCACATGCCCACGAGCCTGGGGGAGGAGGGGCCTTCGGCTGCTTCTTCTGACGGGTATCAACCGCTCTCTGCGCACCTGGAACCCTCGGGCCAAGTTGGAAGAAAGGATTGTTCGTGACGATGGGGAGTTGGGCGAATGGTCCTGCACCTCTAAGACCAGGTCCCGATCCCCCTCCTTGCTGTTGCGCCGCAAACATGGCGGCTCCTGCGGGGAAGCTGTAATTGTGAATGAAAGCTGGGCGGAGTCGCGAACTCCTGGCCAGTAAGACTCTAAGGGGATCGGAAAAACACCCGCCTCAATCTCTCGAGCGGGGTTGGAAGTTCAGGAGAAAGGCCCCTTGAGCCAACATGGCTACGGAAAAAGAGGGCCCCAATCGGCCCCCCAGCGCGCCCGAAGAGGAGGAGGGGGAGGAGGAGGAGGAGGAGGAGGAGGAGGAGGAGGAGGAGGAAGAGGAGGAGGAGGAGGAGGAGGAGGAGGAGGAACCAGGAGGACGAGGAGGAGGAGGAGGGAGGAGAGAGGAGGAGGAGGAGGAGGGGGAGGAGGAGGGGGATGAGGAGGAGGGATCGAGGAGGCGGAGGAGGAGAGGAGGAACGAGAACGAGGCCAAGGGAGGAGAGGGAGGGTAGACGGAGGAGGCGAGCGCTGAACGAAAGAGGAGGAGGAAGAGTGAGGAGGAGGAGGAGGAGGAGGAGAAAAGAGGAAGAGGCCAACGGGAGGAGGAGGGAGGTTAGAGGAGGAGAGGAAGAGGAGGAGGAGGAAAGGGGAGGAGGAAGAGGAGGAGGAGGAGGAGACGGAGGAGGCGGATAGGAGGAGGAGAAGAGGAGGAGGCGGAGGCGGAAGCGGATGCGGAGGCGGAGGGCGAGGAGGAGGAAGAGGACGAGGAGGAGGAGGAGGAAAGAAGAGGAGGCGGAGGAGGAGGAGGAGGAGGTGGAGGAGGAGGAGGAGGGGGAGGAGAAAGAGGAGGAGGAGGAGGAGGAGGAGGAGGAGGGGGAGGAGAAAGAGGAGGAGGAGGAGGAGGAGGAGGAGGAGGAGGAGGAGGAGGGAGGGGTGACGTAACAGGCTCTCAACGCCAAGGCTCCCAGTACGAACGGTGGTGTGAGTAACTTCGGCTCGTGTGTTTGAGGCGCTTTTCCGTCCCAGAAGGGACCCAGACGGCCCAAGAGGCCCCAAAACTCGTCCCAAGACAGCCCCAGAGGCGCCCCAAATTGGCCCAAAACGGTCCAAGAGAGCCCCCAGAGGGGCCCAAAACGGCCCATAGGCCCCAAATATCGCCCCAAGACGGTGCCGCAGGCGCCCCAAACGGGCCCAAAACGGTCCCAGAGGGCCCCCAGACGGGCCCAAGACGGCCTAAGAGGCTCCAAAGATCATCCCAAGACGGCCCCAGAGGCGCCCCAAAGGAGCCCCAAACTGCCCCAAATGGCCCCCAGTCGGCCCCAATACGGCCAAGAGGGCCCCGAGGGCTCTGAGAGCCCAAGAGGGCCCCAGTAGGCTCCCCGGCGCGCCCGAAGAGGAGGAGGGGAAGGAGGAGGAGGAGGAGGAGGAGGAGGAGGAGGAGGAGGAGGAGGAGGAGAAGGAGGAGGAGAACGAGGAGGAGGAGGAGGAGGAGGAGGAGGAGGATCACTGACCAAACTGCCAGGTCTGCGAGCGGGCCGCCATTGAGCAGTCCCTCGGGGCCGTTGGCCGCACTTGGGACTGCCAACGGGGGACACCCATTGCTTGGGGAGACCCCAACTCGCAGCCTGGTTATGGGTGATGCTAGCGAGGTCCCGCCCTGGCTAGCAGCCCCACATCGAAAGCAAGCTTGGGTTACCAGCCCTGGGACGGGGGAGGAGGAGGTAGAGAGGAGAGCGCAAGGGGGGGGGGGCAGTGGGAGCCGGCGGGAACGGAAGGGGGAAGGGGGGGCAAACGAGGCGGGGGAGAGCGAGGAGGCAGGATGGCGTCCGGCCTCTGGAGAGCTGGGCGGTAGGGTTGGGACTGGCTTGGGTTAGAAAAGGGATGTGGGGACGGGAGCGCTTCGTTGGTGGCTACGCCTTAGCAATCTGGACCCAGCCTAGATGGATCCCCTTAGTGTTGGCAATATCTTGCCTACCTAGTGCGGCGTGCTACCAGAACTCAAGGCTTATGTGTTGAGTCGGGCAAGCCGAAACAACGGACCGCAGGCTAGATGGGTATGCGCAGCATAGCCGTAGCCCACAGTCCTAGCAGAGTTCCAGTGCGGACGGCACTCGTCTTGCCTACCTAGTACTGCTGGCCACCCGAAGTCCAGCCTGATTTGTTGAGTCGGGCCAGCCGAAACAACGGACGGCAGGCTAGATGGGTATGCGTAGCATAGCCGTAGCCCACAGTCCTGGCAGAGTTCCAGGGCGGACGGCGCTAGCCTTACCTGCCTAGCAGCCAGGACGAGGACCAGAGCAAGGGGGGGGTCCCCCTCCAGAGCCAGAGCTGCCCCTGCAAAACGCCGCCAGGACGATAATCAAATCGGGTGGGGACACATCGAGAATCCCGGAGATCCGGCGGTTCTGCAGGATGTCTCGGGCGCCGCCGCCTTCTCGGAGCGTCCTGGAACGCTCTGAGAACGCTCCAGAACGCTCTGGAACGATCTATCCTTGTCCTAGCCCGGTCCGATCCGAAGCCCTCGAACCAGCTGCGTGGTGCCCTGCCCTAAAGGCCCGGCACCTGACATTCCAGGCAGCCTCGGCACGGAAGTTGGGCGGAGCCGGGCGCCTGACAGCTCTGCGAACGCAACGCTCCACGGCCAAGATTAGAAAGCCCCTTCTGTCACTCAAAGGTCTGTTCGTTTACCTGCTGCCTTCCACGGCGGATCGGACGCTGCGGCTTCAATGCGCGATTCCAACCGTGGCCGGCGATCTGCCACGCGCCTTTGGCGCGGTCGCTCTTCCTCTGGTTGAAGATGATGCGATCGTACTGGTGCTGCGAGCTTTCGCTCACCCAGTTCTTCAGGGCAGGGGCCAGAGCGTCTGAAACCTCGTCCATCCACTCACCCTCATTACTTTCGCGTTTCTCTGCCATATCCTCCTCCTCCTCAAACGAATATTCCTCCTCCTCGGCCGCTCTCTCGTTGTACTCATCGAGTGCACCCCGTGCTGGCGTCACAAAACTGCATGACCATACTCTGTGGCCGAAGGGTCGGCATGCCCCCCTCTGGGCAAGAGGCTTCGCCGAAGTTGAGGCTGCAGACACTGCGACAGGAAGGGCACGCAGCAACTGTGTTTGAGCATATGTTTTTGTGGGTGGGTGACAGTCATGCTGCAGAGAAGTCTGGAGAGCTGCCCAACGCCGCTTCGAGACATCCGCGCACCCCTTTATGGTGTCCAGAGGTGCTGTGCTGTGCTGTGATGTGCAGTGCTGTGCTAAACCCAAACCTAAAAACCCGCGCGCAAGGTGTACCTGAGGGGAATACCAGATCACCCTGAACGCAGCAGCTTCTAAGAAGCTGCTGCGTTCTAAGAAGCCGTTGAGCAAGTTCTTCAACGGCTGCGGGAAGTCACCCGGCAGCGCGGGGAGCGAAGAAATCCAGAATACCCTGACGAAAAGCAGATGGTTTCTTGATGCACGCCCCCACTGTACCGCGTCACTCGGTGCCTCCGCGTCGCAGTGTTCAACCTTGAACGCCGTCGCCGGCGTCGCCGGCGCGCCATCGCCGCAGGAACCGAATTACCGCAGACCTTGCAGACGAGGCAGCGCGGGGGAAGACGAGGGATAGGAAAGCCTTTCTCCAGACGAGCACGGACGGCTTCTGCTCCGCTCGGAGGAGCACCGCGGCGTCTCGGCCCTTGTGGCCTCGTGCATCTCGCGGGCTCTCGGCATGCACACGGCGCGCCGCTGCTGGCCACTCGCCGGCGCGTCCAAGCGCGGCGGCGATCCCACAGAGGGGAGGCGGCAAAATGAGGATCGGGGCACCACACGACACCCGACGCCTTGAAGGAGCCACAGCGTAGAGTGGCAAGAAACGACTGGAGCTGCCCCGATGTCAGGGGGGGAGGGGGCGTGCATCTCTGCGCGTGGAGAAAAGGGGTCTGGATGGAGACGGGGAGCCTGGACCCCAGCGCGAAGCCTGTGGCCAGCTTTGCCACCTCGAGCCGTTCTTGTTGCAGGTTCGGCGGCCAGGAAGGGCCCAGGGAGGCCGAGATGGCGAAAAACTCTGGACATCTCTCCAGTCTCTCCATCTCAAGAAAAGCACTCGACGGTGTGGTATGCTCAATCGGCGGGCGCCAGAGATCTCGACCCTCTCCGACGATTCCCCGGGGACGCTGCGCCGCCCCGGCTCAAACTTGTAAAATCTGGAGGCAAGCAGCGGCCACAGGAGGCCGAAACGGACACCGCCGCGATCGAAACGATCCGCCCGGTGGAGGTCTGAGCAAGGACCAGCGGGGGGGACTGGCTCAGGGGGGGGCATGGACTCGGAACCGGCGGTACATCGCCGACAGGTCGGCGATGGGCCCCCGATAGCGCAGCCGCAACCTCCCGGGCAGGTCGAGGGGCACCCAAAGCCCGATGGGCGATGAATCGGCGACTTGGGATCGATGCGTTCCCCCCCTCGGGCCAGCACTTCCCCTGACCTTCCAGGAGGGCCAAAGAATAGCACCAGGGCGTCGACGCCCTGACTCCTGTCGAGGTTTGAGGCAGTCCAGATAGGTCTATAGGTCTGGAGTACGATTTTGTTTAGCACTCCGCCCCCAGTCGCTGCCCTTGAAGACCTCCCTTCTCCACGGCGAGCCGTGCGCCTCGCGGGTCTTTGCCCGCACTCGGCACTGGCCGCTGGCCGCGCGGCGCTACCGCCGCGCGACCCAGGCCAGCCGCGGCACCGGCGGCGACGCCAGCGGTTCCGCCAGCGGAGAGGAGGAGGAAGAGGAGCAGGAAAAGAGGAGGAGAAGGAAGAGGAGGAGGAGGACAAGGAGGAGGAGGAGCAGAAAGAGGAGGATGAGAAAGAGGAGGAGGAGGAAAAGGAGGAGGAAGAGGAGGAGGAGGAAGAGGAGGAGGAGGAGGAGGAAGAGGAGGAGGAGGAGGAGGCCGATGAGGCGGAGGAGGCGGAGGAGTGCGGAGGAGCGGAGAAGGAGGAGGAGGCGGAGGAGGAGGGGAGGAGGATGAGGAGGAGTAGGAGGAGGAGGCGGAGGAGGAGGGGCGGGAGGAGGCGGAGGCGGAGGCGGAGGCGGGGAGGCGAAGGAGGAGGCGGAGGAGGCGGAGGAGGCGGAGGAGGCGGAGGAGGCGGAGGAGGCGGAGGAGGCGGAGGAGGCGGAGGAGGCGGAGGAGGAGGAGGAGGAGGCGGAGGAGGAGGCGGAGGAGGAGGAGAAGGCGGAGGAGGCGGAGGCGGAGGCGGAGGAGGAGGAGGAGGAGGAGGAGGAGGAGGAGGAGGAGGCGGAGCGCGGGGTGACGTAACAGGCTCTCAACGCCAAGGCTCCCAATACGAACGGTGGTTTGAGTAATTTCGGTCAAGTTCCTGCAGCGCTCTTTCCGTTTCCGTGCCAGCCCAGGTGACGGAAACAGCGAGGTACGAGCGAGTGACGTTGAGTAGGGGGCGAAGCCCTTCTTAGGGGGGGTCCAGGGGGGGTGCGAGGCGCAGACGGATGCAGACGGAATGGTCTAATGGCCCGCTTCCCTCGTATTTTTCCGAGTGAAGCGGCTCCCGGGCGGCTCCCATGGCCTTTTTTTGTATTTTTTCCCCAGACGGGCCCAAGACGGCCCAGAGGCCCCAAAGGTCGTCCCAAGACGGCCCCGGAGGCGCCCCAAACGGCCCCAAAACGGTCCAAGAGGGCCCCCACACGGGCCCAAGACGGCCTAAGAGGCCCCAAAGATCATCCCAAGACGGCCCCAGAGGAGCCCCAAAGGGGCCCCAAACGGTCCAAGGTGGCCCCCAGACGGCCCCAATACGGCCAAGAGGGCCCCGAGGGCCCTAAGAGAGCCCCAGAGGGCCCCAATAGGCTCCCCAGCGCGCCCGAAGAGGAGGTACCGAGCGATGGAAGCGCGAGTCCGAGCTAACGGACCCGCCCCAGCGGCGTGAAACACAGAAGCTGCACTGCAGGGCATGAAGCTCGCTGCAACGCACAGTTCTTCCTCAACAGCTGCGTCCCCACCTCATCGGCCAAGCCAACAGAGGAGACTAGGCGTCGAAGGTGGCATTAGGTGCAAGAGGCACCAGTGCGAGGATGAAGACCGCGCATCGCACGAGAGATATGCATCTCCTCGTTGGCGCGAGTGGACGCCACGTCCGAATGCCCTTTGCATCTGGCTTGCTGCAACTTCTTGTTGCGGCCGCCGGCAACGGAATAGGCACCACACGCAAGACAGACGACCACCGAGCCGAACCTCTCGGCAACGTGGCCCAATTCCTTGCACAAATCCACCTCCCCGTCGACCCCCCCGACGGCGACGACATCAACCCGCTCCCCCTCGACGTGCCCTGCCTCGGGGCCACACGCCTCCTCGAGGTCACGGGCAGCACGCACGGCTTCGGCAACTGCGGCCCGAAGAGGAGGAGGGGGAGGAGGAGGAGGAAGAGGAGGAGGAGGAAGAGGAGGAGGAGGAGGAGGAGGAGGAAGAGGAGGAAGAGGAGGAGGAGGAACGAGGAGGAGGAAGAGGAGGAGGAGGAGGAGGAGGAGAAGGAGGGCGGAGGAGGGGAGGGAGGAGGAGGAGGAGGAGGAGGAGGAGGAGAAAGAAGAGGAGGAGGAGGAGGAGGAGGAGGGGGAAGGGGGCGGGAGGAGGCAAGGAAGGCAGGAGGGAGGTAGAAGGAGGAGGGGGAGGAGGAGGAGGAGGAGGAGGAGGAGGAGGAGAGGAGGAGGGAGGAGGAGGAGAAGGAGAGGAGGAGGAGGAGGAGTCGGAGGAGGAGGAGGAGGGGAGGAGGAGGAGGAGGAGGAGGAGAATAGGAGGGGAGGAGGAGGCGAAGGGGAGGAGGAGGAGAGGAGGCAGAGGAAGAAGAGAAGGAAGAGGAGGTAGGAGGAGGAAGGAGATAGGAGGAGAGGAGGGGGTAGGAGGAGCGAGGAGGAGGAGGAGGCGGCGGAGGAGGAGGGGGGGGAGGAGGAGGAGGAGGAGGAAGAACGAGGACGAGGCGAAGGGAGGAGGAGGGAGGTAGAAGGAGGAGGGGGAGGAAGAGGAGGAGGAGGAGGAGGAGGAGGAGGAGGAGGAGGAGGAGGAGGAGGAGTGGAGTGGAGCAATCGGACGTAGTCCGTTCGGGGGATCAAAACGCCAGGGAGGGCCATCCAGATTTTCTCGGGGTGGCGTGGGTGGCGACATCCCACGGCACCTCGCGACAGGCCCTCCCCTGGCCTCACAATTTACTCAGAGCTGGAGCCCCTCTCCGAGGCTCCAGGAAGATTAGGCTCTTGCCTGAGGCTCGAGGCGACCTCTCGACGGACGCTGGCCTCGGATGAAATTCCACGGGCTGAATTACTGCTGGGAGCTGCCGTCGCTGACGGCAAGGACGCGTCTGGGGCACAATCGAGCTCAGCCGAGGTCGGTCCTGAGAACGGCTTGGAGCTTCGCTCCCTGGGGCTCTCGCGGGGGACGGGAGCACCGCTGGGAGCCGCCACAGACGCTATCGCAGCTTCGGCTGCTGATTCATGCATTGCGGCTAAAACAGACTTGCTGGGACCCGATCTGGACGGGTGGAGGCCACGTCGGATCCTGCTGAGGTTCTCGAGGCCTTTACCAGTGGGTCCCAGGGCCCTGCGCTCGCCAACTTGGTGGCTGAGCGGGCAGGGGTACTGTAGGTTTTTGACCTGGTGCGTGGCCGTATGGCCGCACTTGACACAGAAGAACATTTGCCATTTGGGGATGGCGGCCAACAAGTGGGAGGGGTGTATCGCCTTGCCGCTGATCACACGGGGGCCCCTCGTCAAGAGGACCTCACCACACGCAGCAAACTCAGGAAGGGGGCTAGGCGGTGCACACTCCGATGCGGCAGCTGGAAATATCTGGCAAGCGTCGACGATACTGTGGCAGGAAGAGCATCGCCATTTATCTACACGCCGAACGAATTTGTGCTGAAAATCCGCGAGAGCGGTCTGCAACTGGGAACGGGGAGCAGCCTCTTGTGTGGGTTGCTTCTCTGGCCACTGTCCTCGTGGCTCTGCATTCTTTTCAAAAGAGCGAAGAATTAGGCGTGCACGCTGGCGGACGACCGCAGCGATAGCATCATATTCGTCAGTCCTGGGCACGGGCGGGAGGGCTTGGGTGGCCGCCTTGTGGGCCGCATCTCCCGCAAGCTCGTCGGCTTGCTGGTCACCGAGAGCTAGGAATTTCTGAAAGCCGTGCAGGGTCTGAGGATCGGCGTGGGACGGGGTCCAGAGCACCGTGACCGAGTCAGCTCCACGCGGTCGATCCTGCACGAGATGCCGAATTCTCAGCCAGAGGTCACCATTCTTATTCTTACCTTTGAGGCTACCTGGCCTGCTGCAATGCTAGGTGGTCGGTGACATAGGTGAAATCCTGGGGGCGCGTCTCTAGTGCCAGGCAGAACGCATACAATTCTCCTCTTGGGACGGTCTGGCGGGAGCCTGAGAGGGGAGCATGGAGGCCCGAGTGGAGGGTCCAGGAGGCCGAGGGAGGATCCCAACGAAGAGCAGCAAGGCCTGAACCGACGCGACGTCTCCTAACGTCGTCGGAATAGGCTCCGCCAGACCCGTCCCCAAAGAGATACAACTCACCTTCGCCATTGCGAGCTCCTTCCCACGCTGGCAAACCCTCCCGAACCTCACCCGAAAACTCCCACCCGTCCCTCCCAGTCACTGGCTCGTAAGAGGGCGTAGTGAGAGCAGAAGAGGGAAGGCCACGGAGCCACAGCGCGGGGTCGGCATCAGCCCCCGCTAGAGCTCGCGGCAGTAGCTTGTCGCTGGCCTCGAACTCGGGCCCAACATTCGCATCGCACTGCCACATGCGATGAAACAGGGTTTCAGGGACGCGAGCGCTGCAGCGATCGCAGTTTCT
The DNA here is from genome assembly GCA_963575745.1 of Prorocentrum cordatum. NCBI lineage: Eukaryota > Dinophyceae > Prorocentrales > Prorocentraceae > Prorocentrum > Prorocentrum cordatum. The sequence continues at coordinate 21,044 of CAUYUJ010009403.1, read as the reverse complement.
GTCGATCTGGTAGCCTGCGTTGTGGAGGCGGTCTCTGGTCCACTGTCCTCCGCTGATGATGGTATTGTTGAGGGCCCAATCGCTGAAGTCGCCTTTCGCGAGGAACCTCTTTTGCTCGATGCGGATAGTGACCATGTCTGCGCCTCCTGCAAGCGTGTCTCCATGGATGTGTGTAGCGGCCTGCCTCCAGAGAAGTCGGTGTAGATCTTCGCTGAGGTCTTGCAATACTGTGTGGATGTCGGCGTCGAGGAGGTCTGGGTCGTCGGCGAGAGGAAGGTTCCACTCCTCGATGTAGCCGCCCTTCGTGCGCCTCCACGTCGTAGCGGAGGTCGGCTCCCAGCTGGCCTCTAACAGGGTCGCGATGGCCGCGCCTGTGGGGCCCTTCACCTTGCACCACATCTTGGGGCCAGCGGCGAGCAGGGTGGTCTTGATCCTTGGCCAGGCTCTGATGATCCCGGCGTGCGTGTTCGGGTGGCGCATCCAATGCTGAAGCCACGCCTCGAGGAACTCCATCCTCAGGGAGACGCCAGGGTCCGTGCCGTCGAATGCGGCGCCGAGGAGGGACGTGAGGCAGCGTCCCGCGGCAGAGCCCGTCGCGGCGATGGCGGCCTGTCGACGCCAGCGGAGGAGAGCGTGCCGAGCGAGGCCATGAACCTGATGTCCGAAGACTCCTTCGGGAAGAGCGCCCGTGCGCCACAGGCCAGCGGAAATACGGGTCTGCTGAGCAGTGCTCCGTAGTCGATGTATTTTGCGAAACCTGGCGGTGGCCGACTTCTGCCGCTTCCTGGCTTTGGCTTGTACTCGTCGGGTAGCAGCAGCGGCGTCCACGCCTAGGTCAACGGCCGTGGACGTCGCAGTTACTGGAATGTCGTACTGTCGCATCAGCTTGGCGAGCAAGTGGCGGACCTTGGGTGTAGAGCCGATGAGGACGGTCTTGTCTGAGATAGGCAACTCGAACTCCTTCAAGCCGTCGCAGAGCATCTTGGCAGCAAGGGGGAGGTGCTTCTGCAACGCTCGTAGGACACCTTCAGCTCGTAGTACCGTGTCGTCCACGAAGGTCCACATCTGGGCTAGCTCTGCCTGTGCTTGAGCATGTCGAAGAATAGGTAACAAAATAAGTCGTGCCAGGGTGGTGCCGTGAGGGGAGCCTGCAATGATGCCCTTGAAGGCGAAGATAGGCATGCTCACCCATTGACGACTGCGCAAGAACCTGGGCGCCAGGTAGAGCTGTACTTCCAATAATAGAATGATGGCAGGGAAGCCGCAGTTGAGGCCCACCATGATCAGGTTGGCGAGCTTGATATGGTCGTAGAAATTCTGGATGTCTAACAGCAAGGTCGCGGACTGAATGCCGAGTGCTGAGGCTGTCTCATCTAACAAGGCCCTATGTAGGGCGGCTTGGAGAGCTGAAGAGCCTTTGATGGCTGTAGTCCAAAAGTCGTCAAGTCCTTGCGACCAAACTTCCGAAGCAGTAGATCTAATACGAGACCAGAGTCGGGCCATGTGTGGAAGCATGCCAAGGACTCTGTCGCCTCCCGCTTTCTTGGCGGCGAGAGCTGCAATGGTGCCTGAAATTTGTAAAGGCCAGATGCCAGCTTGCTCCACTGAGTTGAGAACATCTGCATAGGCTTCGACGGCAGGTTCTGGCAATCGATGAAGGTCGCGAGGTCCGAGGGCATCAACTCCATGTGCTTTACTTGGTGGCATGCGGCCGTGTATGCGGTGTACTTGCTCGGCTGTGATGGGCTCGAGAGGTTGACCAACAGCTGCTGCCTTGGCCTTATTCAGGGCCTGGAGGATGTCGTCGGAGGTAGGAACGAGGACAAGATAGGACGAGGCCAAGGGAGGAGGGGGGAGGTAGAAGGAGGAGGGGGAGGAGGAGGAGGAGGAGGAGGAGGAGGAGGAGGAGGAGGAGGGAAGGAGGAGGAAGGAGGACGAGGAGGAGGAGGAGGAGGAGGGGGAAGGAGGAGGAGGAGGAGGAGGAGGAGGAAAAGGAAGGAGGAGGATGGAGGGAGGAGGGGGAGGGGGAGGAGGAGGAGGAGGAGGAGGAGGAGGAGGAGGAGGAGGAGGAGGAGAAGGCCCAAGAGGCCAACATCATCGATTTTCCCGAGAGGCCCAAGACGTCCCAGAGGCCCAAGACGTCCCAAGAGGCCCCCAAGAGGCTTCCAAGGGGCGTCCCAAGAGGGCCCCAAGAGGCCCAAATCATTGATTTTCCAGAAAGGAAAACGTATATGTTTAGCATCTACGGCTTTTCGCTTTTCACGGCGTTGACGACGGCCCAAGAGGCCCCCAAGACCGCCCCAAAACGGCCCAAGAGGCTCCCAAGAGGCCCCCAAAACGGCCCAAGAGGGCCCCCAGACGGCCCAAGAGGCGCCCAAAACGGCCCAAGACGGCCCCAAGAGGGGGACCACGAACCGAAAAGTCTAGCCTATCGCCCCAAGACGCTCCCGGGAGGCCCCCACAGCCCCCAAAGAAGCCCCAAGAGGCCCCCAAGAGGCGTCCGACGAGGCCATCAGGAGGGCCAAATTATTGATTTCCGATGGGAAACGTACATTTTTAGCATACACGGCTTTTCGGCTTCCACGGCGTTGCAGACGGTCCCAGAGGCCCCCAAGACCGCCCCAAGACGGCCCCCAAGAGGCCCCCAAAACGGCCCAAGAGGGCGCCAAGACGGCCCAAGAGACGCCCAAGACGGCCCAAGAGGGCCCCAAGACGGCCCCAAGAGGGGGACAACGAACCCGAAAGTCTAGCCTTTCGCCCCAAGACGCTCCCAGAAGGCCCCCACAGACCCCCAAGAAGCCCCAAGAGGCCCCCAAGAGGCCCCCAAAGGGTCTCAAAAAGGGCCGCAATAGGACTCCCAAGAAAGCTCACAGAAGCCAAATGAAGAGCGATCAGTAACGCAAAAAGCTCTTCACACCAAGGCTCCCAAGAGCGAGCGGTGACGTAAACAAGCTGATAAGACCAAGGCTCCCAGCAGGGAGCGATGGCGTAACAAGTTCCTGACACCAAGGCCCAGCCAAGGCTCAGGAACGGGCGGCAACGCAACAATCTCTTAACACCAAGGCTCCCCAAAGCGAGGGGTGACGTAACAAGCCAGTACGAACGGTGGTGTGAATAATTTCGGTCACGTTGTTGAAGCGCTCTTTCCGTTTCCGTCCCGGCCCAGGTAACGGAAAGAGCGAGGTACGAGCGAGGTACGAGCGATGACGTTGAGCAGGGGGCGAAGCCCTAGAGGGAGGGGTTCCAGGGGAGGGGCGAGGCCCGGGGACATTGGCGTTAATGGCCGCTTTGGGGTTTTACCAATGTTTTACATGTTTTTCGGATTTCTCTTCTCTTCCGTCCCAGAAGAGCCCAAGACCGCCCAAGACAGGCCCAAGACGTCCCAAGAGGCCCCGAAGAGGCCCCAAGAGGCGCCCAAGGGGCGTCCCAAGAGGCCCAAATCATTGATTTTCCAGAAAGGAAAACGTACATGTTTAGCATGTACGGCTTTTCGCCTTTCACATCGTTGACGACGGCCCAGGAGGCCCCCAAGACCGCCCCAAGACGGCCCAAGAGGCTCCCAAGAGGCCCCCAAAACGGCCCAAGAGGGCCCCCAGACGGCCCAAGAGGCGCCCAAGACGGCCCAAGAGGGCCCCAAGACGGCCCCAAGAGGGGGACCACGAACCGACAAGTCTAGCCTATCGCCCCAAGACGCTCCGGGGAGGCCCCCACAGCCCCCCAAGAAGCTTCAAGAGGCCCACAGGACGCGTTCCACGAGGCCATCAGGAGGCGAAAATCATAGATTTTCTATAGGAAAACGCATATTTTGAGCATGCACGGCTTTTCGGCTTTCACGGCGTTGACGACGGCCCAAGAGGCCCCCAAGACCGACCCAAAACGGCCCAAGAGGCTCCCAAGAGGCCCCCAGAACGGCCCAAGAAGGCCCCCAGACGGCCCAAGAGGCGCCCAAGACAGCCCCAAGAGGGGGACCACGAACGCGAAAGTCTAGCCTTTCGCCCCGAGACGCTCCCAGGAGGCCCCCACAGACCCCCAAGAAGCCCCAAGAGGCCTCCAGGAGGCCCCCAAGAGGCCCCTGGGAGGGCCCGAAAGGGCCCCAATAGGACTCCCACGAAGGCCCAGAGACGCCAAGAGCGATCGGTAACGCAAAAAGCTCTTCACACCAAGGCTCCCAAGAGCGGACGGTGACGCATGCACAAGCTGATAAGACCAAGGCTCCCAGCAGAGAGCGGTGACGTACCAAGTTCCTGACACCAAGGCCCAGCCAAGGCTCAGGAACGGGCGGCAACGCAACAATCTCTGAACACCAAGGCTCCCAAGAGCGAGGGTGTGACGTAACAAGCTCTCAACGCCAAGGCTCCCGGTACGAACGGTGGTGTGAGTAATTTCGGCACCTGTTGCTGCAACGCTCTTTCCGTTTCTGTGCCGGGCCAGGTAACGGAAAGAGCGAGGTACGAGCGATGACGTTGAGCAGGGGCGAAGCCCTAGAGGGGTCCAGGGGAGGGGCGAGGCCCGGGGACATTGGCGTTAATGGCCGTTTGGGGGTTTTTCTCTAGGGTTTTTTTGTGTGTGTTTTTCGGATTTCACTTATTTTCCGTCCCAGAAGAGCCCAAGACCGCCCAAGACAGGCCCAAGACGTCCCAAGAGGCCCCCAAGAGGCTTCCAAGGGGCGTCCCAAGAGGGCCCCAAGAGGCCCAAATCATTGATTTTCCAAAAAGGAAAACGTACATGTTTAGCATATACGGCTTTTCGCCTTTCACATCGTTGACGACGGCCCAGGAGGCCCCCAAGACCGCCCCAGGACGGCCCAAGAGGCTCCCAAGAGGCCCCCAAAACGGCCCAAGAGGGCCCCCAGACGGCCCAAGAGACGCCCAAGACGGCCCAAGAGGGCCCCAAGACGGCCCCAAGAGGGGGACCACGAACCGACAAGTCTAGCCTATCGCCCCAAGACGCTCCGGGGAGGCCCCCACAGCTCCCCAAGAAGCCCCAAGAGGCCCCCAGAACGCGTCCCACGAGGCCATCAGGAGGCCAAAATCATAGATTTTCTATGGGAAAGCGTGCAGTTTTAGCATACACGGCTTTTCGGCTTTCACGGCGTTGAATACGGTCCAAGAGGCCCCCAAGACCGCCCCAAGACGGCCCAAGAGGCTCCCAAGAGGCCCCCAGAACGGCCCAAGAAGGCGCCAAAACGGCCCAAGAGGCGCCCAAGACGGCCCAAGAGGGCCCCAAGACGGCCCCAAGAGGGGGACAACGAACCCGAAAGTCTAGCCTTTCGCCCCGAGACGCTCCCAGGAGGCCCCCACAGACCCCCAAGAAGCCCCAAGGGGCCTCCAGGAGGCCCCCGAGAGGCCCCCAGGAGGGCCTGAAAAGGGCCCAATAGGACTCCCACAAAGGCCCAGAGACGCCAAGAGCGATCGGTAACGCAAAAAGCTCTTCACACCAAGGCTCCCAAGAGCGAGCGGTGACGTAAACAAGCTGATAAGACCAAGGCTCCCAGCAGAGAGCGGTGACGTACCAAGTTCATGACACCAAGGCCCAGCCCAGGCTCAGGAACGGGCGGCAACGCAACAATCTCTGAACACCAAGGCTCCCAAGAGCGAGGGGTGACGTAACAAGCTCTCAACGCCAAGGCTCCCGGTACGAACGGTGGTGTGAATAATTTCGGCACCTGTTGCTGCAACGCTCTTTCCGTTTCTGTGCCGGGCCAGGTAACGGAAAGAGCGAGGTACGAGCGATGACGTTGAGCAGGGGCGAAGCCCTAGAGGGAGGGGCTCCAGGGGAGGGGGGAAGCGTGCGGGAATGGTTGGTAATGGCCGCCCGCCTCCCCACGGCGGCCCCAGAGGCGCCCAAGACGGCCCAAGAGTCGCCCAAGACAGCCCAAGAGGGGTGCGAGACGGCTCCGAGACGGTCCCAAGAGCGCTTCGAAACGGCGAAAGTTGGGTCCAAGATGGTCTGAGAGGGCCCCAAGACGCTTTAAGATGGCTCCAAGACGGCCCAAGAGGCTCCCAAGAGGCTTCCGAAGAGGGCCCCGAGAGGCACAAATCATTGATTTTCCAATGGTTTTTGAACATTTTTCGGGTTGCAGCCTTTTCGGGCCAAGAACGGGCCAAAACGGCCCAAGAGGCTCCAAAGATCGTCCCACGACGGCCCAAGAGGCCCCCAAAAGGGCCCGAAAACGGTCTAGGAGGGCCCCAAGACGGCCCCAGACCCCAAGAGGGCCCCAAGACGGCCCCAGAGGGCCCCAAACGAGCCCGAAGAGGCTCCCAAGAGGGCCCCAAGAGGCCCCCAAGAGAGCCCCAAGACGGCCAAAGGCCTCCAAGAGGCCCCAAGACGGCCCAACAGGGCCCCAAGACGGCCCAAGAGGGCCCCAAGATAGTCCAAAAGGGTCCCAAAAGGGCTCCACAAGGACCCCCAAGAAGGCCCAGAGACGCCAAGTAAAAGAGCGTTCGGTAACGCAAAAAGTTGTTCACACCGAGGCTCCCAACAGCGAACGGCCTGAGGCCCACACACGGCCCAGTGACGGACACAGCTTTGACACCAAGGTCCCCGCCCCCATACGCACGACGACGTGAAACGTCTGGGGAAGCCTTCACAGGCTTCCCGCCCAGCTCATGCGCCCAGTCCAAGGCTCCCAGTACGAACGGTGGTGTGCGTAATTTCGGTCAAGCTGCTGCAGCGCCCTTTCCGTTTCCGTGCCGGCCCCAGGTCTGATGGCCCTCATTTTGACGATTTTCGGCCCAAGGCGGCCCAAGTCAGCCCTGAGAGCGCCTCTACCTCCAAGACGGCATCGGACAGGTCCACGAGGGCCCGAGCACGGCCCATGAACGCTCCAAGAGGGCCTAATAATCATGGCGTTGAGACGGCCCAAGAGACTCCCAAGACGCCGCAGGAGGCCCCCAAGGGAGCCCCCAGGAGGCAAAACATCGCCCCATTCCCTCCGAAAAACGTACGTGTTCAGCAGACTAGCTTCTTTGGGCTGCACAGTGTCCAGCCCAGGTGACGGAAAGAGCGGAGCGAGAGACATCTCGTAGGGGGCGAAGCCATTTTGGAGAGGGGGTCCGGCGGAGGGGGCAGGACCGGGCAAATCGGTCTGCTGGACCGTTTTCCATCGTTTCTGTTCGAGTGAAGCGGCCCCCGGGCGGCTCCCATGGCCTGCTTCCTCGTATTCTTTAGAATCCCTCGGCCCACGGGCCCCAAGACGGCCCAAGAGCTCGGCTCCGAGACGGCCCAAGAGGGCGCGGGGAGGGGAGCAAAGACAAGGAAGGAGGGGAGGAAAGAGGAGCAGGAGGGAACAGAAAAATACGCGATGGGGGGGAACGAAGACACGATGGGGAAAGCAAGCGACCCCAAGGGAAAGAACTAAGACTCCGAGGGCACAGAAGGAGACCCCGAGAGGAGGGCGGGGGGGACACCCTGGACCCCACCCCCCCAGCGAGGGGAAGGAAAAAACTCCGAGGGGCAAAAATAAAGAGACCACCCCGAGCAACGTCTGGTGGGGGGGCAGAACAAAACACGGGAGGCGGGGGGAGAACAAAAACGAGCCCGGAGGAGGACGAGGAGGCAGGGGAGGAGGAGGAGGAGGAGGAGGAGGAGGAGGAGGCAGGGGAGGAGGAGGAGGATGAGGATGAGGATGAGGAGGAGGAGGAGGAGGAGGAGGAGGAAGAGGAGACGTGGCCCAAGACGAAGCTAGACGGCTTCGTCAGAATCGCCCAGGAGGACTCGCAGAAGCACCAGCCACGGTTGAAGTACTGCTCCGTGTTGCCCGACTGGGTGTACCTTGCAGCATCGCCGTAATCATCTGGAAACCGCGTCAGCATGAAGACGACAGTGGCGGGGTGGGAGTAGAAGCTCCCCAGGCTCCCCAATGCCAGCCTGCAGCCAGCCGTGTGATATGCACGCGATGCGCAGCAAGGGCACCAAGGGCGTGGCGGCCTTGACGGCGCTGTGGGGCATGAAGGCCGTCGGCGGCAACGCCTGGCGCGGCTCGAGGACGCCGCCAGTGCGCGCTCGCCTCACCATCCACTCCGAGTCCATCAGGACGACCGCTCCACTGCCGAGCACGGGGTCGAGCTCCAGGCCGCCGCAGCTCTCCCAGCATGCCTCGCAAAGATGGGGGGGGGTCAAAAGATGGGTGGGGGGGGTCACGCCGACGAGGGGAAGGGGAAGGGGGGGGGGGGGGAATCGAGAGGGGGGGATGCAAGGGGAAGCGATGGCGAGAGAAGGGGGGAGGGAAATCGAAATCGAGAGGGGGGGGTGCAAGGGGAAGCGATGGCGAGACCGAGAGGGCGGCGGGGGAGGGGCCGGATTCCCAGATCGGGGCGGGCAGGGGGCCGGATTCCTGGCAAAGGGGGGCCGGAGGGAGGATCGAAGCGCAGAGGGGCAGGCGCGGAGAGAGGCCCAAGGGGGCGGGGGGCGGAGAGAGGAGGGGGGGGGGAAGGCGGCGCTGAGGGCTGGAGCGCCGTGGAATTGTATGGTCTGGCTGCTGAGACTGCAGGTTCCGTGCGCGGCGGGGGCGAGGGACTTCGCGGTGCCCATTTCGGCTCTGCA
>CAUYUJ010009403.1:2500-7500 GCA_963575745.1 Prorocentrum cordatum | reverse complement strand
GGGTCGCGATGGCCGCGCCAGTGGGCCCCTTGACCCTGCGCCACAGCTTGGGGCCTGCGGCTAGCAAAGTGGTCCTGATCCTTGGCCATGCTCTGATGATCCTGGCGTGCGTGCTCGGGTGGCGTATCCAGTGCTGGAGCCAAGCCTCGATGAATTCGATCCTTAGGGAAACCCCTGGGTCCATGCCGTCGAAGGTGGCGCCGAGGAGGGAGGTGAGGCATCGGCCCGCTGCTGCCCCCGTGGCCGCGATGGCGGCATGACGGCGCCATCGTAGTAGAGCGTGTCGAGCAAGGCCGTGTACCTGATGGCCAAAGACTCCTTCGGGGAGAGCGCCAGTACGCCACAGTCCTGCCGAGATTCGAGCCTGCTGTGCAGTGCCCCGTAGTCGGTGTATCTTGCGGAACCTAGCTGCGGCTGAGCTCTGTCGCTTCCTGGCTTTGGCTTGTGCCCGTCGAGTAGCCGCAGCCGCGTCAACTCCGAGGTCGACGGCCGTGGCGGTCGCTGTAACAGGGATGTCGTACTGCCGCAACTTCTTGGCTAGCGATTTGCGGACCTTGGGGGTGGAGCCGATGAGGACCGTCTTGTCAGAGATGGGCAGCTCGAACTCCTTTAGACCGTCGCAGAGCGTCTTGGCGGCACGGGGGAGGTGCTTCTGTAGTGTGCGTAGGACTCCTTCGACTCGAAGGACAGTGTCGTCTACGAAGGTCCACATCTGGGCCAGCTCTGCCTGCGCTTGGGCTTGCCGTAGAATAGGAAGTAATATGAGTCGTGCCAAGGTCGTGCCATGCGGGGAGCCTGCGATGATGCCTTTGGAGGCGAAGATAGGCATACTCACCCATTGTCGACTGCGCAAGAATCTGGGCGCCAGGTATAGCTGTACTTCCAGAAGTAGAATGATGGGGGGAAAGCCGCAGTTGAGGCCGACCCTAATGAGGTTGGCGAGCTTGATCTTGTCGTAGAACTTCTGGATGTCTAATAGCAATGTGGCTGACTGTATGCCAAGTGCTGAGGCTGTCTCGTCTAACAAGGCCCTGTGTAGTGCGGCCTGGAGAGCTGAGGAGCCTTTGATGGCTGTAGTCCAAAAGTCGTCCAGGCCTTGGGTCCAGGATGTAGATGCAGTCGACCTGATGCGAGACCAGAGTCTGGCCATGTGAGGTAGCATGCCGAGAACCCTGTCGCCTCCAGACTTCTTGGCTGCTAGGGCTGCAATAGTGCCTGAGATTTGTAGTGGCCAAATGCCTGCTTGCTCTACCGCGTTGAGGATATCCGCATAGGCTTCGACTGCTGGTTCTGGTAGTCGGTGGAGGTCGCGAGGTCCAAGGGCATCAACTCCATGTGCTTTACTGGGTGGCATGCGGCCGTGAAAGCGGTGTACGATCTCGGCTGTGATGGGCTCGAGCGGTTGGCGAGCGGCTGCTGCCTTGGCCTTTGACAGCGCCTGTAGGATGTCGTCGGGGGTCTCGGTGGCCTGCCATACTTGTTGCCATTGTTGCTTCTTGCTGTCCATGATAACGGTGGGGTCGGCGATGGTCAGGTTGGTCGTGTAGGCCTCGATGTGACGCACGGGCGCTGGCTTGACATGGGCGTGTAGTACTCCAGGGCGGTGTTTCCATTGCTTGGCGAGCCAAGCACCGTAGGCCCTCTTGGACTTTAGCGAGGGCGGCAGCAAGCGCTCTGGAGGCCCAAGTAGCAGTAATAGTGACCAAGTCGTCGGTGTCCTCGTTGTCCAAGTGCGGGCCCCAGACGAGTGCAAACCAGCGGAAGATGGTGTCCTCGTCCTTCTCGAACTGGAGGTCGTGAAAGTGAGTGTTGGAGTGGTCCGCGCGCTGCTGGGTGATGGAGGCCTGCTGCTGCATGAGCGCAGTGTGCTTGGGCTTGTCGTGAAGCGCAGCGTAGCGCTTGGTGAGGGTGAACGTGATTGCCCACCATTCCGACTGAGGGTCGTGTACGTGAACTCGGCCTGGGGCGGCGGCCGTCTTCTTCCAGGACAATTGGTAGCCTTGGGCACGGCCTGTGAATGCTGCGGCTTCCTTGGGGTCGATCTGGTGGTGGCTGATCATGGTGTTCTCGAGCGCCGTGACCCATTTGGCGTACTTGAGGTTGAGGTCGTCGGCTTCGTGCACCCAGTGGGTGTACACGAAGTGCGCGTGGGGCTGCTTACAACGTGTGGGCACTGCTTGCTGCCATTGCTCCTCCCAGAGGTCCGAAGGGATAACGTAAGGGATAGGCTCCTGTGCTGCGGGCTCGTCTTGTGGCTGGAGTTGTGCTGCTGCTTGTTGGAGTTCAGGAGGTAGCTCACGTAGGCGTGCTGCTCGAGCTTCTGCTGGTTTACGTCTCTTGATGGCGGACTTGCTGTTAGGGTCGGGTGGGATCCTGGGTCTGTCCACTGTGGGGAAAGCCCTGGGGGTATGGATCGACTGATACCACCAGGGGTCTGCACTGCCTGCTCGAACTTCAAGGCCCACGTGGGTGGCCCAGGGGACGGTGGGGCACTGGCGAATGGAGATCGTGTGCTCAATGCCAGTCTTGACCAATGCGAAGTCGAGCGTGAGTCCCTGGCCCTTGTCGCACGTGGCAGATCCAGGCGCTCGCACGATGGTAGCATTCCATTTGGCGGGCCACTCTGTCGCCGCTAGCTGCTCAGGAATCATATTCCAATCGGCCAGGATGATCCACGGGTCAGTGAGCATAGTTACGAAGGCCCCCAGCGAGAGTAGCTCATCGTGCACTGCACCCTCGATCTGCCTGTGGGGTCCCAGATACGCTGCAATAACAACCAGGTTGCCAGAGCGTCTGTGCCACACCATGGGCGTGAAGCCTCGGAATGGGTCGGGCCTGCGCTGGGGGATGGCCAGGTCGCGTAGGTGGTTGAAGGTTGTGGCCTGGACATGGTACCTGGAGAGGATAATCTCGCCACCCGTGTTGCCTCCGTCGGATCTGCTGGTCGGCGTGGCTGTAGTCGATGATATCCTCCAACCATCCGCTGCTAGCTTGTCGTAGATGAGAGGGGCTTTACCGTGCGAGATGTGTGTTTCAACCAATGCCACCATCTGATATTGTTTGCCTGGTCCTGTCAGCCATTTCTCCGACTGTGGCCCCCACTGAGTAATATTGGAGAAGAACAGGGAGTGATCTGACGGCGTGGTACTCGTAGGGCCATCGTCTTGGTGGACGGGTCTGGGGTCGGGTCTCGGGCTGCTGGCCTTCCATGGGCCTTTCACAGAGGTCGAGTCGATAGCTTTCGCGATCTCATCGCCCCCTACCAAGGACTGCGTCTTGGGCGGGGCGGCATCAGGGTGTGCCGTTGGCAACGGCTCCCCTGGTTCCTGAACCAAATGCTTGGCGACAGCTTGGGCCGTCTCATCGCTCCCTACCGAGGACAGCGTCTCGGGCGGAGCGGCATCATGGTCGGCTCGCGCGGCACGCTGCGGCTGCCCTGGGCCCCATGTCACTGCGTCGACGGACTGTGCCGCCTCATCGCCCCCAACCGAGGACAGCGTCTCGGGCGGGGCGGTAGCGTACTGAGCTGTGGCTGCGAAATCGATGTGGGCGTCCAACTCGGCCAGCTCGTCGAACGGGTCGAGGACTGCGTCCATTGTGTTGATGGTCGGTGGGTTGTCGTAGTACTTGGTCTCTGACGGTAGACGTCCCGTCTCACCATTCCGTCCAGGGTCGGGTAGTAGTCGGCTAAAGAGGCTGCTGCGCTCCAACCGCGGCGGTCGCGGTGGGCTTGCGCATCTGGCTGAGCATCTTCTGTGCCTTGTCTTCGAGGTCGGGGTCCTTGTTGATCGCTGGTACAGGCTGTGCAGCGAAGCTGCCGTCAGAAGCAGCGCCAGCAGCAGGTGCGGGAGGCTCATCGCCTGGCGCCGCTGTCGATGAGGCCGCAGAGCCATCAGCGTCCGCTGCGGCTGCCGCTGGGGGTTCGCCTGCTGTCGCCGAGGCGGCGGGCGGTGATCCACCTCCCTCTCGGGCGTGGCCGTCCTCGTCGGACCGCTGTCGCTTGGCGGCGAAGCGCGTGCGCATGGTGCTGGCCTCTGTGCGGAGCTGGCTGATGCGGCTGGCGGTGTTTCCGAAGAGCTCGGTGACCTTGGCCTTGAGCTCCGTGGCGAAGCGCTGCTGAAGGGATTCCCATGCCTGGCGATCGCTGTCGTCGATGTCAAGGCCTTGGAGATCGAAAGCCGAACCCGCTTCGATGGAGATGTCACCGTCCTCGAGGAGGCTGGTGAGGTTGAACGTCGGGTTTTGCTGCGAGGTCGTGGGAGTAGCCGTGCCGCCCTTGCGAGCGACTTGGAGTGCATCGAGAGCGGCTTGAGCCTCGGCCTGGGCTTCTGCCAACTTGTAGGCGGCCTCCTCCGACGCCGCCTTGCGCTCGGTGTACCAGCTGAGCGCCTTTTGCTCGCTCTCGAGCAGCCTCTCCAGGTTGTTCTTGCAGCGGCGCTCCGTGGCCTGGGCGCGGCTGTAGATGTCGTTGAGGTCGGCTGGCTTCTGCGGCTGGGGCGGCGGGATCTGCGACTTGATACCGTCGATGGCTGCCTTGTCGATGTGGGGGGCGATCGCCTGGAGCTCCGCAAGGATGTCCTCTGCGGAGCGCACCTTGGGGGTGTCGTTCTTGTTGGCCCACCAGTCGTCCTCTTGGTTCTTGCCATTGCCATTGCTTCGGCGGCGGCGGGACTTGGGCCATGATGACCACGGTTCCCATCAAGTCTCGGGGCTGGGCTGCTGGGTACAGCTGGAGTCGGCCTGGGCTGCGGCCTTGGCGCGGGCCGCCCAGGCGCCTTGAACTGGAGGCGGGGAATCTGTCCACGGCGCCAAGGCTTTGCTGCACCAGTAGCACGTCTGGTTGGTCTTGTAGTTCCAGGCGTACGAGCAGGAGTAGCACTTGACATAGGCGCTGCGCTGCTGCGGAGGCGCCATGGACGAGCTGAGGAACAGAGGAAGCTCACCTGCGGGCTGCAGGAGGCACACGGAGAGTTGAACAAAGCTGTCGGGCTCAAGAGCCC
>CAUYUJ010009402.1:453271-489324 GCA_963575745.1 Prorocentrum cordatum | reverse complement strand
CCTCCTCCTCCTCCTCCTCCTCCTCCTCCTCCTCCTCCTCCTCCTCCTCCTACTACTCCTACTCCTACTCGTACTCGTACGCGTCCTCATCCCTCCTCCCTCCTCCCTCCTCCCTCCTCCCTCCTCCCGCATCCTCCTCCTCCTCCTCCTCCTCCTCCTCCTCCTCCTCCTCCTCCTCCTCCTCCTCCTCCTCTGGCCCGCGCGCGCGGGCGCCGTCCTTGAAGTAGCCCGCCAGTCGCTTGACCTTGAGGACCTCGGCGGGACGCGAGGACGAGCAGGAGGGAGGAGGATCGAGGGTCGAGGATCGCGGGTCGAGGATCGGTGCTGCCCTGCCACGTGCAGCCCCATGGGGGCCTTCGAGACCGCGGGGTTTCCTCTAGGGACCTTCGGGAACCGAAGGAGCAGGAGGTAGGGGGATGAGGCATGAGGACGAAGAGGGAAGAAGACCCACGCGACGACTCCTGCGGTGCAACGACGCTTGCGGTAATGCTCGCGGCGCCGCCCGCAGCGACGCCCACAGCGGCGCCTGCGGCGCCACCTGCAGAGACGGAGGATCCCTCAGATCTGGAGCGTCGCGAGGAATGAATACGACGGGCGGTGCTGGTCACATCGGGCCGCCTGGACCCCTCGCGTATCGATCTGCCTGGAAAGGTTGTACCCGAGGACGGGGTCGAGAGCTTTGGTCGTGATTGTCACGGGCGGTGCGTTGCTCACGGCGTCGGACCTCGGGGGTGGGGCACAGTGCCCCTCGGGAGCGCGTGCGCGGCCTTCAACGCGGCATCCGACGGGTCTGTTTCACGAAGCAGCCGTGGTGGAGTCTGCTACCCACGCTGCATGCGGCACGACCTCAACGCCAGGGGCTGCTAGTGCGAGGTCGGCACAGCAGACCCTCAGCAGTCTATGTTGGGCTCAACGCTCGCAGACAGAACGTGCCCGAAGGCCCGAATTCTGGCATGGCGCAGTGTGTTCCCTCGGCTGCACGCGGGAGTGACCCTGGGCAGGAGCGACCTCTGATGCGCGGCTCCAGGGGCCCGCGGGAGGCGGGCCCATCCAAGCGCGCGGGCCACTGCTGGGGGGCCCCCTCTGGGCCCGCACCAGAAGGTCCCTCCAGCGAATCGTCACACTTACGCGTGGCCGATTCCCGCAGCTCGCGCCAAGGTCAAGGAGCGCCCGGCTCACGCAGTGCTCCCCGCTGGCCATCGCTCGGACGTCGATTCCCTGTGTTTTTTTTGAATTTCGTGCGTGGTTCTTTCGCCAAATGATCAAGGATTCTCCTCGATGGTCCTCGCCGAAAGAAAAATGCACACGTCCGAGCGATGCCAAGCCCGCGCCCCCCCCCCCCCCCCCTGCGTGCCTGCGCGGGAAACTGCGTCACTGCGCGGCGGCTGCCGCGCATGGACAGCCACGGCGGCGGCAGTACAACATGCTGCCGTGGCGGCACACGAGATGACCGCACGGGATGGGGCACGGAGGCAATGGATCGCACGAGATCTGCCACGGGTAGACGATTCACGTCCGGCGTCGGTCAAATATAGAAGTGTGCTCACTGTGTTGCAAGCTTGGGCCAAAGCGGCTACGGACCAGCCTTCAACACTGCACTCAGGGTCGCAAGGCTGTGGCGAGAGACATGGGGAAACCATGGCGCACGACGGGCGCGACGACTCGCAGAACCGCTTCTTGGGTACGCAGGGCGCTCAACGAGAAGCCCAAGAGCCAAGGTGGAGAATAAGGGGGGGGGGGGGGGGGCAACCATCGACCCGAAAGAGAGAGGTCGAGGAGGAGGAGGAGGAGGAGGTGGAGGAGGAGAAGCTAGTGCGCAGCGGCTGCCTTCGACACGCCTGGGGTCTGCCCCTGCCTGCCGACGCGCCAGCCGGCCGCACGCCGCAGCGCCACCTCCGAGCGCACGCGCCGCCCCCGCCGTGGCGCCGCGCAGCGCCCCGCTCAGCCCAGCCTCTTCCGCTTCGAGCGTGCCAGCGCCTCGTGGACGCCCTGCGCCACCTGCGCCTGCGGGGGAAGACCCCAGACAGCTCCCTGCCAGGGGCGCGGTCCTGACCAGCATCTCGAGGCGAGTCCAGCCGAGGCCTCCTCCTCCTCCTCCTCCTCCTCCTCCTCCTCCTCCTCCTCCTCCTCCTCCTCCTCCTCCTCCTGGGAGGCCCAGGGCAGCGAGAGCGCGGCAGGGGCAGCGGTGTCGGCGATGTTTCTCCTCCTCGGAGAGCCGCTCCGCGCAGCGAGAGGTGCACGCGGTCCTGCTGGTAGGCCTCCGCGCCCAGCGCGGGCTCCACCAGCTCCAGGCCCTCCTCGGACGCGAGCCTCCGCAGCCCGGGGTGCACCACGTCGCGCAGGTTGGCGGCCAGGCGCCCCGGCACGGCTCCGGGCGGCAGCACCAGAAGGATGGGAGGCCACCGCTCGACGAGCGAGCCCGCCTCCTTTGACGAGCGTTAGGTCGGGCATGCCCTCCTTCAGGCGGATTCCGGATGAAAACAACAGGTGCAAGGGTTTAGCCAGAAATAGTCGACTGCTTGAATCTGCCTCCTGTAGGGGGACATGCCCGACTTAAGACTAGCGGCGAGGGCACCCACATCCGCACCCTCGCGGCCTAGATCCTGGGGCGCGGCGCGATCCCGTGGATGCGCGGCCGCACGGGTACGCTCCGTGCGAGGCATCCTCGAGCAATACAAAAAAACACCCTGTAGACACGGGGTCGCAGCCCGGGGGCCCGGCCCGCGAGGCCGAGGATACGGGCACGCGTCTCCCGCCCACGGCCCAGACATGCGATGCTCTTGTTTTGTTCCACCGGTCTTTCATTCTGGGTCGTTCTTTGACGGCCCTGGGGCCCGGTGAGGGCCCCCCGAGGCCGAAAACAGCGAAGACTCTTCCGCCCTTTTCTGCTGTGACCACGCCAGCATGTCGAGGGGGTCCTCCGCGCCGCGCGCCCCCGCGGCCGCGGGGCGGAGCAGCTCCAGGAGGGCGAGGATGCCCTCGGGCACCCGCTCGGGCTCGCCGGAACGGTGCCACGCGTCGTTGGTGCCCAGCATGACGACGTACGTGTGGGCTGCGCTCCCGACGGCGTCGGCGCACCGCTGCGAGGCGGCGTAGCACTTCTTCCCTGGCGTGGCCGCGGCGGTGGCGCCGCCGAGGCCGAAGCTGCGCACCCGGCACGCGCCGGGCCCCGCGCTCTGCTCCAAGAGCCGCTGCAGCTGGGCCGGGTACGCGTCTGCCCCCGCGGTGCCCCCCCGCTGCGAGGCGGGGAGCTGTGCACCACCACCGCCTGGGGGAGCGATCTCCTCGGGGGCCTCGGGGCAGGCGTTGGATCTACCGATACATCTGGCCCCCCACCCCCCCAGGGCACGAGCACGCCGGAGTACCGTGTGGGATCTGCTCTAGGACAAGAACATGCCGTAGACGGATCTACCCTTCCTACGACCCTGCACCGCGCCGACCGCAACGGCCAAGTTGTCCATGGACGTATCCACCCTGAAAAAAACATGAGCGTCACGGCACCGCATGTCTCCATTGACGCTTTTGGCGAGGACGTGAGAACGGCACGTGGCATCGGCCCCAGATGTTGGTCTTCTAGAAGCAGGTCGGCGTGGCCCTCCAACGAATACGTCCACATCCATCGTCTGCCGAGGTCCCCGAAGATCGATACCCCAGGCCCCAGGCGGTTGTTATGGAAAGATCCCCGCCTCAGACCCGCCCTCTCCGAGGTGCAGGGGACCATAGAACGATCAGGCAGACCCTCCGGAGGCCTCACGAGGACAGCCCAATCAGGCTGGCTCTCGGCAATCCCGAACCTCTAGCCTTAGGAGGAGGAGGAGGAGGAGGAGGAGGAGGAGGAGGAGGAGGAGGAGGAGGAGGAGGAGGGAGGAGGGGGTTGGCAATCCTGATTTGGTTTGGCACGTCCCACATGCGCGGGCCCCGGAACTCTCGACACCTTCCGGGGACAGGTTCTGCCCGTCACGGATCGTTCTGGATGGCCCCGGAGCCCCAGAACGGCCCGAAGCCCCAGGAGGCCGAACTCGAGAAAGAGCCTTCGGCTGAATTTCTGCCAGGACCGCTGGAGGTACGGCAGGTTCGTGTCGTGACGGCTGGCGCGCTGGTTTCTGACACCGCGTGAACCGCTTCACCTTGAGCGACGGCGGCTTCCGACATCGCAGCTCGTCCCACATCGGCCGATTCTGGGCTACAGCTGGGGCGTTGACCTAAGGAACGAGAAGCAAGGAACGAAGCATCCTTTTTCCATAAGTTGAACTTCGACTTCCCATCGAAAAATCGGAGGAATACCCAGGGCAGACTGCAGAACAACTAAGGAGCACGGAGCCCCTCGCAAACGAAAAGGGTGCCTTCTGCAGCGCCCCGGCTGCACCGGCGGCGCTCCACCTTGAGCAGCGCCCGCGCCCGGGGCTCCATGCCACGCGGCCCTGCCGGTCCGAGCCTGCTCTCTCCGAGGGGCCGCCTGATCACCTGCCGGCCTTGGGTCGGGCATGTCGTCCGACAGGCGGATCTGGGATGGAAAAGTTCGAAGATTCCCCCCCAAAAAAAAACCAAAGAGATAGCCAGAAAGAGTCGAAGAGTCGTCCCCAGACCACTTTTTGACTATTTTTGACTCTTCCTCCTGCAGAGAGGGACACGCCCGACGGAGTGCTGGCCCCCCCCCCATGCCCCCCTCGGAGCGGCGCGGGGGGGGCGTCCACCGCGGGCATGCCCTGCCGAGGCCGCCCCCCGCCGTGTTGGAGTCGCCCACGCGCGGGGCGGCGGGGACGGGCGCTGCACGCCACCACGGAGGGGCAGCGGGGAAGCGGGGGGAGCGGGCTCGTGGCGGGAGGCGTCGGCCTGGAGTCGGCGGCGCGTCGCCGAGGAATCGGCGAGGGGCTCTCGGCTGCGAGGCGGCAGGCTCCTGGGCGGGGGTGGGCCCTCGGGCCCCCTGGGCGATGCGCGAGCGACCGGGGGCCGAGGAATCCGCCACTGAACCCATCCCGCCCTGGCGCTGCTCCTGACGCTGCCTCCCAGTCAGACGGGCGACCCCTGGGGTGTGCTCGTGTGCGCGATCACGCCCACGCGGGTCAGTGGGGTTACTGATGCCAGTGGCGATCCAGGGCGCGTGTGTAGGCACCTGGGCCGCTCTCTCTGGGGCGATGTTATGCGTTGATCGATCCCCGCTGCAGCCGTAATCCACCTTGGAACAAAAAACGGGCCTTGAGCTAACACCAATAACCGCCGCAACCCCCCCTCCTCTGTGGGATCTCATATGTATATGTACATGTATGCGTGCGTGCTCCCCAGACAGTGCTTGCAGTTAGGGATTCTTGCAAACTGAACCTGCGGGCCGCTCTAGCCGCCATGTGGCCGCCGTCGCCGCCTCGTCGCCGCCCATCGCCGCCCGTCGCCTGGGCCTGCGGGCCGCTCTGGCCGCCATGTGTCCGCCGTCGCCGCCTCGTCGCCACTCGCCGCCTCGTCGCCGCGTGCATTGCTTTGAATTGCGTTGCGCTCTGCGCTGCATTACATTGATTTGCACTGCTCCGTATGCACCAAGAAGCTTACACCACATAGATTGCACCCGAGATATTGCATCACATAGGTTGCATAACATAGATTGCACCACGTAGGTTGCACCACATAGATTGCGCCACATCGATGGCAGCACATAGTTTATGACACATTGGCTGTACCACATCGATTGCACCACCTTGATTGCACCACATAGATTGCACGACATAGGTTACACCACATCGATTGGACCACATAGCTTACACTTCGAATTTTGAAGATATACACAAACTCAGGGGGTGTCGCTCAAGCACCTATTGCTGATCGAGCGATGAAGTTCCATTAACCCATGCCGAAAGCAAGGGCGCGCTCGGGCACTGCATTTTTATCCAGCTCTCCAGCGGTCCGCGGCATGCGTTCTTGTACTGAATGCTCACCGCGCGCGAGCCTTCCAGCAGGTCGAGCAGAGAACAAGAGTGTGACGCCGTCGTCGACGTCGTCGTCGCCGCCGCGTCGTCGCCGTCGCCGCCGCAATCGTCGCATGCGAACATGACCACTGGGGCCTTAGATGGAGCTAGATATGGGGCCACGAGGCGCGTGATTGGCGGAGGCAGGGATAGGAGGGAGGGAGGAGGAGGAGGGAGGAGGGAGAGAGGAGAGGGATAGGGGGGGGAGGGAGAGGAGAGGGAGGGAGGGGGGGGGGAGGAGAGGGGAGGGGAGGAGAGGAGAGGAGGGGGAGGGAGGAGGAGAGGGAGAGAGGGATAGGAGGGAGGGAGGAGGGGGAGGAGGACGCGGGGCCCCACTTCTTCGAGACGAGGACCCAACACCGCAGAATGGTTCGGCAACACAACGCCACGACGCCGTGCACAAGTCCTGCTCGGAGCCTTCGGCCCCATCGGCGCACCCCCGCAATCGAACCCACATCCCTCGTCGAAATTGAACGCAAGTTTTAGCCGCGACCTGGCGGCGCCCTCCGACCCCCAATTTCAATGTTCACGCCGACGCCGGCGACTTCGAGATGTTCTTCGGACCCCGCCGGCCGCGATGAGCCTGTCGATGAACATTCAAATTTGGGGGCGACGGGGGTGGGAAAAACTTGCGTTCAATTTCGACGAGGGTTGCAGGACATCGGACCGTGAGGGCCACGGGGCCTCCAAAGGGGGGCAGAGCACGCCCGAAGTGCCCCCCGCTCTCTCACGCCGCGCTGGCGCGAGGGGAGGCCAGGAGTAGGTCGGGCATGTTCTCCTACAGACGGGTTTCGAGAAGACATATAAATAGTTACCAAGACAAAAACAGGAAAACAAACATAATCGAAACATCGTCCACCTACTTTTTTGCACTATTTTTGGATACTCCTCCTGTGGAGGGACATGCCCGATTTCAGGCCAGGAGGCCTCCTCGACCTCCAGCACCCTCTGCGCCGCAGGTGCCGTCGCGGGCGGCGGCCGCCGCCGCCCGCGACGGCCTCTGCCGCCGCGCCGCGGCGCCGCCTGCCGTGCAGGCCGGCTCGGGAGGTGGCGGCCGAGGGCAGCGGCTCGGCAGGAGGCCAGCGGGTGCTGAGGGCGGCAGGGCCCTCGACCCCGGGGGGGGTCCTGGGGGACCAGCTCTTCGCTCGAGAGCCATCCTCCGACGGCCCCACGGCATGGCGAGGGCCCCGGGGGCCCGATGGGCAACCGAGCACACGTGGGCCCCGTCTGCTTCGCATGGCGAGGGTGGTGACGGAAGCCCTCCACCGCCCCTGCGCAGCGCCACAGGCGCCGGAGCGGCGACTCGAGTCGAATCTGCGTCGAGCTGGAGCCGAACCGAAGAGCTGAACAAGTCCGCTGGGTGGGCCCCGGGCAGGTCTCCCAGAACGGGCATCTGACAAAGGGTGGTTAGAGGAGAGCCTAACGTCGAACCGACATGTCAGACGGCGGTCGAAGTGATTTGCATCGGCGGACATCGGCCGCCGCGTCGGGAGAGGTCGGGTCGGCGGAGATCGGCGGGCCGGTGCGAGGAGATCAAGTATCGTGTTGGGAGGAAGGGGTTGGGAGGATGCAGGGAATGAGCAGTAGCATTCGGAGATCAGCCGCCTACGGGTAAGGATATCCTCATTTCTCCCAACCCCCTCCGCCCAACCCGATATGACGATCTGCTTCCTGACGGCAGGGCCTCCGCTGAGACCTCGGAGCCCAGATGACCGAAAGCCGAGGCCGGGGCCGGGTGGGCCTCGGGGGCCCTCGGAAAATGGAGCCGCACCGCAGCGGCGGCCCCCGGGGACGAAGCCCCCGTGGTGGTGGCGGAGGCCCCTCCCCCCGCCCCCACGCACGCCACCAGCGGCGGAGCCGCGGCGGCGCCGGCCCGTGCCCCCGCGCAGTGGGCGGCGGGGCGCTTCATCGGGGCGGCGGGGCGCCGCGCCGCGGGCGGAAGAGGCGCGGCGAGGTGCGGCCCAGGCCGGGCCGCAGGTGGGCGGCGAGAAGGAGGGGGGTCTGACGCGCGAGATGGCGAAGCGCAGAGATCCCGACCAAGACGGGGTGTCTCGTGCTCGCTTCGTGTCCGTGTTCCCTCGCTGCGTCTCCCCTTCCGCCCCTGCTGCAACACGGAAGCGCAGCGGAAACTGCCCACGAGGTCGCCAAAGCACCGCCCAGGTCGATGAGCGCTCGGAAGGCAGCGCGAGCCTCCAGAAGTGTACGTCCGTGCAGGCTTGCTCTCTGGTGCGGCCGAGTCCAACGGGGGGTCGCAGACCACGGCCCGAGGCACTTGCGCGGTCCAGGTGGGGGGCAAGGAACGTGCTGAAAGAAGAACGGGGGGCCATGAACTCAGGGGAGCTATCATGCCCTCGGCCACGACATCCACCACCGCTGGCCAGCACCCCCTTCTTGGACGCCCCGACCCTCCTGCGATTGGAGAAGAGCAGAGGAAAACATGAACCTGCAAGAGTCCGAGAGCCAGCGCGGGCCCGAACAAGTGTATGTCCGTGCAGCGCTTCCCTTCGGGGTCACACGGGCGTTACCAGGAGGGTTCCTGGCCCACGGCGTCACCAGAGTTCCAATGGAGGCCCCCGCGTCCTCCAGAGCATCCTCCCTCGCGAGGCCGAGAGGGCCCTAGGGGCTCCAGGATTGAGCGGAAAGCGGGGGACACCCTGGGCCAGGGACACCTTGAGCACCCCCCCCTCAGCAAAAGCTAGCGGTAGGTGGGGCATGTCCTCCTACAGGCGGATGTTGGAAGACAGATAGAAGATTGCCCAAAACAAGGCTTCGAGGGCAGCCAAAAAAGGATCGAAACCTCGCCCCCCCACACTGTTTTGCTTTGCTACCTTTGAAAGGTCCTCCTGCAGAGGGACGTGCCCCACTGGAAGCTGGCGCCGCCCGCGCGAAAGAGCGCGGGCGGGCGCTGCCCGGAGCCGCGCCGGGGGCGCCCACCGCACGGCCGCGCGCGCGGCGGGAGGCGCGCAGAGGCGGGGAACCCGCGCCGCCGGACGGGCGGCGCTGGCCAGCGCTCCCATAGAGGCCTCCTAGATGGGGTCGGAGTAGATGAGGTCGGAGGATCGCGCCGAATCGCCGATACATCGGCGATACATCGTCGATGCATCGGCGATGCATCGGCGATGCACCAGCGATACATCGTCGACGTTGGCGATGCATCGGCGACGTCGCCGTGACGCAAATCGGGCTGCACATCGAGCCGCATCGGCGATGTATAGGCGATGCGGCGCGATCCTCCGACCCCATCTACTCCGACCCCATCTAGGAGGCCTAGATCCCAGCGGAAACAAAACAACAACAACAACAACAACAACAACAACAACAACAACAACAACAACAACAACAACAACAACCACAACCACAACCACAACCACAACCACAACCACAACCACAACCACAACGACAACGACAACAGCAACAACAACAACAACAACACACCAACAACAACAACAACAACAACAACAACAACAACAACAACAACAACAACAACAACAACGACAACGACAACGACAACGACAACGACAACGACAACAACAACAGCAACAACAACAACAACAACAACAACAACAACAACAACAACGACAACAGCAACAACAGCAACAACAGCAACAACAACAAACAAGACAAAACAACAAAAATATCAAACAAAAAAGAAAATCCAGAGCCGGGGAGGCCGCGGGCCTGCTTCGGGGCGGTGCGGGGAGGGGGCGGGGGTGGGGAAGGGTGCTGAATCACCGCGAAGCACCGGGCCGCCTCGATCCCAGGACCCGCAGAAACACGTGCGCGCTGCACAGCGAGGGACAGAGGAAAGCACGAAGGGAGGGAGGAGGGGACAGAGGGAGAACAGAGGAGACAGAAGAGAAAGGAGAGGCAGAAGGAAGCCAAGAGGAAGCAGAGGCAGAAGCGGGGGTGTGGAATGAGGGGGATGGAGGGGGAGGAGGGACTGGGGGAGGAGGGACGCACGGGGTCGGAAGGGGAGGAGGAGTCACGAGGTACTCGGGGAGGGGAGGGGATGGAGGCACCTCCTCCGCAGAAACCTCCCGGGTACTTCCGGCAAAAGCGCACCTCAACAACAACAAGCGTCAGGGGCCCACCGACAGCTGCCAAAAAGACTGAGGGTCCCTGGAAGACTCCCCGAAAGACGCCGCATCCGTGCCGAGGTGTGCCAGTCCGAGTCGTGCTGTCTGTAGGGAGCCTTCAGCCGCTGAGGAACGAAGCGTTTTGTATCCGTCGAGGTTCTGCCTCAGCACGTGCGAAAGGAAATTCGGGGACCCCCACGAGGAGATCCAGGCATACGCGCCTTCCGGGGACAGTACGGCCACAAAGCCGCAGGATTCTAGCGAGCACCCCAAACAGCAAGTTAATGTACTGTGTGTGGCGCAGCGCGGGGCAAAACAAGGCAAGCAAAACGAAGCAAACATCAGCCATGGCACCGACGGTGCACGGCCCACTACAGCCGCAGTCCAAAAGTCGGAAGCCTGGAATGCCTTGGAAATCTGGGAGAGCTTGGAACGTGCCATTATCATGCCCTCTTGATGAGGAGAACAATTATCATGTTGGGAGGAAGGGCTGGAAGGATAAAGGGCAGGAGCAATAGCATCCGGATGCAATGAACGATGCCTTCGGCCGCCTACGGGTAGGGATATCCGAATTTCTCCCAACCCCATCCTGCCAACCCGATAATTGTCTTCCTGGCTTGCTCCTCTGCTGGCCCCCTTCCTTCGTCCGTCGCCCCGGGCAATCTTTGTTCGGGGGAGGGGAGGGCCGACCCCGCGGCCGAGCCGCAGCCGACCAGGCCACCCAGGCGGAACCCACGAGCTGCTCGCGCCGCGCCCCGCCGCGCCCCGTGGGTGGTGGCGGCTGCGATTGGGGCGCACAGAAACACGCAGTCAACCCGTGTGATAGGGATGCGCGGTAAGAATGCAAGGGCATTCCGCTGAGGAAGGAGGAAGATGGGAAGGAGGAGGGGGAGGAGGGGGAGGAAGGGGAGGAGGAGGAGGAGGAGGAGGAGGAGGACGAGGACGAGGAGGAGGAGGAGGAGGAAGATTAGGAGGAGGCCCTATACAGTCGGCCCGTATCGTAACGATGCGCGGTAAGGGTGCAAGGCCCTTGGAGGGTCACGTTAACG
The DNA here is from genome assembly GCA_963575745.1 of Prorocentrum cordatum. Taxonomy (NCBI): domain Eukaryota; class Dinophyceae; order Prorocentrales; family Prorocentraceae; genus Prorocentrum; species Prorocentrum cordatum. The sequence goes on along the minus strand of CAUYUJ010009402.1, from coordinate 478,245 downwards.
TTTTTTCGAGGGAGTTTGGCCAGCGAGGGTCGCCAACGATGGCTCAAGGGGGCAAGGATGCAAGGGTACCCTTGGGAAGGCTGCCCAGCCTTACTGCGCGTCCTCCTTGGAGGCGCGCGTCTGGCCCGAACATACAACAGACCCATCTTGTAGCACGCCGTTGCCCGAGCGGCGTGGCCAGAAAGCGCCCGCCACGACGCAGACACTGTCAGATTTCCCGGTGCGCGCGTCGCCCCGGGGGGGCGGGAGAGCGACGCACAGCGGGGGGAGAAGGGGGAGGGGGAGGAGGAGGAGGAGGAGGAGGAGGAGGAGGAGGAGGAGGAGGAGGAGGAGGAGGACGAGAGGAAGAGGAGAGGAAGATCAGGAGGAAAATGGGAAGGAGGGAGGAGGAGGAGGAGGAGGAGGAGGAGGAGGAGGGGGAGGGGACTGAGGGGACTGATGACGCAGGCCCGTCCAGGGGCCTCTGGCACCTAGCCGAGACGTGGCCAAAGCCACCAGGGGCTGAGCTCCGATGAGCCCAGCCGCAAAACGAACCGCATCCGACGAGGCGACGAGGGAGCACAGGGAGACCCGCGCCCGAAAAAAAACAAAACGGCCCCACGGGCCCGAGGCGGATCCAGCCGCAGCGACGAGGGGGGCCCACACCAGAGCCAAGGCGAATCCGACGAGGTCACGAGAGTGAGCCCCGACCGCCGCCGAGCCGCGCACCCCCTCAGGCCTTATGCGCTTCCTGGAGGCGGCACTCCAGGTACGTGCTGACGACCACCTATGCCTCGAGGTAGTTGCAGAAGACCTGGAAGAATGCCTCGAGGTCACTCTTGATGCCGAGGCGCTCGCAAAGCATCTGGAAGCGAGCCCTGAACTCGCTCCCGTCGCGATCGGTGCCCTCGAGGTACATGTCGGCCAGCGCCTGGAACTCCTCATCCGTGGCGGGGCTGATCTCATCCTCCTCCTCCTGCTTGTCCTCCTGCTGCTTGTCGTCTGGCTGCTCGTCGGTCAGCTGCTGGGCCTGCACGTCGAAGCCTAGCAACTCTTCTATACCAGAGACCCCCAAGTCTGATCAGGCCACGGAGCATCTCTCGCTCTTCTCGGCCCACTCCTCGTCGTCGCCGTCGGCGATGCCGAACACCTCTGGCATCACGAGCTGCGGGAGGCTCGGGATCGGCGGCAGGCCCATGCCCCTATCGCTATCGATCAGCTCGGCACCACCTTCCCCAGGATTCGGCCTGAGGTCCTTCTGCCCAACGTCCGTGACGGACTGCACAGCATGTGATTGACGACCGCTTACTCCACCTTCTCCGCCATCTGCGTGCACAACTGCGTCGCCATAGTCGTCTTCTGACTGCCAGTCTTCGCCTAGTCTAGCTGCCACGCGACGCCATGCCGCGAACGTCCTGTCCAGGCTCTGGTAGTCCTCGGTGTCGGCCTGCACGTTCAGGCTGATGGGGTGTGGTGCTTGCTCCAGCGGTCCGTCTTCTTGGGCGGCTGCTTCTCCTCCTCCTTCTCCTCCAGCAGGGGGTTCTCCTTCTCCGTCATCTCCTTCGGGTGGCACTCCGCCGAGGGGAGCACGAGATCGATCCCCCATTCCGACCATGCGTATGCCGCTGTTTCCTGTTGCAACCTGTCGAACTCCTCGTCGATGCACACTAGCCCGCGAGAGCGAAGCGCCGCGTCCAGGTCCCCCAGGGTCATGTAGGACGTGTCCGACTGGACCTTCACCTTCTGAAGCTTCTGAAGCCTCTGCAGCTGCAGCGTGGTCTCGGGCGCTTTGTGGTTGCAGTCCTTGTACATGCAACTCTCCCTGAAGCCGAAGTTCTTCGCTCCACAGTTTGGGCACTGCCATATCTTGATGTGCACCGCCTCCCCCGGGTTATCCTTCTTCTCCTCCTGGCGCTTGCCAGCCAGCTTGTCGGCCATGAAGCGTTCCCTGGCCAGGAACACCTGCAGCATCTTCGCCTCGTAAGCCTTCACGTCCTCTGGCTGAAAGGCCCTTTTGCCAGGGCACCCGACGGGCCCTCGGTGCAGGAGGCCTGGCCTTCGCTGGCGCCAGCTGCCTGGTTTTCGCTCGCGAGGCCGTCGTCTCCTCGCGACGCGTCTGCTGGGCACGATTGCGACACGCCGCGCTCTCCATCGCACTCGAAGACCACGACGATGTCTGACTGGCCTCCCGCCTCCACGTACTGCTGCTCGAGACGGCCGAGGATCTGGCCAATGCCGCCCTCAACGAAAAGCGAGCTCGCCACGTGGAGCCTCATGCCTCGACGGCCGCCATGGCCCCGCGCGGCAGGCGCCCCTCCGAAGTGCGCCGCGCGACCCCAGCCCCAAGCTGGGCGAAAGGGCTAGGAGGAGGGGGAGGAGGAGGAGGAGGAGAAGGAAGAGGAGGAGGAGGAAGAAGAGGAGGACGAGGAGCAGGCGCTGCGGGCGGCCAGAACGGCGCTGGCGGCCGTCGTCGACAGGGCGGCGGCGGCGCTGCGCGCGCGCGCGCCGGGGCGCGCACGAGCGGCCGCTCGCCGAGGGCGAGCTCGAACTCGCTGGTGCCCAGCTGCGGGGGCGGCGCGTCGTTGACCTCTCGGCTGCCCCGCGGTCGGCGACGGCGGCGGCGGCGGCGGCGGCGGCGGCGGCGGCGGCGGCGGCGGCGGCGGCGACGACGACGACGACGACGACGACGACGACGACGACGACGACGACGACGACGACGGTGGCGGCGGCAGCGGCGTCGACGACGACGGTCGAGGTGCCTAGGAAGTACTCCCGACCGAGAATGTGCCTTCGGGGGTGGCGCAGTCGTCAGCACAGCAGCGGCGGCCGCCGTCGACTTCAGCGACCACTACAGCAAACGAGCACGACGACGACGACGACGACGACGACGACGACGACGACGACGACGACGACGACGACGACGACGACGACGACGACGACGGTCCTCGTCGTCGACGACGGCGGAGTACGACGGCAAGGCCACCGCCCCCGCGGTCCGAGGAGGCAGGCCCCCCGCCGGGGTCGGACGGAGGACCCCCCCCCAGGATGGGCCTCCAGGTAGCCTTAGGTCGGGCACGTCCTCCTACCGGCGGATTTGGGGCGAAAATTAAAAAGTAGTCAAAACATATTGGAAAATAGGAAAAATAAAATTGAAAATCGTCCCCTAACTATTCTTTGACGATTTGGGGCTATTCCTCCTGTAGACGGACAGGCCCGACTTAAAAGTAGCCCACGGTTCGAGCCTCGATCCTCCAGGTTCGCGGATTGGTTTTGTGGGTGGACGTCTCTGGCTTTTTCTGGGCCTCCGAGAGCTTGCGAGAAGGGTTCGGGGACCTCTGGGGACACAAGGAAGGTTCGTGTCGTGACGACCCAGGCGTTGGTTCCTGACACCGCGGGGATCGTTCAACCTTGAACAATTGACCTTTTCTGAAACGTCAGATCGCGCAACATCGACCGATTCTGGGTCGCCGGCGGCGTTCAACGTTGAACGCGGGCCGCGCGGTCACCGCCGGTCGACACGATGCGAACCTTCCGTGGGTGACCTCTTCAGGGGCCTCCTGGAGGCCTCAGATCCTCTCGTCACGCCGAAGAATCGAGAGACGGCCGGTCTTCCTCGATGTCGGCCTTGTTGGGGGGTCCGGTTCCGCCAAAAACGATGCCCCCCAAAAAGGAAGTCGAGAGCTCCCGGGGCCCGCGGGCTCAAAAATCACGGCGTCGGTAGTATTGAAGTATTGGGGTGCCCCAGGGGCTGCGAGCGAAGCCCTCTCAATCCAAGCGGCGAACGGATAGACTGTAGAATTGATACCCCCCGTCCAGAGAAGGCGACCCGTCTCGGGGGCACTAAGCCCCCTGCGTCAGGCATGGGCCCAAATGGCTATTACGCCCAATGGGGTAGCCCGAGGTGGCCGACTCCTGAAACGGCCTGCTGGCGTTGACCTCTCTTGGGGGGTGCGTCTCTACTTGCGCCGACTTCCAGCTGCGAGGTCGCCTGTACACATCGATCGGAGGAAGTGGGCAGAAACATGAAATAGGATGGCGTTGAAGTAGATTGGATCTTCGCCAGCGCCCTGAAGACGAAGGAAGAGGAAAAACCACGCCTAAAATAGATCGAAGTCTGGGAACCAAGACAATCCGACAAAGACAGTCCGACACCGTACCTTGGCCTCCAGGACGGTGGACTCGCCCAGAACGACCCGACGAACCAGCAAGAATCTCCCGAGACGCGCCCAAGACGGTCCTAGAGAGCTCCGCGACGGCCCATGGGGGCCTAACGACAACCCACGCAACGACGGACTCACGACGGCACAAGAGGCCCCAGACACGCCAAAACACATTCAAAGAAGGCTTCAAGAGACCGCCCAAGAGCGGCCCAAAAAGCCCAAGTCATCGATACTCCCAAATTTACTTACCTTTTCGAGAACAGACAACAGACTTCTAATATCGCCCCAAGAGGGCTCGATTGCCCCGAAAGACAGCTCCACGATGGCACTGAAGGCCTCAAAATGGTCCAGGAGGCCCCCAAGACAAGCCAAGACGGCCACAAGAAGATCCTAAGAGTGGCCCAAAGAGGGAACACGAACTGACATTTCGAGCCCTCCGCCTCAAGATGACCCTCGAGACCGTCAGCAAGGCCCCAAGAAGCCCCAAAGAGGCCCCGAGATGCCCCCAAGAGGTACTTGAAACACCCCCAGAATACCCCCAGAGGCCGAAAAGAGACCTGCAAGAGCCCTCCAAATACATCTACGACCCATGCACGGTGGCCGGATGGGCCGAAAGCCATTCGATCCGCAGCCCCCTGTCGATTCATCGCAGGGGTGCCTGGCGAGCTAGTCCTTTCGGTTTGGTTCTTTTTCCAAAAGAACTCCCCCTGGGGCTTCGGCCCGTCCCGCCAGCCACCCGGAAGGCCCGCAATTCCCCCAATGTTTCGCTCAAGATGGTCCAAGATGGTCTCCAAGATGGCCACGTTGGCCCAAGATGGCCTCCAAGATGGTCCAAGATGGCCTCCAAGTCCGCCCAAGATGGTCCAAGACGGCCTCCCATACGGCCCAAGAGAGTCCAAGACGGCCGAAGACGGCCCAAGAGGCCCCCCACAGGCCTCCAAGACGGCCCAAGAGGCCTCCAAGAGGTCCTCCAGGAGGCCCGAAGAGGCCAAAAGCATTGGTTTGCCTTTGGTTCTTGAAGGATTTTCGCATTCGCTTCTTCTCGGCTGTCCGACGACCCAAAACGGCCCAATAGGCCCCCAAGATCGCCCCCACAGCGCCCAAGAGGCCTCCAAGATGGCCTCGGGACTGCCCAAGAGGCCCCCTAGACGGCCCCAAGAGGGCACAAAGACGACCCAAGAGGCCTCCAAGACGCCCAATATGGCCTCTAAGACCGCCCTGGAGCACCCCAAGAGGGCCCGTTGTCGGCCCAGAAAGGCCCCCCAAACGGCGTCCGACGGCGTCAGACGGGCCAGGAGCCCACCAAGATGGCCGAAGTTGGCTCGAAGCTGGCCCAAGACGGCCCAAGAGGCCTCCAAGAGGGCCTCCAGGAAGGCCAGAAAAGGCAAAAACACTCAATATCCGTAGGTATTCGAAGGACTTTGACATTTGCTTCGTTTCGGCCCTCCGACGGCCCGATTCGGCCCAAGAGCCCCCAAAGACCGCCCAAGGATCGCACAAGAGGCCTCCAAGATGGCCCCAGAACGGCCCAAGAGGCCCCCTAAGACGGCCCCAAGAGGCCCCCAGAACGGCCCAGGAGGCCTCCAAGACGCCCAAGATGGCCTCTAAGACGGCCCTAGAGCACCCCAAGAGGGCCCATAGTCGGCCCAGAAAGGCCCCCCAAACGGCGTCCGACGGCGTCGGACGGGCCAGGGGCCCACCAAGACGGCCGAGGATGGCACTAAGATGGCCCAAGACGGCCCAAGAGGCTTCCAAGAGGGCCTCCAGGAAGGCCCGAAAAGGCCAAAATCATTGATTTCCCATGAGTTGTTGAAGGATTGTGGCATTTGCTTTGTGTTCGACCTTCCCACGGCCCGAGACGGCCCAAGTGCCCCCAAAGATCGCCCAAGATGCCCAAGACGGCCCCAAGAGGCCCCCAAGACGGCCGAAGAGGCCTCCAAGACGCTCAAGATGGCCTCCAAGACGGCCCAAGAGCCCTCCAAGACGTCCTCCAAGAAGGCCCGAAAGGGTCAAAATGGCCTCCGGGCGGCCAAGATGACCTTCAAGATGCCCACCTGTTCCCCGAAGGCTTCCCAAACCGATTCGGGGAACACATGGTCCGATAGCTTGGCAGGTCTGGCCTCAACGTTCGGCCGCATAGGCGCTTCCACAAAGGCAGGGGGCGGGGGTGATTCGCCGTAGGCTTCTTCGACACATACTTTCAAAACGACCGATGAACGTTTGAATACCGCCGGCTTCCGCGGCATCTCTGCCCGCCTCCGACGGGGGTGAGGAGGTCGATTCCTCGGCTCTTCGGGAGCGGAACACTTCCGGGAGCATCCCGCGCGGAGGTGGAGGAGGAGGCGGAGGAGGCAGAGCAGGAGACAAGAGATGGACGTGGAGGCGCGGAGGGTACAGCGAGACCTGGGCCAGAAGAACATCCCCCAAAAACATGAGACCCTCCACCGGCCAAAACAAACAGATCATCTAAGGTGACCGTCCCCAGGATGCACAAGAACATCCAACGAACATGAGAAACACTAGGGCACCATCCCCGAACCGACCTCGATCTTAGACATGGGTCCGACTGTACGTTACGACAGTGCAGGACGGCGTCAAGCCGACGTTCGCAGAGAGCGAGAGGTGGAGAGTGGAGGCGTCTGCCCTGACCCTCCGCCGGGTAAGATCTAGATACTCCCCGGCCACGCCGGCGCCGTGGGTGATGGGGAGGAGGCAGGAGGTGGTGGTGGAAGACGTAGGGAGGCAGAAGTGGAGGAGCAGGGAGGCGGAGGAGGCGAGCGACAGGTGGACAGAGGTGGAGGCGGAGGGAAAAGGGCCGCACGCGGAGGACGGCACGGAGCAGGGAGCAGGGCACGAGTGGGGAAGAGGTGGGTGCCCCGACTGCGGGCAGGGCGGCGCGCGGCGGCGCGGCGGGAGGCGGAGGGGGTGGAGGGAGGTGGTGGTGGAGGCCGCAGGCTGGCTGAGGCGGGGCACGAGCTGCCGAGACAACATGCGGCGCCCGCTCAAGCACGGGCCTGAGCAGGCACGCCGTGCCGAAGCTCGAGACAAGCACGAGCCGTTGCATGGCCCGTGCACGCATGGAGGTCCGGGGCGACGACGACGAAGACGGCGGCGGAGGCGAAGGCGATTGCGACGGCGACGGCGACTGCACCGACGAGGGCGGCGGCGGAGACGACGCACCAAATCTCCAGACTTCTCTTGGAGAGCGTTCTGGCCAGGATCTCGACTCGGATCCGGCCGTGTCGGCGAGGCGCCCCCCCCCCCGGGAGTCCCAAACAAGAGCGAGACACGCCGAATTTCCAACGCGCCTCGAGAAGGAGGACGGCGACAACGATGGCGACGACGACGCCGACGCCGACGCCGACGCCGACGCCGACGACGACGACGGCGACGACGACGACGACGACAACGACGACGACGACGACCACGGCGACGGCCACGACAACAACCACGACCACGACCACGACCACGACCACGACCACGACCACGACCACGACCACGGACCGCGGCGGTGGCGGCTGTAGTGGCGACGGCGGCGGCGGCGGCGACGGTCACCACGGCGGCGGCGGCGGCGGGGACGGCGACGGTGACGCCGAGGACGGCGACTACGGCGCAGAGTGCAGCGAGCGGCCAGCGGCGACGCGGCATGGCAGCGCGGCCGCCGCCCGCGCCAGCACCTGGAGCAGCTCGTCGCCGCGCTTGAGGCCAACCGACTCGCCCCAGGAACCGGGCTCGGCCTGCACAGCGTGGGGGATGGTGAGCTCTTGATCCTCCTCCTCCTCAGCCTCCTCCTCCTCCTCCTCCTCCTCCTCCTCCTCCTCATCCTCCCCCTCCTCCTCCTCTTCCTGCTCCTCCTCGTCCTCCTCCTCCTCCTCCTCCTCCTCCTCCTTCTCCTCAGCCTCCTCCTCCTTCTCCTCCTCCTCCTTCTTCTGCACTTCCTCATACACCTCCGCCCACCCTCCCTCCTCCTCATCCCCACTGCCCTCATCATCACAGATGCAGGCTGGGCCCCCGACCCCGACTGGTAGCAAGGCTTACGTCGCGCTTGGGCCCGGCACGCAGGTGCTCTCACCGCACTTGCACTGCGCGCGCGACGGTCGGGCGGTGACGCGGGTGGCCTTGGCCCGCCACGCTGAACGCCGCGGCCACCGCCCATCATTTGTCACCGCCAACAGGGGCTCCTCTGACTCCCCGTCGCTGGTTACTCCCGTGGGACCACCACAATGCAAGCCGGGCCTCCGCTTCCGACCGGTGAGCACCCCGTCGATGGGCGCGGGCGATGCGCGGGCGCGCGACCAGCCAGCGGGGGCGGGCGCACGGACCTGCCTCCCGCGGCCGTCGCTGCTGCAAACGGCGCCCAAGAGGGTCGCGATGGCGGCCCGCGCAGGGCCGGCGCGCCCACGCCCCCCCACTGCTGACGAGGGGGGGAGCGCATGGGCGGAGAGACGGACCGACGCCGCGACGTGAGACGCGCGCTGACGCGGGCAAGAGCTATCCCGCGATGGGAGCGGCACGAGATTCCGAAATGTGCGCCTGACGCGCAAGGCCCAGACCAGCCCACCTACCGCGACGAACGATGGACAGCCTCCACCGTTGCACCACTCTCAAGGTCATGTTCATGCAAGTAAGTAAATATGGACTGCGCGCAAACTCGCAAGCGCTACGGCAGGCGGCGGCAGCGTCACACGGCACATTTCCACTCGCGGGCACGCAGGATGACCGACACCGGGGCGCTGGACAGCTGCAGGTCGCCGGTGTGGCCCCGAAGGTCGCCTCGTGAGTGCGATACCAGGTCGCGTTCTGAACGCCGAACGCACGCAGCATAGCGCGCAGCTCCCCCAGGGCCAGCGCGGCAGCGATGCCGTGGATAACCTTCGCGCCTGGACGCTGGATCCAGAAGAACGTGCCGAGGACGTGTGCGGGGCAGGTGTCCCGGCGCTCGGCGCGCCATCGTCGTCGCGCGAGGACGCCGCCGCCTGGGTGATTTCTGTGCCTCCGAAGGTGGTGCAGCGCTGTCTCCTCGTCGGCGCAGCAGCGGCCGCGCTGTCGCTGAAGACTATAACAGATCATGGCCCTTGAGGGGAGGTCCCCAAGAACATGATCCGAGGGCAACGGCCAAACACTCGAGGCCAGCATTCTGCGAGTCGGCGCGCGGTGAGAAGTGGCTGCGCGCGACGGACTCCGCGGCGCATTTGATCGCCCAGCGCGACGACGCGCGGCGCTTCCGCCTCATGGTGTCGCCGCGTGGCTCCACGTCGCAGGAATTCCGTTGACCATCGACTAGCGCGACCGCCGCGAAGCGCGGCGAAGACCCGCGCGCGTCGGCCCACATGAAGACCATCGCCTGCGCGCTCGCCTCGAAATTCCTGAATTCGATGTCTCTGCTCGGCACGTCGCGCCACCAGGATGGCGAATCGACCACGTGGTCGCTGACTCTGCTGCCGTGCTGGTGTTGATGCTGCTGGCGCTGCCTGGGCTGCCCGTGGTGCCGGGCGTCGTTGCTGCAGTGTGTGCTGTCCCAGACCTCCAACGCCTCGGCTTGTCCTGTTGCTGACCCCTGGAGCTATCGGTATTGACTACGAGAACGGCTCTCCCGTTGATGAAGCGATCGAGAAGCTGAGTAGTAGTAGTAGTAGTAGTAGTAGTAGTAGTAGTAGGTAGTAGTAGTAGGTAGTAGTAGTAGTAGTAGTAGTAGTAGTAGTAGTAGTAGTAGTAGTAGTAGTAGTAGTAGTAGTAGTAGTAGTAGTTGTTGTATTAGTAGCGGTAGAAAGAGTAGTAGTAGTAGTAGTCGTAGTAGTAGTAGTAGTAGTAGTAGTAGTAGTAGTAGTAGTAGTAGTAGCAGTAATAGTAGTAGTAGTCGTAGTAGTGGTCGTAGCAGTAGTAGTAGTAGTAATAGCAGCAGCAGCAGCAGTGGCTTAGTAGTCTAGTGCTAAGTTTTGAAGTGTTGTAGTACTAGTAGGGAGGAGTAGTAGTAGTAGTAGTAGTAGTAGTACTAGTAGTAGTAGTAAGTATTAGTATGCCATAATAGTAGTAGTAGTAGTAGTAGTAGTAGTAGTAGTAGTAGTAGTACTAGTAGTAGTAGTAGTAGTAGTAGTAGTAGTAGCAGTAGTAGTAGTAGTAGTTGTAGTAGTAGTAATAGTAGTCGCAACAATAATGGTAGTAGTAGTAGTAGCAGCAGCACGGGTAATAGAAGCAGGAATAAGATTACTACTACTACGACTAGGATTACTACTTCTAACAGTAGTAGTAGTAGTAGTAGTAGCAGTAGTAATAGTAGCAGTAGTAGTAGTAGTAGTAGTAGGAGTAGTAGTAGTAGTGGTGGTGGTGTAGGTGAGTAGCAAGCAGCACGGGAATAGAAGCAGGCATAAGATTACTACTACTAGCGACTAGGATACGACTTCTAAACCCAGTAGTAGTAAGTAGTCGTCGTAGCAGTAGCCATAGTAGTAGAGGTAGTATTAGTTTAGTTGTAGTAGTAGTAGGAGTAGTAGTATGTGGTGGTGGTGGTGGTTGGTGGTGGTGGTGGTGGTCATAATAGTCGTAGGTACAAGTAGTAGTAGTAGTAGCAGTAAGTAGTAGTTAGTAGTAGTAGTAATAGTTAGTAGTAGTAGCGATAGTCGTAGAAGTAGTAGTAGTAGTAGTAGTAGTAGTAGTAGTGAGTAGTGTAGTAGTAGTAGTAGTAGTAGTAGAGTAGTAGTAATAGTAGTAGTTAGTAGTAATATACAGTAGTAGTAGTTAGTAGAGCAGTTAGTAGTAGTGTAGTGTAGTAGTAGTAGTCCGTAGCAGTAGATCGTCGTAGTAGTAGCAGTAGTAGTAGTAGTAGTAGTCGTAGTAGTAGAGTCAATAAGTAGTGTAGTCGTAGTAGTAGTAGTAGTAGTAGTAGTAGTGGTAGTAGTAGTAGTAGTAGTAGTAGTAGTAGTAGTAGTAGTAGTAGTAGTAGTAGTAGTAGTAGTAGTAGTAGTGGTTGTAGCGGTAGTGGTAGTAATAGTGGTAGAAGTAGAGATGAAGATACCAGTAGTAGAAGTAGTAGCTGTGGCCGTACCACTAGTAGTAAAAGTTGTTGTCGCCGTCGCCGCAGTGTAAGTAGTAGTAGTAGAAGTAGTAGTAGTAGCAGCAGTAGTAGTCGTAGTTTTAGTAGTAGTAGTGGTAGTAGTAGTAGTAGTAGTAGTAGTAGTAGTAATAGTAGTAGTAGTAGTAGTACGAGGAGGAGGAGTGATAGTCGTAGGTGTAGTCGTAGTAATAGTACTAGTAGTAGCAGTAGTAGTAGTAGTAGTGGTAGTAGTAGTAGTAGAAGTAGTGGTATTAGTCGTAAAAGATGTAGTCGTAGTAGTAGTAGTAGTAGTAGTAATAGTAGTAGTAGTAGTAGTAGTAGTAGTAGTAATAGTAGAAGTAGTAGTAGTACGGGTACGAGTACGAGTACAAGTAAGAGTAGTAGCTGTAGTAGTAGAAGTAGGAATAAAAGTAGTAGTAGCAGTAGTAGTAGTACTACTACAAGTGGTAATAACACTACGAGTAGCAGTATCAGTCGTAGTTGCAGTAGTAGTAGTAGTAGTAGAAGTAGTAGTAGTAGCAGTAGGAGTAGTAGTAGTAGTAGCAGTAGTAGCGGCAGTGGTAGTAGTAGTGATCGGTGGTCGTGGTGGGGATGGTGGTAATCGTACCAGTAGTAGCGGTTCGACTTTTAATACTTGATGTATCTGTGTGAACACTAATAGAAACACTTACCGTTGAGAACCGTGAAAGTTTTAGTAACAAAATTAATCAGTCGTCGTAGTAGTCGTACCAATGCAAGTTGTAGCATCGTTGTAACCATACAAGTTGTAGTCGTAGTATCAGCGATGGTGATAGGAGAAGCGGTAGTAGCAGGACTAGTAGCTGTAGAATCACTAGTACTTGTAGCACTGAGGTTCGTATTAGTTGCACAAGCGCATGCGGCAATAATGCGGACTGGTCGCCCACGGGTCAACCACCACAACCATCAGATCACCACCACCACCATCAGCAACAGCAGCGTCCTCCTGTTCCTCCTCCTCCTCCTCCTCCTCGTCCTCCTCCTCCTCCGGGTCATCCTCATCACCGTCCCCATATCACCTCCACAAGCATCATCGCCAGCATTATCAGTGTCATCATCGTCGAAACTACCGCCACCAACGTCATCAACATAACCACCATCCACAGACAGCAACACAATCACATTTTACCATCGTTGCCATCACCATACCCATAATAATCGCCAAAGCCCTCACCACCGTCATCATCCGAATCTTCCTCATCACACCAGCACCATCAGCATAACCATGATCGCCGTTGCCATCAACCCCATCCCCAACATCGTCATCGGCACCATCACTATCATCAACAATCCCATCATCATCACCATCCTCAGCATCAGTAGCACTATGTCGGGCATGTCCTCCTACAGGCGAGTCTGAAGGGAAATTTTAAAAACAATAAAAGCATATGCTGTCGTTGACTATGACAGCACTTTACAAACTGGGCACATTCGAAAAACACGTCGGGAAAAGCCACGATCCCTGCTGGAGGATTGGCTTATTTTCGCGATTTCCCCCTTGCGTGTTTCGGCGCGCGTAAAATGCATAGCGCCCTGCGCGCCAGACGAAAAGAGCGCCTTTTCTAAACTATGGCCACATCTGTGTCGCTACAAGAGAAATTCAGCACACGTTCAACGGCTTCGCGTTCGCGCGAGAACGAGCAGACCCTGCTGCGAACTCAGCCGGCTCCACGCGGTTCGCTGCCAGTGGGCTCACCTCGAGAACAAGCGACAGACGCAGCATGCGCCCTCAGGGTACGCGAAGGGGGCCACCAGAAAACAGCCAGTCCAAACGCGCAGACGATCCAGAGGCAACCGCTGATCGCAACGCACCCAGGTGGCAAACGAGAAGCGCCGCAAAATAAAAATAAGGGTCCGCGGGGGCTGGCGGAAAGCCGCAATCTCGTCCTTTTACTGATCGGTCGATCGAACAATCCTCCAATCGACCAATCGACTGGCCCCCCTCCCCCACACCTCCCCCCCCGTCCCAACTTACAAACGCTTGTCAATAAGGACGAGGGCGGGTGCGCGGGAAAACTGGATCCAAAAATGGACGCAAAAGTCTTGGCCGTTTTCCGCCTGGAAGCTTCGCAGAGCGCTCAGGACGCACCATGCGTTTGATGCGCGCGCGCGTTAAGAGCAAGTCCCCCAGCGGGATCCGGCACGCACAATGAGGCCGCGACGCCGCTGTGGCGCGGAACGACATGCGCTCGGCAACAAAGCGGCACGCTGTTCAGCCCACGAGGGCACCGCATCAGCAGTGCGCGTCGCGCGTTTGGCAACCCTGACGCAGGGCTTCTGAACAGCCAGCGAGCCCACAACATCACATGCCGCAGCGGCGCGATTCGGGCGAGGGGGGTAGGACGGGGCGGCATGACTTCGAGAGCCTCGCGTTCTCGAAGACAGGCCACGCCACCTCAAGGCAGTTCCAGAAAACACGCGGCGGCGTCTCCTGGAAGACTTGGAACCGTCGAAGATGGTAACGCGCTCTGTCCTGGGGTGTTCTGATGTTTCGCAACTGGTCGGCGAGCGTCTCCTGCGGCTTGAGAGGTCACCGCGGGGGCATATCTGGAACATTGTGAAATTTCGCAAATGGCGGGGGGTATCTTTGGAGTGCTCTGAAAATGCGCAAATTGCAATGGCGCGTCTTTGGCGTATTTCAAATATTCCCAAGTGGCACTGGAATATCATTGGAGCATGTTAGAATTTTGCAGATGGCACTGGAACTTCTGTGGGCCCGTTTGAAATTTCGCAGACGGCAGTGGAACATCTTTGGGGAAGTTTGAAATTTCGCAAATGGCGTTGGAGTATAGTTAGAATATGTTTGGGTAAGTTTTGAATAGGAAGGGAGTATGGTTGAGAATCTGAAATCTGCGGGGGTATGTTTGGAGCACGTTTGACCATTGGAAATATGCGGGAAGCATATTGTAAGTGTTTGAAATCTGCGGGATGTAATGTTCGAGTGCGTCGCGCGCGCACTGTGCTTGAAAGCCTCCGGCGGAGCATTTCGCGCGGTCGGCGAGCGCGCAACATCCTGCGCTGGAGTATTTTAACTCACGGGGTATGTCGGACTCTCGCTCTGGGCATCCGAAGCACTACTGCTGCGTAGGCGACGGCGCCTGTCTGCACTCTGGACGCCCCGGCGGCGCCGGCGACGATCGGGGCGCGCCGCAGGCCCCCGGCCCTGCTTTACTACGCAAGCACCGGGCCCACCGATCTGCGCATATGAATATGTGTATTGATTCGCACACGTATGTAAGTAGGCATATTGCTTTGCCCTGGTTGAGTGCGCCCTACACCCGGCTCCATGCGATCCGCGCGACCACCTTGCCGATCCGACGGATAAAAATAAACGCTGCTGCGCTGGAAAGTTCACATGCACACGTGCACATGTAGCCCCAATCGTACGTTGCCCCCCCACACACACACGCCAAATTGCGCCCTCATCTACTCTACCCCACTCCAACGGCACATGCAAGCCTCTTCCCTTTTTTGTCAGAAGTGGTGAAGGTCGATTTGGCATGTGTACGCCGGCTCCGATTCTGCCCTCCTCGGACCGGCTTGAAGCTTATCCTTCGCCCAATTGCAATCAACCTGATTCACGGACAACCTCCAGCCCACTCAACTGCTACTCCATTCGCATCTACTCTGTGATGGCATCAAAGGGGTTATGCCCTGTCCGGTCAGGATTGTCCCTCCCGCAGTATACCCCGCGTGACTGTCGAAAGAAACCCAATGGCCGAACGTGGGAAGCGCCGGTCTATGCGCGCCACCCTTACTGAAAGGGAGTAGGGTGGGGAGGATGCACAAGGATGGCGCGCGGGAGCGAAGAGGTACCGAGGGGGGAAGACTGGAGTTTTGCAGCGAGATCTTGAATGCCAGCGGCCACAATGACTGATCGGGCTGACTTTGTGGATGCGCGTAACAATTTGGAAAAAAAGCGGGGACCCCAATCTGCAGGGCCACTGTCGGCTGCCCCGAGGGTACTCGTCGAATTGCTCACGCTGCGCGCAAATCTAATCGCAGCGCCACGCCAGTCCACGATGGCAGCGCGCGGTTTACCCTCATTGTACACGCTACACCAACCACATTGCCATAGACGCACGCCTCTGCTAAAAGGCGGTAGCACGCGCTGCCGCCACCAAGTGCGGTGAAACAAATAATGGTGGCGCCACACGGCGCATCGTGTCTTCCATCCGCGTGCATCGTACGTTCGTCTAGCCAGTATCCAGAAAACTATGTCCAAACGATCTTGGGAATACTTTGAACATAGCATGAAAAATCACCACAATCTTATTTTCCATCATTTTTCAATATTCATCATGTAAAATGAGATGCCCGACTGAACTGTTGCATCACCATGATTACCATCATCACCAACAACACCAGCGTCACCATCATCATCACCAAATCACCATCACCATCACCATCACCATAGTCACCGTCATCAGCATCACCAACATCAGCGTCATCATTACCATCATCATCAGCATCATCAGCAGCATCATCATCAGCATCATCATCATTATCATCATCAGCATCATCATCAGCAGCAGCATCATCATCGTCATCAGCATCAGCATCATCAACATCATGATCCACATCATCACCATCAGCATCGTCAGCAGCGGCAGCAGCATAATCATCATCAACGTCGTTGTGATCGTCATCATCATTCGCATCATTATCATTCTCATCCACAACATCATCCTGATCATCACCAGCATCGTCACCAACAGCGGCATCATCAGAATCATCAGCATCAGCATCACCATCATCATGATCAGCATTATCATCATCATCAGCAGCATCATCATCACCATCGCCATCCTCACCATCCTCACCATCCTCACCATCATCATCAGCAGCAGCAGCATCAGCATCAGCACCAGCATCAGCATCAGCATCAGCATCAGCATCAGCATCAGCATCATCATCAGCAGCATCAGCATCAGCATCAGCAGCAGCATCAGCATCAGCATCAGCATCATCATCATCATCATCATCATCACCATCACCATCACCATCACCATCATCATCATCATCATCATCATCAGCACTATCATCATCATCATCATCATCATCATCATCATCATCATCATCATCATCATCATCATCATCATCATCATCATCATCATCCTGCTCCTCCTCCTCCTCCTTGTCCTCCTCCTCCTTCTCCTCCTCGTCTCCTCCTCTCTCTCCTCCCCTTTTCTCTCCGGTTCCTCCTTCTCCTCCTCCTCATGGCTCCGCAGGCTGCGCCTGTCACCGCAACCACCTGCACCATCCCCCCCTTCTGAGAGAGACCGACGCGATCCGGCCTTGACAAGGATGATGCGGGGGCCTGCAGCCGACGTCCACTGAAGCCCAAGCCTCGGACAGGCGCGGGGGCGCGGCAGGCAAAGCGGGGCAGCAGGGGCGGTGGAGAACGACCTCCTCGCATCATGGCCGCTTCGGCCTCCGCGGGCCACCCCGGGCCACGGGACTTTCAGAAACCGACTCGGGATGGAAGACCGGCCCCCTGGAAGGGGTCGAGACCTATGGGGCGCCGCCCACGCTGTGGGTGAGTAGGAGGAGGAGGAGGAGGAGGAGGAGGAGGAGGAGGAGGAGGAGGAGGAGGGGGAGGAGGAGGAGGAGGACAAAAAAACGACAGCAGCAGAAGCGCAAGAACGAGCAGAAGGAGCACCAGGCGCATGGATGAGGGCTCCTTCGCCCCGCTCGGGCAGTCACAAAGGATCCTATTTCGGCGCACGTGGACCTCGAGAGTGCGAGAGTCTCTCAATGGCCCCACCCCCTAACTTTGAGCCCACGCCTCACGGCTCGACTCTGGCACTGGTCTCCTCCTCCTCCTCCTCTTCCTCCTCCTCTCCTCCTCCTCCTGCTCCTGCTCCTCCTCCTGCTGCTCCGCTCTCTCCCTCCTCTCCTCCCTCCTCCATCCTCCTCCTCCTCCTCCTCCCCCTCCCTCCTCTCCTCCTCCTCCCCCTCCCTTCCGCCTCCGCCTCCGCCTCCTCCTCCTCTCCTTCTCCTCCTCCTCCTCCTCCCTCCTCCTCCTCATCCTCCTCTCCTCCTCCTTCTCCTCTCCTATTCCTCCTCCCCTCCTCCTCCCTCCTCTCCTCCTCCTCCTCCCCTCCCTCCTCCCCTCCCTCCGTCCCGTCCCCTCGTCGTCCCCCTTCTCCTCCTCCTCATCCCCCGCCCCCCCTCCTCCTTCCCGCCTCTGCCTCCTCTTACCGGGTCAGCAGAACTCCCCCTGGGCCGAAGTACATCTGGCATCCTCGCTGGCAGAACGCAGCTCCCCGCCTGGCGTACTTACAACGGGGGGGGCGAAAGGGTAGGATAGCAAAGGGTAAGGCAGAGAATCAGCTCGCGTGCCTGGTGTTACTGGCGCCTCCTGGCGCCGGGAGGCACCCAAGTACCAAGGAATGGGCCCGGCGGAGGGGCGGAAACCAGCTGCATGCAGCTGATGCCGTTTTCCCGCTCCCCCCCCTTTCGTCAGGCCCGAGCAGGGCGCAGTTACCTATTACCTAGAACTCCCTGGCCCCGGGTGGCTGCCCAGCCACCCACAGCCCCTGCCCGCGACTCCTCCTGGCGTCGCGCCAGAGTCGGGGGGACAGCCTTCTCAACGCGCCCCCGTCCCGCGCCGCTCGGGAGCTGCGGGAGCCCAGGCCTCCGACGCCGCGCTTTGGCCCAGCACGAAGTCCCAGAACGGCTCGGGGCGAAGAGCTCCCGCTGGGGCGGCTCCCAAGGGCAAGCTCCTCATCCCGTGCCGCCTCCTGGAGCGTGCCAGGGCCCGGAAGCAGCCTCTCCGGACGTCGAGCACTGCGCAAGAAGACCTCACCCCGATGCTCTCCAGGCGAACCACGAAGAAGCCACAGAGCCTCCAAGGATCAGTTGGACCCAACCCTTCCAGTATTCACAATACTCTGCCAACAAAATGAGAGTCGGCGAAGCGGAGTAAGATGTAGTTTTGCTATTTCACAGGGGGCGTGCTGCACCGAACCCTGGCAAGTCAGGAATTCACCGCAATCTACGCCAATGCACCGCAGCCGAGAGAAAGGCGAGACACCCTTGCACAATAGTCAGAGCAGCTGCACTTCGAACAGGCTACCCGTCATACCTGGGGGGGGAGGTGGGGGGGGCGGAGCACGGCCGCCCGCCCCTCTGGGGGAGGGGGGCCGCCCCGCTCGCCCCGCCTGCCCGCTCCCCCGGGCCCGACGCCGCAGAGCACACAGACGCTGCACGACACGAGCGCCCCGCCCCACCGCTGGGCTTCGCCTCTCCTCGGGGGGTGCCAGAAAGGTCCCCCTTGGCCCAAGGTGCCCCCAGGAGGTCCAATCCAGGGAGGCCCCCCGACGAGGCCCGGAGGGCCCCAGGCGCCTCAAAGTGGAGCGAGAAAAGCTGGGGGGCACGTTGGCCGGGGGCACTCTCGAGCTGGACCGATCCGCGACGGCGCCGTCGGCGAAACACCGCCCGCTGGTCGCGGCGCCCCCTCCCTGCGCACCAGGCGGGCGGGCCACCCGCAGGGGCACCCGCGGGCCTCTCCGAGGGGCCTGCGGCGGCGCCCTGGCTGAGCCCCTCCCGCCCCCCCCCCCGCGAGGCCCACCGCCCCCTCCGAGGCGCCCGCGCCCCCCTCCGCGGCTGCAGCCCGCCCCCCCCCCACGGCCCGCCGCGGCCCGCCACGGCCCGCCACGGCCCGCCTCCCCCCCACGGCCCCGCTCCCCGACCCCCGGGAGGCGCGCGGGCGGCACGCGCCGAGCCCACCCCCCGCGGCGCGGGGCCCCGGGGCTCCTCCTCCTCCGCGGCCCTCCGCCGGCGGCTCGGGGGGTGCGGCCGCCTCGGAGGGGCGGGGCCCCGCGGGCGAGGACCTCGGGCAGGGAAGGCTCCGCTCGCGATCCGCTTCCCGCCCTCCTCGGGGCCCCGCCGGCGCCGTCGTGGCCCATCTCTCTGCCGGCCGGCGGCTGCCGGCACAGGCCGCTGGGGCCGCCGCCCGCCCTGGCCGTGCTCGGCCACGAACTCGAGCACGTGGGACGTCTGGCCGAGGCGGTGCTTGTGCGCGGTCATGGCGCTGATCTGCCTGACGACCGCCGCCACCGCCGTCGTCGCCGCCGCCGCCGTCGTCGTCGTCGCCGCCGTCCTCGCAGCTGCCGTCGCCGCCTCTGCGTCAGCCTCGCAAACTCCGACGTCGCCCGCAGCCATGGCCGCCGCAGCCGTCGCCGCCGTCGCCGTTGCCGCCGTCGTCCCCATTCCTCCCCCCCCATTCCTTTCCATCCCGCCCTCCCCCCTCCCCCTCCATCCCACTAAACCCCGATCCCCACAGCCTCCCCCTGCACCACCCCATCCCTCTCCTTTTTGGGTTTCCTCCCTTCCTCCACCACCACCCTGAAACCCCTGACATCTGATACTGTGAGACGAAAGTTGCGACGCGCAGCAGAAGCACAATCAGACTAATCGGCCCGATCTCTGCACAATTGCCTAGAACAGGGTCGCTCTGTGAGGGCGCGGCTCCGAAGCCCGAACCGTGGCGATAACGCTCGCTCATTTCTTATCAGGACGCCCGTGTGTGAGGGCCCTGCTCCCTCCCTCCCCAGAGCCCGAGCTCGGGCCGCGCGAGGCCGCCCATGACGATCAAGATGTCCTCAAAGGCTCTCTCCAAGGGCGCAGCCGCTGGAGGACACCCCCGCGGCCCGCCCCCCACCCCTCAAAGGATACAGCACCTCGCTGAACCGCTGTCGGCACACCCTCGGCACCGACTTTGCGCACCTTCTGACTGCCTACCAGACCACCCCAGCCTAACCCGAAGACCCAAGTTTTGGGTTGGGGGGGTACGGGTTCTGTGTTTTTCCGATGTTTCCCGACCACCCCCAACTGGAAATCGAGGGTCAACTTGGGCATTCGGGTTGGGTTGGGGTGGTTTGGTGGGTGGTGACCGTCCGCGCGGAGTCCGCGGCGACGCGACGCCTGCCGCGCGCAGGGCGCAGAGGATGTGCGGCCCAGACATCCGACGTTATGACATCTGCACAGCATGGACCCGAGTAAGTCTCGACCCCTTCCCCGGGACCGGCTTCCAATACCGCGAGCCACTTGTTGACGGCACCGGGGCCGAGCAAGGCCCCACCCTTGGAGCCGAAAGGTGCAAAAATTGTTCCGTCGCGGATTTTTTGCGGCGGTAGTAAGCATCGTTTGGCCGAACCCTATCCCAACTGTCGTGGCCTTGGCCCCGTTGGCCGCCTTGCCCACCCGGGTGAGGATGTATGCCTGTGCCTTCGGGCTTCGCTGGGCCAAACCCCTAACCTGTGGGAAGGCGGGCTGGTGGTGCTGATCTACTATGATGGGTGAGACGACGCTGAGCGAGGGGGTCTTGGGGAAACCAACACCTACCGAGACAGCAACTCCCTGGGCCTCTCCTGGGGTGCGTTGTGACCAGAACTCCGAAGCGAATACAGCCGTGGCGACGAGAGCCTCCCACGAGGCCCCAAAAAGCGAGGCAGGGGCAGCAGTACTGGTACCTTTTCCTCCTCTGCGGTCGGTGTCGGATGCCCCCACGGCCTCCACAGAACCCCTCACGAGGCCCAGGTAGCCCAGGGGCCCCTCCTTGGGCCGGGGGCACCTTTCGCAATCCCCGACTGGGAGGTGCGGCGGCCAAGCGTGGCCCCAGCCGCCAGCCGCGGCCCGCGCGCCTCGCGTTCCAGTCCTCCATCTGGTGGCCGGCCTCCGCACGAGTGTGCCCGCGCGCTCCCGCGCCGCCGCGCGACACCGCTGGCGACGGCGACGACGACGACGACGCCGACGACAACGCGAACGGCGGCTGCGGCGGCGACGACGACAACTAAGACGAAGCTAAGACCGGGACAAAATCCGATTGGAACAAATCGAGGACCTCTGAGATCCGGCGGTTCTGGAGGATGTCTCCGGCGCCGCGGCCGTTCTGGAGAGCTCCAGATAACTCTTAGAACGTTCCGGAGCGCTGTGGAGCGACTTATCCTGATCCTATAGCCCCGCCTGGGCAAGGGAAGCGGCGGAGGCGACGGCGACGACGACGACGACGACGACGACGACGACGACGACGACGACGACGGCGACGGCGACGGCGACGGCGACGGCGACGGCGACGGCGACGGCGACGGCGACGGCGACGGCGACGGCGACGACGGCGCTGCGCTCGCGCGCGCTTGCGCTGGCGCGCACGCGCGGCCGCTTCAAGGCGGAGACCTTCAGGCGCGAGCGCGCACGGTCGGGCGAGGCACGAGCCTCCCCTTGGGGCTGACGTGCGAGGCGGGGAGTTGTCCATGTAGACCGCCCGGGGAGCCGACGTCCTGGAACCCCAACGGGCGCTTGCTGTGGGCGTAGCGCCTTTTCCATCTTCGAGGGGGTGGGGCCCCCCGCCCCCCCAAAAAAACCGGCCCCCCCAGGATGCGTGGCTCCGCGGGCCCCCTGGACGCTCCTGCAGAAGGTCCCCCAGACGACTTCCGCGGGCCCCCTGAAGCCCCTGCTGAGCCAGGGCAGCGGACCCGAGTCGGTGAGCAGGGCGGCCGAACAGCCCCGCGAGGGCTCCAGCAGGCCCCAGACACCCAACAGACTCCCCGAAGACGACCCAAAGAAAACCCTCAAGAGGTCTCCGAACACGAAAACATTGATTGATGTCCCATGGTTCTTGCATGGTTTGGGGAGTGCTCTGTTCTTGGGTTTCCCGGGCGTGCGAGACCGCCCAGCCCAGGAGGCCCGAAAGTCGCCCCACAACTACCCAAAAGGGCCTCCATTCCAAATCGTGACCCGGCCGTCCAGGGAGACCGCGGTCGGAAGCAGAGTGGCCCGAGCAAGGCCCCCAGAGGCCCCCAGAAGGCGTCCAGGAGGCCTCCAGAGAAGGCCCCAAGAAGCCCTTCAAAAACTCGTGAGGTCACCAAGCGACTCGCCAAGGAAGAGCCTCCGAGAACAGAGCTCGCGAGGGTGGGTAAAAGGGCGAGAATGCGAAGAAGGAAGAATTAGCATGAGGGACAGATACTGAATAACAGTATTGCAACGACGATGTCGGAAAAGGCAGGAGTTATCGTTATATGTTCGGTTTTCCCTTCCTGCCCTTTCCGCCTGCGTGCCCAACTTCAAGGACCAAGGTGCATGACGCAAAGCGCCATTGCAGTGTAGCGTGAATGTGTATATATACACCTACGTATAGGGACGAGGGCCCCAGGGAGCTCGAAAACATCCACATCCACCGCCTGCCGAGCCAGGCACCCGAAGATCGATCCGCCTGGCGGCGGTTGTGGACCGACCCGTGCCTCGGAGGACGCAGCCCTCGAGGCGCGATCTCACGGCGTCCACGGTCGTCCGCGCTGGCGCTCGGCGCCCGACCGCCCCACCTTTAGAGCAGCACTGACCGCCATCGCTCGGACGTCCATTCCCCGTGCATGTTTCAATTTCATGCGCTTATTGGTCGCCAGATGATCCAAGATGCTCCTCGATGGTCCTCGCCGAGGACAACATGCAAAGTCCGAGCGATGCCACGCCGACCGCCCCACCTTTAGAGCATCACCGACGGTCCCATACCAGGGGCAGCAGCAGCAATGCAGGCGGCGGCCGACGGCCGCGGGGGCACCATCTTGAACCGTGGGGTACAGCAGGAGCTCGACCACGAGAAACCTGCCGCAAGAAACCCAACCCTGAGACCCCAGGACGTCCACTGGCGTCTGGTGTGGGAGCGTCACGCTGCCCATCGCAACACCATCGGAGCCCAACGAACCCAGGGCACCCTGGAGGCAGAGCCGTTTTTCGGGCCGGGAGGAGGAGGAGGAGGAGGAGGCGGAGGAGGAAGAGGGGGAGGAGGAGGAGGAGGAGGGAGGACCCTGGAGGCAAGCAGCGTGCTTCTCGGCATGGGCTTCCACTGCACTTCCCCTCCCCCTCGAGGGTCGCGGGTCGAAGCCGCTGGAGGTGAGTGGCCCCATGTGACGTTCTGGGGGTCTCCAAAGACCTCCTCCTTCCTCCCCCTCCTCCTCCTCCTCCGCCTCCTACTCCTCCTCCTCCTCCCCTCCTCCTCCTCCTTTCGCCTCCGCCCTCGCCTCCGCTCCGCCTCCGCCTGCTCCTCCCCCCTCCTCCGCCTGCTCCTCATTATCATCGGTCCCTCCCTTTGCCTCCACCCCCCTTCTCCTCATAATCACACCCCCCTCCCCCCCCCCCCCTCCGTTCCCGTCCTCCTCCTCCCCTTTCCCCCCGCTCCCACTGGTGCCGCACCTCCTTTCCCTTATCCTCCTTCTCCTCCTCCTGCAAAGCTCCAGACACAGCGTGTGATCTTGATCTGACCCATCTACCACCCCATCACCCACATCTACTCATCCTCCTCCTTCTTCTCCACCTCCTCCTCCCCAACACCCACTCAACCTCGCATACCAAGCCGTCTCAGAAGGTGCCGCAGATCTAGGGCTCACGCCGTGATTCGTGGCGGCGCTGTGGAGGCAAGAGGGAGGTAGAGGAAAAGGAGGAATAGGACGAGGTGTGGAGGGTATTGCATGCATCAGGGAGGAGGCAGAGCAGGAGAAGGAGGACGATTAGAGGCAGGAGGGAAGGAGGGGGTGGAGAGAGGTTCTGCATGGCCTTCGCCACTCCCTGCGCACAACAACTAGAAAGCACGGGCGTCGGCATTCGCCATGACGCTCTCGAGGTGTGGATGGCGACCTCTCGTGTCTCAACTCCGCCCGTCGAGGGTTTGCGAGTGCTTCGATGCTGCCACATTTCGCCCCCAGCAGAAGCAAGGAGCTCCTCCCACTCCTCCCCGCTCCTCCTCCTCCTCTGGAGGAGGTCGAAGTCCCCATGCAGGGGGCCCTCGGAGGTTTACAGAAGCCTCTGGATACCCCCAAGAAACGGAAAGATCGCCAAGAGCACTCCAGAAGCCGACAGATCACCAAGAGCACCCAAAACCTAAGCGGAAAGATCGCCAAGAGCACTCCAGAAACCGACTGTTCACCCAGAGCACTCAAAGCCTCGATCACAGAGATGCTCCTCCTGCGACTTCGGTGGGGATGGCCCGTGCACCAGAACTCATCATGAGAGGATGAGGCTTCCCAACCTTCACCAGCACCGACCTCCAAAGAGTAGAGAGCCCACGACAAAGGAAGGAAACATGACATTAGCATACACTCTCGGAGGTCGGCACGGTCTCTCCGGTCGGCGCTGGAACAACTGTTTCCCTGGTGCGCGAAGCGCGCCAGAGGCGCAGCCAGGAGGCCTCCTCCTACTCCTCCTCCTCCTCCTTGCGCCTCCTTGTTCCTCCTTGTTCCTCCTCCTCCTCCCCCTCCTCCGCCTCCTCCTCCAACCCACGAGATCCGCCAGGACCTCTCACAATTCAACCCTACGAAGCAAACAGTAACCCCCCCGGCGATATCGTTAGCATAGAAAATAAAATAAATAATCATCATACCTACCGGTGTGATCTCGCACTGCTTTATTTCGACCGACCGTGTGCCCATAATGCGGTCGTGCTGGTGGTTGTGCTGGCGGCCGTGCTGGTGGTCGTGGTTGGTGGACGTGCTGGTGGTCGTGCTGGTGGTCGTGCTGCTGGCCGTTCTGGTGGAGGTGCTGGCAGTCGTGCTGGTGGTCGTGCTGGTACTTGTGCTGGTGGTCGTGCTGGGAAGTGCTGGTGGTCGAGCTTGTGGTCGTGCTGCTGGCTGGTCGTGCTGGTGGTCGTGCTGGTGGTCGTGCTGGGCTGGTGGTCGTGCAGGTGGTCGTGCTGGCGGTTGTGCTGGTGGTCGTGCTGGTGGCTGGTCGCGTTGGTGGTTGTGCTGGTGATCGTGCTGGCGGTCGTGTTG